>JBBMJY010000001.1:14100353-14130907 GCA_037833715.1 Toxotes lorentzi
ATCTATCTATCTATCTATCTATCTATCTATCTATCTATCTATCTATCTATCTATCTATCTATCTATCTATCTGTGTTTGTTTTTTCCTTTATCTTTGTTCTCTAAATGCTTTGCATTGGGACTCTCATGTTCAGTAATCCGCTTCGCCTCCTTCCACTGAAATAAATGAATCTGGTAGAAATTGTTGCACCATATAAAAGAAAAAAACGGAGATTAAAATTACGGTAACCAAAGAGCAACCAAAGAGTTAAGAGGTTCTGTCCCAGCTGACAGTCAGCTGATGGCCTTTGACAGTTAAGAAAACTTTTGTTTCTGGTACTAATATGTTAATTAGCTCTCGGAGTGTGCGACCCTATTGGCTCTTCGTCCGAGTCAATTTCCCCCTTCGAGCCTGACGTCAGGGCAGCTACAATGCTCTTAAACTCATCTGCTGTGTGATCCCTCTAAAAATTCGCCCCACCAGTCAGCGGCATATAACGTGCGAGGCTGCATTTACTCCCTTGCTCTCGGCTTTTCTCCCTCTCCGCTTGCGCAATGTATCTATGAAGAAACCCGTAAAGTGTTAAATGTTTGAAATACAAAACCGCCGAATTTCACATGCTGAAAAAGGACTCCGCTACTCGTGCGCGCGGCACTGGTGTGTCTGTGCAATAGACTCTGCAAAGAAAAACTACTCTCACACGCCTGCAAGACCGCGGCTGCAAAAGGGACGCTGAAAACCTCATTTTTTTATTTAATTTTTTTTTTTTCTTTTGAGTTTCAAGACAAACGCTTAAAAAATCAAACTGGCTCACGTTCTTCCTAACCAACCCAGTTTGACAGCTGCTCTTCAGCCCATTTGGAGGACTGTCAGCAGCAAGAGGATGGCATCAGAGCTGGCAATGAGCAACTCCGACCTGCCCACCAGTCCCCTGGCCATGGAATATGTTAATGACTTCGATCTGATGAAGTTTGAAGTGAAAAAGGAGCCGGTGGAGCCCGATCGCAACATCAGCCAGTGCAGTCGCCTTATCGCCGGGGGATCCTTGTCTTCCACCCCGATGAGCACGCCTTGCAGCTCGGTGCCCCCTTCCCCAAGCTTCTCGGCGCCCAGTCCGGGCTCGGGGAGCGAGCAAAAGACACACATAGAGGATTTCTACTGGATGTCCGGTTATCAACAGCAGTTGAATCCAGAGGCGCTGGGCTTCAGCCCCGAAGACGCAGTCGAGGCGCTGATCAACAGCAGTCACCAGCTCCAGTCCTTCGATGGCTATGCCAGGAGCCAGCAGTTTGCTGGCGCAGCCGGAGCAGGAGGCACCATGGCCGGGGAAGAGATGGGGTCTGCCGCGGCGGTGGTGTCGGCAGTTATCGCTGCGGCAGCCGCTCAGAACGGAGCGCAGCACCACCACCACCACCATCACCACCACAGCAGCAGCCACCACCAGGCACCTGGCGTCCAGAACAACGGCACTTCTGGGACAAATCACCCACACATGCGCTTGGAGGAGCGGTTTTCAGACGAGCAGCTGGTGACCATGTCGGTGCGGGAACTCAACCGGCAGCTACGGGGGGTCAGCAAGGAAGAAGTGATCAGATTGAAACAGAAGAGGAGGACCCTAAAGAACAGAGGCTACGCTCAGTCCTGCCGGTTCAAGCGGGTCCAGCAGCGGCACGTCCTGGAGGGAGAGAAGACGCAACTCATGCAGCAGGTCGACCACCTAAAGCAGGAGATCTCCAGGCTGGTCCGGGAGAGGGACGCGTACAAAGAAAAGTATGAGAAGCTCATCAGCAACGGCTTCAGAGAAAATGGATCCAGCAGTGACAACAACCCTTCATCCCCGGAGTTTTTCATGTGAGTCTCGACATTATCGTGAAAAAAAAGAATATCAGATGAGTTACTCACCCCCGCTTAAAAAAAAAAAGTTGTCATTATAAAACTTTTTTTTTCATTGGCGCAAAGCCCACTAGACCAAGAACTAATTTGCCAACTTTTTTTTTTTTTAATTATTTTTATTTTAATACATTTTTTTTAAAACAAGAGTTTGCTCAAGTCTGCGACTGTATTTAAATTTGGAGAGGCATATTCAGAAAACTTTCATCTACTTTTTTCTGTCATATTCAGTATATTATGCATAGCCTGTTTGTCGAGATTTTTTCATCGTTGTTCATTAGATTTGCAGTGTTTGAGTAAAACATGATTTTTGAAAGTTGATCCAACTTTATGCCGCAGTATACGAAGTGTGCATGCAAGCACTAAGTATACTCATCCGAAGTTCATCAACTTGCCCTTTTTCATCATTTTACTTTTGATTCAGTGTACAGATTCCTGTCAAAACTGCATCCATCGACAATATGTTTTTGGTCTTTTTTTTACCTTTCTTTTTTTTTTTTTGTCTGCCAAACTTGGAGGATTGCGAGCCTGCCGTTTGACGCCACCTCATCTCATGCGTTTGCTTGTTATTGTGTTGAGCAACAAAAGACTATTCATTACAAACTATTCATTGTTTTTAAAGAGATGTGTTATTGAACTGCCCTGCATGCTGGACATGTATGGTTTTTCTTTCTGTGCTTGAAGATGTCCTTTTTGTCGGATGACTCCAGCATGGCATTCATACTTCATTTATGGCCTCCTCACTTTTTTGGGACAGCAACAAAAAAGTGACAGGACTTCCCACCCCTTGTAATCTATACAAGTGCATTTCAGCTGTGTTGAAGTGCACCACCATCGGCTGTCATTGGGCTGCAGTGAATGCGCTATGCATTCCTGATGGAAGTTGATCGGCGGGGATCCTGGTGCGAGGGGAAAAGAAAAGACTTCACTGTTAAGGAAATCACCAATCCCTTTCCTGGAAGTTTAGACTGTTGCTTAAAGCCTATATTGTTATTTAAAGATATTCCATTGTGCATTTGTCAACCTCTGAATAATTTTTAAAGCGTAATTTAAGTACAAAGTTTTTTTTATAATCTAAGTTGCAGAAGATAACGTGCTACAGGTTGAAGCGGATAGATTTACTAGGGCAATTAATAAGGAGACTGCTGCAGAAAAGTATTTTTTTAACGTTGGTTTAGAGAAATTGGCTCGGCTCCAAAATGAGCAGTATTGTGCAGTGCATAAGCAGCGCTTTTGCAGCATGTGCTTAAAACAGATGTGTGAGAGCTCTACCGGTCTCCGCCACACGGCTCCTTACTGTATTTTAAAAAAAGGAAAGAAAAAAAGAAAGAAAGAAAGAAAGAAAGAAAGAAAGAAAGAACTAAAGGATTGTTGGAGAAGATAATTCTGATAGCCGAAGTCAAAGTCAATTGCTATGCTTTTGGAAATGTGTTTCTTCAACCAAATGACATATTTCGGACTGAAATAAACAAAAAACAAAAACAAATATCGCCTGTAATCATGTAGAAGTTAAGGAAAAGTTAGTATTCTCCACATCTCAAGAAGATAACTTTGGCATTCTGTTACGACTTAATCGTAACATTTTGATACTTTATTATCAGTTCAGGAGAGTCTGTTGTTTTGTCTTGAGCGAAGTCAATATTCGCAAAGCAATAACAATTATTATAATCAATAATGTCTGGACATTGTTAGATCGTCAGGGATTGACACCCTGCATGTACAAAAATGAGGGAGTACCATTCGCCAATAAATCTTGAAAATATGTTAATTAATCTTTCATCTTATATATATATATATATATATATTTTGCTGTGCAAAATTATTTCACTCACTAACCATATGTGATGTTCATATGTGCTCGTTTTTTCATTTCATACAATTAAATGATATGCAATAAATGTATGTAATTGTCTTCAATTCAATAAGTTTCTCACTTTTCTTTTGACTTGTCCTGAGAATTTTTGCTTTTGTGATCGAAACATGAAACTAGAATCAAAACAGAGTGGAGATTGCTGCACTACATTTTTATATATATGCTGTTTTCGCCCAATTTAATGTGCTTTCTCCCAGCACCAATTTAACAGCCGGCCACCCTGAACGAATCAGAAGCATGACATGAACAACAAAGTTAAGCCACAAATTTACCCAAAACGATAAAGCAAGAATTTGATGAGCAATTCAGGTTGAGACGCTTTTGACGCATCCATTTTCACGCACGAGTATTGCTTGTGAAACTGTGGGGGTTTAAGCCCGATGTTACAGACAAGTTGATGAAACCAGAAAAAAAGAGAAATTAATAAGAAAAAGGTTTAGACATGCAGTGGCCTACAAATGAATGTACTCTGACACACCACTGTTTGACACAGACTTCAAATTTTTTCTTCAAACTCCCCAAAGTAAAAAATCCTTTTCACAGTATAATAATCCCAAAGTGTAGATTTAGACTGAAATCTTACTTGTTGCCATTTTTGTTTCATGATTTTAATTCCATTTCCATTCTCAATCATCTTAACAGACAAATTGCTATGTATAATGAGTTATTATATTTGCATTGTCTATTTAAAAGATTTTGGTTATCCTCATTTGTGATTATGGAATCCCAATATGGTCTCATATATTATTGTAAAATATGACCAGTGATTAGTGTGTATATGTCAGTTGCTCTGTCTGTGCTTGTGTGTGGCCTTGTGTGTGTGTGTGTGTGTGTGTGTGTGTGTGTGTGTGTGTGTGTCTTTTCCTTGAATGACAGTATGAAGGGATGACATCTCTATGTAAATTTCTACTGGCTAAGCGTGTTTCCATATTTGCACCCTCCATTTGCCCTGTTTCACATTGCCAGCTCCCTGATCTGTGTGTGTGTGTAGTGTGCCCGCAGTCTGCGTCTGTGCTTTTCGGACACTGTGTGCTCACTGTCATTAGCATGTCATCGTTTGGCTTTCCCAATTTCACCCCGCTTTATCCTGTTTGTCAGTGGGCCTAGGTGTTGGCCTGGAGCAGACATGCTCTCAGAGAGGGGGTGCAGTGAGGGCACAGTCATGACAGGCATGTGAGGGGGCGCTGGAGAAGGTGCCAACGTAAGTCAGCCACTGCGGTGAGCAAAAAGAGGCTCAGCTCTGCTGTACCCAATCTTGCATTTCAGCTAGTGTTTAGACTTCTCATTTTGATGTCTTTCAACATTACTTTTGCACTCCGCTGGTGCACTAACTGAAAGGTCCACTCGTCTGCAACACAAGAGGAAAAGTTCTTTTGTAAGTTCTGGGACAAGGAATAGCCTTGTGGGCATCTTGTTTCACTGTTCCAGAACAATTTGTTTGTTGAAACAGGAAGACCAATGTGCCAAAATCCACTTTGAAGAAACACTAAGGTTTCTGAGGACAGATTCTGTCTGGATTTGTCAGCTTTTTGCAACTTAGCCACAGTTTGTGTGTGTGCGTGGCTGTGAGCAAAGGATATACACAAAGAGCACCTTTCATAAAAATTTACCACACACTGACACCGCGTTAACAAAGCACTGGGTGATCAACTGTTATTCTACACTATAAACAGCAGTCTTTGCAGTCTGTCAGTTATGAATTTTAATACTTGTTAAATTTACCAAAAAAAAAAAAAGAAAGCCACCCTCTGCACCATCTGCCAGCCATGATGTGCTAACATAGGCTGTCCAAAAAAAAATTGTTGAAAAAAAAAAAAAAACAGAAAAAAGATGGTTTCATCCCAACACTTGTATCCCACTCGGTTTTGTGTGATTTCCTCTGAGGTGCGTGCTGCTGCTGTGGTGGCTGATTTGCCCAGAGTGAGGGGAGAAACTGAGACAATAGGCGGGCTTGGGCTGAATTAAATGATTTTGCTGATGATTAATAGTGGTGTGGGCCACTGGCTCCTGCGATGTAGAGATGATAAATCGTGAGTGCAGCTCCGTGCAGCTGTGCCAGTGTTGGGTCTTAGCATGCACACACCATGCAATTTACAGCCAAGCCGCTCTCCTTCTTCCTCAATTTATCTAATTACATCTTTTTGATCTAAGCCATAGTGCTGCTATATTTTGATATTTCATATTAGCCACAACAGTGTATTAAAGGACTTCACGGAGGATAACCGTGTGCTTTTTTCCCCCCTTTAAAGAATATGTTTCTGTACTTGTCATTTCAAAGAGAGAAATAATTTCCTCTTTACTTAGGATTTAGGCTTTGCTTCTCTTAAGGCCGTGCAGTTGTGTGGTGGGTTTTTTGATGTGTTTTGAGTGGTATGTAAAAAATGAAAATTTGGTTTCTGTATGAGGGCGCCTCGTTAGACTCTTTAGCTTGTTTATTTTGATTGTTTCCTTATTGGGAGAGATCAGTTAAACCTCTAATGCCAATGCACAAGAACTGAAAACACACTAACCACACAGACACTAGAAATGAAAACAAAGTTGCCAGCCTACACACACCAACACAAACACCAACACACAGAGAAACAAGAAATGGCCCTGCAAAGACTTGCCCCAGCCTTTTCATTCACAGCATGATATTCCTTGTGTTTCTCTGTATTCTGGCATTTATACGACTCAAATACTTCAGTCTCCAAGCTAAATGGCATTTGCGTGAAGACAGATCTAATTTGCAAAAGATGTTTCCCCTTATATCTGTGGCACCAGTGTGCAACGGTTATGTAAGTGAAAAATCTATCGATCTTCCAATGATGCACTCGTATGGAACGCTGGCGCTAGGCGGGCTGACAGCATAAGATGCAGCACAATGTTCAGTCAAGTAGCAGTACACCAGTTGACAGACCCAAATATAAGGGCTGGTTGGGGGTCGGAATTCTTACGGGCTTTTGATGTGTGCCAGAGGATGAGCTGGAGAGGATCTGATGTGTTGCTGTTTGTGTGTGATTCTGCATCTCTTAACTCACACCAGCTTGTGTGAGAGGTCGACTGGTGCTTATGTAGATAAAATGTGTGCTCATACGTTCAGATGTGTGAGTATGAGTCTGTGCTTGCACGTGTGAGTCTCTCTTGTTGTCTTTTGGAGAAGAGGATGAGCAGAGGTCAAAAGTTACAGCGCACAAGGCTGCTCTCAAAGTCATTAGAGTAATCCCTGCCCTGGGGAGCTCATGCTCATTTCCTCTGCCCAGAACCCACTGAATGAGATGTACATGCACATCCGACATGGTACAGCACACAGTAAACTCAAGACTACTCACTGCCAATTTTTTTTTAACCCATTTCCTGTATTTCACTGCTGAGAGTTACACTCTCGCAGCATGCTTTTTTTTTGTTACGTAAGTATGTTTCTGAGGATTTGCACAAAGTCTAATTAGTTTAAGGCAAAAACAACTTTTAGTAGAAGTTTTTTTTTGAGTATGTAAAAGCTATATTATTAATTAATGTGTTAACATGACTTAGCTCTAAGTAGATGACTCATTTAGGGCAGGCTGAAAGACACAGAAGGTGTTTATGTATGCAGCACAACTGCTACCTTAAATTGTGTAGAACAGGGCCGACATGGCACTTGGCTGATGCCTGGCAGGTGTAGTTTTACGCTGCCAAACTTTTTTTTTCAACTTTTTCATCTCATGTAGCTGAACAGAAAAAGCCACCGAGTCACTGTCAAGTGGAAATAAAGATGATAAAAATAAGGCAGGCTTTGTAGTAGTTAAATTAATCACGGAAGTGTTATGGGAATTGTCCGGTTGTGTTTGTGAAACCCACAATGATCACGGAGAGCACTTCATTTTATTTTCACACGCACATTATGCAGGGATTACATTGTGGGAGCTTCAAAGACACAACAAAACAAGGCATGACTCAGACTGGGTGTGACTGGGATTGTCGGTGTCAGTTCTGAGTTCACACACTTTAATTAAAAAACATATAACAAGGAAAGTCAATTCCAAGATCTTTTTAGAAAGAACAATGTATTTATCATCTATCAAGTGATACAACAAATCGAAAATACTTAGAACACAGAAAAATTAAAAAATGTTATCTGCTTTCACATTTTTGCATTTTGCTGGTTCCTCTACGTGAAACGAATGCTGGCAAAACAAAGTGCATCATAATTATTTTAACTTTGTAACTGTGAAGAGAGCATTTATGATGAAAAGTGATTCTCTGAAGTTAACTTTTGCAGGAAGTTTACCCCATTCTTTCCCTCTTTTCCTTTTCATAGATGCTAAGGTCATAATCCAAATGACATTACAAACAAGCCCATCACAAGGCCACCGTTGCTTCATGTTATCAATATCAATATTTTTTTATACATACTGAAATCATATAGTAGTTTTTTCCTCAGTATAAGTGTGTCAGAGTCAAAATTTTGTTATTTTCCACAGTGACAAATTACAAAACTCGAGACTATTTATGAGTTTGGTTCTGAAAAAAAACAGCAGTGCTGATGGAGGACATTCTGGATATGCAGAGAGTTAACAGAAACAGCAGTCAGGTGTCTCAGCACAACCAGGTGGCAGCCACATCTGCGAATGGTCTGTCCAGATTCACAGCAGATACAGAGACAGAAAAAAAAAAACAAAACTCCTCTCTTTACAGTGTATATGAGAGGTACAGTACAGAAACACTCCCTTCTTCAGAATTAAACAGACATAAGGGATCAATTAAGCTACTTATTTTATCAGAGTACGTTTTGCTCTTTCTATACATTCCTTTCTTTCTTTGTGGCAGAAAGTCACTATGTGCTTCAAATAGACATTAAGCGGATACGCATGGTGTCATTAGAGAGTTGTCCTTGAAAGACTGGCTGCAGGTTATGTTGGTAATGAGGTGGTCGGGACTTGCTGGGGTAATTTTATATGTCTGTAAATGGACCCAAACCAAGAGCCTGTGACTTAAATAAATGCAACACCATCTCTCAGCAGTCCCATTGCGCAAAAGGTGACAGTTAAAAAATGTTAGAGGGATTATGCTCTTTCAAAATGGCATACAGTTTTCAAATTTCTATATATGAATAAAAAAAATAAATAAAAAAGAAACAAATATGACCAAAATCACAGTTCCACTCGAGAAAGTTTTTGCTTGCTTGGGTTTTGCCAGCACTGTAAGTTAATTTTCTTTTCAAGCATGCTTTTTATGAAATGTAAAACTGCACAGCACATCAATGCATGTGAGACACAGATCCAAAGAAGATTTAGTCATTTAGAGATGAACAATAAACAGTATTCAGATATGTTTTTTTTTTTATGTTTCTTTCCTTCACACCTACAATGTACTATATAATACTATATAATGAGTATTACAGAATGACATGAATGACAAGAGAGATAAAGCATTGCTAACATCATAAATGAGTCATTTCTATACATTTCTAACAGGTGATATGCACCAACATGTCTGCTCTCTGGTATCTGTGAAGAGGCAACTTTTTTTTTTTTTTCAAAACAAGCTCTCACTTTTTAAATTTTCCTCCAGATCATGATATGTTACCCTGATGAAAGCTTTTACTTTGTGATGCAGATGCAATGACTTTTTTTTCTGCTGCAGTACTAATATCATCATGCTGCATCACCTCTGTTTTCCTGCAGTTCTATATACTCAGTAGAACTGAGTTACGTGGCATTTATTTGAAAATCCAGTGATTTAAAATTTCCTTCACTGCGGTGTATGGGCAAAGTATTTCCACAACTGTCATTTTCCACAGCCTTTTAAAGGGACCCTGCTTGGCATCTGTGCACAGGAGGCTAAGACCTAAGTTAATGTTTTCACTTGTGTAGCAACATTTACAGGGAATATGAATAACTCTATCTGGACCTGCCCAGAGCAACATGCTTACTTGTGTGTGTCTTGAGGGGGGTGCTTATGAAAGTGCCGCTCATGAGGTAGTAGGGAAGGCAAACATTACCATCCTCCACTGTTTAGTTGTCTGCACGATAAATTCCTTCCCTTTTACAACAATTAATTATGTGATTTAATGAAATGAACAGGAATAGAGGCCATGGCATAAAACTATTTTGCCTTTTCTGCGCAACGGCACACTGTGTGCTTAGATATTTTAGTTTTGTCTCTTGTGGTTACAGTGTTTTGATGCATGGGTTCTGCCTGTAGAATCTATTTGCATGCAAATTTTTACATTTCCCTCCGCATCAAACGCTTACTATGATACATGTACTGTATTTCAGCAGAAAGACAAGGTGAGAGTGAATCTCGCTCAGAATGGATCTACTTGTTTCTTTGTGATTGTTTGTGTGTATCTGTGTGTGTGTGTGTGTGTGAGAGAGAGAGAGAGAGAGAAACAGGGTGGCGGAGAGTGACACGCAGTAGAAGGAACAGGAGAGAAGAAGATACCATGTGTATTTATGATTCATTTATCCATTCTGATATGTTTTGTCCAATCTTATCTGCTCCTTTAGGTCATCGAGAAAATTCCTCCATCTGTGATTTTCAAGCCCCATTCCTCCGTGCCCTTGGCTTCCTGAGGTAAAACACTTCTTACTTCTCTTTAAGCTTTTTTGTTTTGCTCTTCCCTGCAATTCCAAAGTCAAAACTGTGAGTGAAGTCCAATTTGTAAAACACAGCAGTATCTATAGTATCAGCCTAACATATACTGTATTATTACTGGTCATGTTGTTGTTGTTTTCCTATTATATCACTATACAATGATATTTATATTAATCATTAATTAATTATTCATTAGAATTTCGCATTAAATAGGCAGAGGATGTAGTCACCACATAGTATTTAGTATTGAGTGTTTTATAGCATATTGCTATAAAACTATAAGGCCTCCATAACACATACATAATGTACCATAGTGTCAATTCCTATTCATTTGCTAGCATACACCTTCTTCCTGTTGACAGTATCTCTCGCCATCACATCTCTTTCCCAATGCCATAACTTTTCTGAGTACTGTATGCATTTTCCCACCTCATTTAAATCCACAAAGAAAAAAGCAAAAAAAAAAAAAAAGTACACATACACATGCAACACAGAAGTTTTCAGTCGTCTTGGATCAACAGCACAACCAGCAGATTATAGCCACTCATTCAAATGTAAATTACATGTTCAGATTTTGTGTATGAGAAAGGCAGAGAGGAAAAAGCAGAGTGTCTCGGACAACAGGAGAGACGCAGAGTGAAGAATAAGCATCCAGTCCTGAAATCAATTCACAGAGACAGAGAGGAACCTGGGCAAATGTATATTGCAAACCCAATTGTTCTTGTAATGGTTTCAATGATTGTTCCATAGCAAACCCCAATGATGTGCTTGGTCATGACACATCAGAATGAGCGAAGGTTTGAGCTTGTGTTCACGACTTCCCACCTTGGTGGAGTAGAGTATGTGTATGTGTTTTTGTGCGTACATGCATTTGTGTCCAGTGTTATTTACTTGATTGTGTCTAAGTGGGGTGCGGGATCAGTGGTTGGCCTTTCTCCAGCTCCACTTAACTTCAGGAGGGGAAGCAGGACAAAAGCTATCAGGGAAGACAAGGACAAATCATCTTTAGATGAAGTGTTTTAAGTACTCTGATTCTCCTCCCACGTCATCACTGTGAATTAGGTGCCCTCTGCTCACTGTTAAGGGGTGTAGAATATAAACAACGCCAGGGGAACGGATGTTAAACGAATGAAAGTGGAAAAGCATGAGGGTGTCTATCTTAGTCAGCCTCGTAAATCTCAGTTCCCTTGCCACGGTGTTGTGCTATAGTGATGTTGCGCTCTGACAACCTGCCAGCCGAGCTTGGAGGGGCTGCGTGTGGTGTGGTCTGGTCTATCCTGTTCTGAGCGGTTTCAACCATGGCAGACGTTGCAGGCAGAGCCATGTCTTTGTTTTATGCAAATCCATGCATATGAGGAGGGGGGGAGGGTGATGTGCAGTCTGGCCACGTAGCTCCAGGAGGACAGGCTGAGTGATGGAGACGGAGAGCCAGGTCTCGGTGCCCTTGCCTGGGGAAAGAGTGTCCTGACTCCGGCCTGGACAGCCTAGACACCACCAGGACTGTCACTGCACCTCTTCCCCACCGTTGCAAAAGAAAAAGACTTTACCAGGCACAAATGTATTTACTCTGTGAGATGTTGAGCTGGTGAAGAGATAAAGAGAGGTTAACGTTGTATGAGACTGCCAGGATGTTTCACCTGCGACTGGTGTGTACGTTATAAAGGCAGGCACACCTCAGGGGTTTGCCATGCAAAGAGACACTGGAGTTCAGAGCCCAGTAGGGAGCTGAAGCACCCAGAATGTGCTGACGAAGATAAAACACCAGATGTGTGTATATGCACTGTAAGTGTGTGAAAGAGGCTGTGAGAAAGAAGAAGGGAGCACAAATATAGATTGTGGAAACATGATTGTGTGTGTGTGTGTTTGCTTATGTTTTGAATGCATGTGCACATGGATGTGTGATCACATAAGCATAATGTAACAGGTAGCCACCAACCAAGTGACTGGTATACATCAGGGTGGTTTAGGTGAAACCTGCTGAAACAGTGTCACCCACGCACCACAACTAGTCACACAATCCAGTTTCCGACTTCACAAGTGTCTTTTGCACCTGTATATCAGTGAAGTTCATCTGTACAGTAAATTGAATGTTTTTCAAAAATAGTTTTGTTGCCCAATCCTCTTTCGCTCACTCTTTCTCAGAGCTGCGTGCTAACGGTAACGGTTGGTCACAGGCTCCTCTATCACACAGAGCTCTATTTCTGGGTGCCAGGATGTTGGTCTCAGTCGTCGAGGGCAGATGAAATCGATCCAGAGTGACCTGTCATGAGGAGGAAATAATGAATGAGATAGAAGAGGGGTGCAGAGGCCTGAGAGAGAAGGGGGGCAGTGCAAAAGTACAAAAACAACCTCCTGCTCCATATGGGTCAAAAGTCGAGGGATGATTTATTCAAGACTGGGTGTTATCCCTCCTTCCCCCTCCCTGTCTCTGCTCCACCTGCCTCTCGGAAAGGAGTGAGAAACTGGAGACTGCTCAGGAGGAGCTGACTATATTTAGTCTTGGTGACCAAAGACACCGTGGTCTAACTTTAAAGTTAAAAATATAGATATCCATGTACAGTGAGATGGGCACAGTTTGCGTGACTACAAGGCACAGAGCACATGTTTCTCAGCTTGGACAGACTCAGACTGAGGAAAGAGAGAAAAGCAGCTTGAAGCCTTCACTGGGTGTTTTTTTTTCATCACAGAAGACTTGTATGTGCTTACTGTGGCACACATTCATTGGAGCTATCCTACATTTATCCCGCAGTATTAGTACAAATGATTACATTAAAATGTGTAAGCATAAACATAAAACCTAAACAAGAAACTAAAATTTTACACCTGATTGTGAGGATAATACTTTGCAAAGAGAAGAAAAGAAAAGAAAAGAAAAGAAAAAAAGATTTATGGCTGCATTTGTATGTGAAGTGGTACTAGATTTAGCCCAGTGTGTTTGGGCAGAGCTCCACTTTGCTAATTATTTTCCTGTGGCAGAGTTCTCAGCATGGCACTCCTCTCTCGCTCTGAGAAGAGAGGCTCAGCGGTAAGTGCTTAGTCAGCCCTACTCTGGGTGTGAGATACTGTTGGGTCTCTGGTGGACTGTCAGGGAGGTGCAGCAGCATGGGACCAAGTCATCGCAAGGGCGAAGGCTTTCAGGAGAGGGCAGGCCCATCATCGCCCATCAGTGAAAGGAAGGCGTGTAAAACACTTTGGTTGGGGACAGTGAATGAGAGCTCTGTATTGTATCTGCCTCGCTCCTCATCATCATGAGACAATACTGCTGGTGGAGCTGGTAGTTGCACTTGCAGAGGCCTAAGGAACCCAGTCATTGTTGACATAGTTGTTATTAAAGTCTAAAAAGCCACTCAATAGCATTGGACTTAAAAACACATCCTCATTTGTTTCTGTGCTGCCTTGATTTCTGTGCCAATCCCTCAGTCATTCAGTCCAGGGGAAGCTGTCTCTGTTTCTCTCCTCCCTCTCTATTTATACTCCAATGTCAAACTTGTCTTTCTTTCCATCTCTACCCTTCTTTTTAGAGAGACACAGCTCCTCCTCCTCTGTGTGCCCTGCTATCCTCCAAATGACTCTCCTCCTTCTCCTCACAAACAAACTTAGGTTGCTTCCTCTCGCCTCTGTTCTCAACGTCACTTTCCCTCCCCCCCCCCTCCCTCCCTCCCTCCGCCTCACGCTGCACCTGCTTCCCTCCCGCTCTCCCTGCTCCCTCTCCAAACGTCACTTTTCCCCTCCTCGCCTCCTCCACTCCTATTCTCCCCCTCGTTAGCTTGATGAATGGCTTCACTGCAGGGAAAGTGCTGATTTTCATCCCTCTGTCTGATTTCTGCTGGCTGTTATTAATTTCAAACACTCAGAGAAAAGCAAGTGAGTCAATAAATAAGGAAATGAACACACTTCATCCTGCCATACAGCAACTCTCACAGTCATTCACCCAGGGTGCAGGTCCTCTGTGGAGGCCAGACCTGCATTTACACTGATAGAGTTCAGCTCCACTCTTGAATCACAGTATGTTTCAGTATTTTTTAAAGGAAGAGTAAAAGTCGTGCGGTACCGCTGCATCATATCAAATGTTTCTGGAGTATTTTCAGTATCTTGCTTCACTCAGACAAACAGGACCAGAGGGAGACAGAATGGTACAAAGTAAATAGCTCTGAAGAGACCTGCAGTGTCCCCTCTCATCTTTCATCTTTCACACCAGTGCACCATTTAAGAAATGTATACAGAGAGTGACAATGGGAAGAGAGATAAGAGAAGATGCAGGCTGAAAGAGAGGCAACGAGAAGCAGCAGCCTAACAGAGTTATTGCCACACGTTAAACGATGCTGTCCACACAGTGTGGCTGGCTCTCTGTGTCTAAGTGCACATTACTTACATTCCAGGCTTAATGCATTGTGCTTGCCCGTTAACATCACACACACAAACAGCCTTTGAGACAATGCGTTTCTCTGCGTTTTTTTTTTTTTTGGTGTCAGACAGAAACGCATGCACCAAAAGTTGTTATTCTCTGTTTTATGTATTTATGGCTGCATTTGTATGTGTAAAACGAGTTAGGATATTTAGTCAATCTATGATCACCATAATGCATGCACGGGCACAGAAATTAAAGCCTGAGTTTTCATCATACTGTTTACAAGGTGTTAAGACAAACAGTCTGGTGGAGTATCCTATTAATACATGTCTGAGACACACACACACACACACACGCTACAAGGCTTATGCTTGCCTTGGCTACGACAATTAAAACAGTGTTTGGTATCATATTATTAAACATACAGATTTTATAAAGGCCAACGGTTCCTTAATTTGCTGGTGTAGTCCCGACACCTCACTAATTATTGATTTCAGCTTCATAAGACTGTCTTACTGAATCAGTGTACAGTACAAATGTGATAGAAATTTAATATGGGTGATTTCCCTTTATAATAAAGAAAGCCTTTTGTTCCTCACACTTAGTGTAGTGTGAAAGTCAAAGGACTGCCTTTTGACCTTTCGCTTTGATGAGCATGCAAGACCCAACTTCAGTATTGCACTGCATTTTATTTCAGTATTTCAAGTATTATTTGTGCCCCCCGTGGACAAATAAAGTTCTCTGAATCTGAATCTGAACTGTTGTTGTTTGACAGCTTTGGCAGTTAAAGGATTCCCAGAGGGTCTGTTGCAGCCTCTGTAAACTAAATACACAGCTTGTGAGAATAAATATTGATAGTGAAGAAAGACATAAACACAGTTATGGTTCTATAGAGTTGTTTTTTGTTGTTGTCTTCTGTAACACATTGTGTCTACTTACAAAGAAAAATTAAAATCCAACACTGATATAAAATGTACACCGCCGTAATTTCCCTTCGAGTCTCTGTCATTCCTCATTTAATCTATGAATAAAAATATCGTGAAAGCTGAATGTCAAGAGCTCCAAACTTGTGCTTTATAATGTGGTAACATGCATATAGAGGATGAGGTGAGGAGAGAGAGGAGAGGAGAGGAGCCTGTATTAGTGGTAGCAGCAGGGGTAGTGGAGCCTGCATGTCTGCTTCATGGCTCTGTGAGCGCAGACATAACTATTGTGTTTACAAGGCTGAGTTGCTCTTACTGTTAAATTATTGGGGTGGGGGTGCGTTAAAGGAGGAGGAACAGAGGGAAAGGGTGGGGGGAATAAATATTTGTCCCTCTCTCTCATAGTTCTGGTTAACCAGGCTGAGGAATGCTTTTTTGCGTTCTATAATTACAGAGTTTGGGTAGTGTCACCCTTGGAGAGCACATGGCTTCAGAGACCTGACAGGGGAGGGCTTCCTGTAGACACAATGTAGTGAGAGGGCCTTAAAGTGTGGAGGCTAAGGAGCGGCACACTTCTGCATGTCACCACTGTACTGTA
This sequence comes from Toxotes lorentzi, assembly GCA_037833715.1. Classification (NCBI taxonomy): domain Eukaryota; kingdom Metazoa; phylum Chordata; class Actinopteri; family Toxotidae; genus Toxotes; species Toxotes lorentzi. The sequence goes on from JBBMJY010000001.1 coordinate 14,116,524, forward strand.
CTATACTGAGGACGCATGTTCGGTTAATGGCCATGTGTTGTGAGGTTACTCTCAGAAGTGTAACACAGGCACGCCAGGCCAGATCAAGCTGTGAACTCCATTGGTCAGCTGTTTTTTTTTTTCTTTTCTTTTGGAAGGGTGTGAGACCCCTGGGAAAGAATGTTGTGGCAGAGACAAAAACAGAAATCAAGAGAGACCCACAGTCCTGGTTGGCTTACTCTTTCTCTGAACTGAGAAAACTGTCTCTTCTCGCTCAGACAGTTGTACAGCCTCTCTATTGAACACACACAACATCCTCACTGCTCTGCAATGCTATTGGTTTTTTCTTTCTTCTTCTTCTTTTTTCTTCTGAGCGACCTGGCCATTAAAGGAGAGCGATGAGTTCACAGCTGATAGTCTCTGGTTGCGAGGAGCGGAGAGCAGTGTAGGATGACATTATCGGAAGTGGCTGCATATAGATACTTAAAAAAAAACCCACGCACACAAACAGAAAGAGAATACTATGGTGCACTTTTCTCAGTATAAACTTCTGTCTGCTTGGATTACACTAATGACCCCTGACAAACCATAATAAGACACATGCATCTCTATGGATACAAGCCATGACCAAAGGAATGGCTGTTTGACATTCTGCAGTAAGAGACTCTTGTTAGCAAAAACTAAAACACCATTAGTTTCTTGTTGTGTCCTTAAACCAATAGGTCATGGTTTAAAAAAAAAAACACACAAAACAAAACAAACAAACACATTCTCAATATCCAAACCAGCATGCCACAACTGCCATTAGAGAGAGGGATGTGAAAGGAGGGTGATGGAGAGAGACAAAGCTTTCTCTCCATCCCGGCAGCTGAAGTGGAATAGTTGTGGTGACGGGTTTTGACAGCTGAGGGAGCGAGGGAGCAAGAGGGGAGTATCACTCCAAAATCCCCAGGAAACAGAGAGGAGGGAAGAGTAATTTAGGATGAACTGCCTGCTGTATACACACTCTCAGGCTGTCTGTTTAAGTTGTCTTTCTCACTTTTGGACATACACACAGAATCGAATGCGAATAAGTCTCACTCTCTCTCTCGGACACGCACTCACACTTTCGGTAATAGACATTTATTGTAGGAATTCTTTTACTAACTCTCCAGTCACTACATTCACATAATGATTCAGCCAATAAGTAATAATACGGGCTCCTTGGCCGGATCCCCGGGTTCAAAATTAGACATACATCAAACATGTGTCATACCAGAATTAGATGCACACAGGACCAATACACTGACTCTCATTTCCTTACCCCGTCTCTTGATAGTATCCCTAATAGACCTCTCTCCCAGTGGCACACTGCTGTTGCAACATTCACCTACTATTGCTTTAATGAGATGTCTGTGCCGTGCTGTGTATGTGTGTCGCTATGAGTGTGTGTGTGTGTGTGTGTGTGTGTGTGTGTGTGTGTATGCATTTGTGTGTGCCTGAGAAAGAAAGATGTTAGCGATCCTTGTGGCCCTGTTTATCTCCACCCTTGTGTTGGAGTAGAGGGAGGTCAGAGGCAGGGCTGCCTGTATCCATCTCCATTCCCACGGCTGCTGTCTCACAGGCACAGTGGTCACAGGAGGATGAAAAGACTATGGATTTTTTCTCCTCCTCCCTACACTCAACAGAGCAGGAAGATTAGACAGAAGATGAACACAGCCTGGCCCATTCAAAGCAGCTTTAAGCCCAACACTGGAGGCATCTGACCTGAGCTCTCTGGTTCATGGAGCACAAATGCACACAAGACATGCACGCACACACACACACACACATACAAATTGACTATAATTTTTTTGGTTCACTTTCCTGGTTCAAAGCCTGGTCATATAGTGCCTGGGTGTTAAACATTGGCCCAGTGATCTCTTTCTATTGACACGCTCCAAGCACATGCAGGTACATAGAAGTGAAACTCTGACACAGATAAGCACCCACACTTCTCAACAGGCCCAGATGGGGGCTGACGGTTGCATGTGTTTAAAAAGATATTTTCGGGAAAACTTGATAGACAATGAGGTGAAGTGAGTCAAGAGGGAAGAGGAACCATATGGGGCGGGATAGTGTGAGACAAAGGAACCCATGCAGGCAAGGAGAAACAGGGAGATAAAATTCAAAGCGCTGCTGCTCTCACTAGCAATTAAAATAATTTTGGTATAATTTGTGAAAGGACTGAGCTGTCTTATCAGTTTCCAGATAAGTCTCCACCTCCTCTTTTTCCTCCTTCTCCTCCTCCTCATCCTTAACCAGAATGCATGAGAGGCCCCGTGACTGAAAACGAATATAGTGTACACTGATAGCTGGTACCATAGCCGCCTCCTCTCCATTTAATTCCTTTCACTTGCAGCTCTTCCTCCTGCACAAGCAGATGCACACATTAACGCACAAGTGAACGCAAACACACAGGTCGGCCGACAGACAGACAGTACCAAGATTCCTAAAGGGTAGCAGGCACATCTAAACGCGAGCACCAGTTTGTCATGTTTCCTGTGCTCTTCCACTGTATTTTGGGAAATGTGTGCATGCAGTTTTTGCCATATACCATAGCATGCTTTTTCAAAAATCATGTATGTTTTGCTTTTCAGGTGTGTTTTCTCCCTATGTTTTTCACCCGAGAGATAATCGTTAACCGTCTGGCACCTGAAACTAGTGATGGAAATTTTGATTTAAGAAAAAGAAACAGAGAGGAGAGTAAGCGCACACTTGAGAAAGTGTGGGTGAGCGGCAAAGCAAAACAAAACAGAGACCGAAACTTAATGTTATGTTGTCTCTGTTTATGGGGGGCTAAAAATAACTGCAGATAAAACTCATGACATGGGGTAATGGGCAGCACGTAATGATAAACACTGCTAAAATGGTCCGAGTGACCCAACGGGTGAATCTACTTGCAAATATTTTAACATGTTTGATATATGGACGGGAGTTGATCAAGTTGAGGTTGCATTGCTTGGGAACGGCGGGGGTGGACAGAGCAGCGATGCACCGCTGTCAAATGTGTGTCCTGACAATTCAGCGTGAGCCTGTGTTAAACCTGACTCGAGTCATTCTTATTTTAAATGGGTACTGCCCTTAGAAAGGAAGGTCTTTGGGAAACGAGCAGCTAAGAATTCCAAAATTATAGTGATGGTTTAACACAGACAGATAAACTGAGCCTCTCCCTTGAGATACAAGAATCTCACGTGAGATAATTACTCAGTTCCTCATGTACAATCTGCAGTGGAATTGTGGTCAAACTGTTTACACTGTTCTTGGTAGCTGATATGATGTGACATCTGACTACAGACTTTCTGCTACTTTACATGAGCAGTTGCGGTAAGAAATGGTCAGTGACAGTTATGGATGAATGAGTGTGTGTTGGGTAAAGAGACAGTGTGTCAGGTAGTGTGTCAGCCTGGTGTCTGAGCGTTGGGTCATGTGTGAACCAGTGGCCTGCTACTGTTATTCACACATGGCTCCAAATTGCCAACATCAGCATGTAACTGTCTGTGAGAGAGATGGAAAGAGTAAAAGAAAAAAAGAGAGGGAGAAAAAAAAGAGAACTAACTCTTTCCAACTGTTTAAATGAGACTAAATTTGGTGTGCATTGTTAAAAACCACCGTGGGGAACGATCAAACGTACTGTATATACTGCAGTGTAGAGTATCTGTTTACCTGTGTGTGCACATGGAAAGCTTTACTGTGCATGCCCAGAGCAAAGCGGCAAGGTAGCAGCATGTCTACGTCATTTGGGAGGTTTACTGGTTGTCACGGGCACCGAGAGCGCGAAGTTCCAGTGAGCAGGAGGTGGGTGCAGTGACATAAGCAGGGCGCAGTGCCCTTACCATACACAGTATTCTCACAACGCCTACATATGGAGGGGTCAAGGACGAGCACACACTGACTCACACAAACACACACACACCTATAAAACATTCCACAAAAGAATATTAACTGTTGTGTCATCCATTTTAAGGCAATTTTTCTTGCAACATTTCTTTGCCTTGTCATATTGTATGTTATTTAAGAGACTACATTTTTTTTTCCAGTCTGTGAGTAGATACAGTACAACACAGAATGCGTCTGGTTCCATATACTTGGCAGCATCCTGCGCACACACGGTGCGAGTGCTGTAAATAGCCAGAGTGTGTTGTGCATCTCTGCTGTGTTTGGACCTATTTTAGAGCTGACACAGGAAACAGGGCCATTCTGACAGCCACCCTGCCAGCCGGTACTGCACACAGCAGCCCCGGAACCTTCTGTCTCTCTCTCTCTCACACACATACACACACATACACACACACACACACACACACACACACACACACACAGAGACAAGATTTTTCCATGTTAACAACCTACCAGTGCTTCATCCACCTCATAGACTTCCACGAATCATTTAATTTCCTTTTTATGTCACTCCTTCTCTCATCTCTCTGTTCTCTTCCAGTTTTCCACAAACTCTGACTGGAAAGACCTTTAATAAAAGACCCCTGCTGCGTGACTTGGCGGCCCCCCGTCTTCCACATGTCCCCCATCTTGTCTTAAGTGTTGCACATTTCAAACCTTGTAGTAAAGAGGTAGTTTCACTACTGAGCCAACTAAAGAGAGTCTAGCTGCTTTGCTGTGTTACATATCCCTGCATAATAAGCAAAATGATAACTCTGGCAGAGGGGAGCTCAATTACCCAAGACACAGGTTTCTGCTTTCAGCTACACGAGACAGCTGGAGACCTGGCGCAGTATACAGAGTTAATTTGGAGTTAATTCATGTTTTTTTTACTATTCTGGTTTACTGTTTGTCTACTGAGTTGTTTTTATTATTTGTCCACCTGGTTTTGTAATTTAATTTAGCATCTTTGTAATTTATTCATTCACTAAATATTCTGAGGGAGTCAGAGATATGGAAACCCCGACTCACTTAGTTTAAACCTAAATGAAGCTGCATCTCAGTGATGTGACAGTGCTAGCTCATTTACAGACCGTTAGCATACAGACATAAACGCCTCTTCAAAGGATATAGCGGAGACCCACTCACCAGCCTCTCATATTTGGGGTGGAAGATAAATTCTGCAGGCTGCTCCTGCCTTCCTATGTAATTATGTGCATGGTGATGTGCTTTTACAGCCTGCCTAACAGTTGGAAATTATCTCCCGGAAATGAAGTCCAATTAATTGTGGCACTTTGCAGGCGTACGTGTTTGCAGAAACACTGTAATGACACTTAACGGGAAATTGGCTCCTGTTGAAATATTTAATATATAAATTGCGAGCTGAAACAACCTCGTATGATACTGACAAGAGTGGCCTGCTCTTTTCTGTTTTTTACACAGAGGCACACACAGACAGACACATACAACTGAGATATAAAGGGTTAGAAAAAGTGAGTGGTGCCACACTCACCAAAAGTTTAAGGTGCAAATAGCATGAAACCTTGACGTCACACGTTCAGTTCCAGGTTTGGACCGTTGTTGCATATCACCCCCATTTTTTTCTCCCTACATTTCCTGTCACTGCCTTCTGCCACATACTGAACAAAAGTAAAAACGTCGGAATATAAATATATTTTTAAAAAACAGAGTGTAAAATTGGTGTCAAAAAATAGGCAGGTGAAATTATTTTGAATTACATATGGGAGCACACTATCGACCTAACCTAAAACGGGAAAGTCTGTAAAAGGAAACAGCAGTCTTTTAGGGTCAGTGACATACTGTGTCACGCCACAGTAGCTCTCTATTGTAGGACGCACTGTGATGAGTCAGCGCTTTCGCAGAATAGCACCTTTTGTTTTTGTCCCTGGGAGTCTGGGTGTTCTGCCCAGAACCACTGTCCAGACACAGCCCATTCATGAATCAGGTTTTTCTTTGAAAATGTTTCATTTATTACTCGTTCCATATTTTTATTAATTTTCATACTGGAATTCTGAAAGCATTAGAGAGATTAGAATCAGTTTGCACCTATTAGTGTTTCCTTGACTTCCTATTCCTTAAATTAACCACTGAACTTAATTGAGAAAAAGCTACTTTTAAAATCGAGATTTTGAACAATTTTCCAAATATAATCTTCAGTTTAAGAAAATTACACATGTACTGTCAGAGTCTGGCACTGATACAACATTGCAGTGGATCTGGCTGATTTTGCCCAAGGACTCCTCAGCAGCATTTGTTAAAGGATGCATATTTTTTTCACAAGAAAAGAGAAGATTCAAACATACAGCCGTTTAATCACAGGCCTAATTGTACATGATCTAATGATCAGACTGCCTCTGCTCCCCTCAGAACGTTTCCAATAACAAGAGTTGTTGACATTTTGTTCAATCTTGATGTTGTCAGTTTGAATTGACTGTTGTGTCATGTATCACTTTTAAAGTAAAACGCAAAGGCTATTCCTTTAAATATGATTTCAGAGGCCGTCTTCGTAATGCAGGGTTATGTTTCTGCAAATCACTTAGTTTTAAACATCATATTCTACAAGTTTTCTAAACTATGTTTATGTCTGTTTATCCACAGACATCAGTGTTTGTGTTCACCTCCACATGTATATTTATTTTTCATGCTTATAAAACTCATCCACTTGTTCATTACCTGAGGTCATTCTGCTCTGCTTGGTTACACATAACAGCTTGCTGGTCAGAGAGAGAGTGTGTGTGTGTGTGTGTGTGTCTGTCTGTCTGTCTTACTGTGTTAGGGCCTACTATAGACCCATTCAGCTCGGCAGTATGGCACGTAAATGGCAGCGGAGTGGTGTGAGTGTCAGCCGGAACGTGTGCTTGGCAGGCAGTGGCTATGCTATTAGCAAGCGCTAACAGTTTTATTATTAGAAAATAAACGGTGCGCTGCAAAACTCTGAATGTTATTAGCAGCTCACCATCTGGGTATGACAGCTGTGTTCAGCCACCATCATGGCTGAACTGCTAACGGCTATATCTGAAATCTCCACTCTTCCACTCTACACTACTTTCACACTCATTCTCTGTTTGTCTCAGTGTCTCTTCATCTCTTTCTTTCTGACTGTGGGATCTCTTCTTCTTGCTCTTACTAGGTTTCTTGCATAAAGATAAGTGAGTGGGTAATAAGCAAACACCTTTTTTTCTTCTATTTTGCAGCCTACGAAATGTCTTTTGTCTTGTATGACTGTTTCATTTGTCATGGTGAACTCAGGCTTATTGTCCTAATTTAGCTGTTAAAGTCAAAAGATTGAAAAAAAGTAAAAAAAGAAATAAATAAAAAAAGTCCAGAGGCAAAAACCACAAGGAGAAATCTGGTGTCTGCCGCCTCCGTCTGCTTACTATTGTTCAACTATAAAGCATGTTACACACACAACAAACACAACACAGCATCTCGAAAGGATGGAAACAATCAGTCATAATGCTTAAGAAAAAAAGAGGCATACTGTTTGTGTTTGTTTGCATGTGACCTCTTGAATGTTAACCTCTGACATTGTGCTTGCTTTTTATGCATGATTATGAGAGTGTGTCTGCACAGATACCTTTAAAACATTTTTTCTTGCATGTGTGTTTTTCCTCTGCGATCACACAGCTTTGCAGGGCTTTATTTAAACAGATAACCTGCTACTAGAGGCCCCCAGCATCCCTAAAACCTCCTACCGCCTCTTCATGCCTTGCAGTCTTTCAGAACAAACCCCACTGAAAGGAGACACCTCCAGAAATTAACGCTGTTATTGCAGACACTGCAGAAAAACCTACCCTGCAGTGTTTCTCTTTCTCCAACCGAAAATACTTTTCTCCACTAAAACAGGCCAACTCCTTCTAAGGGAGCGTCTCCCTTGCTCGACCTAATCTACATGCATACTTACCTTCCTTATATTTAGGGATGTCGCTACCAAGCAGCGTGAAGGACTCTGGATGGCATAGGAATCTATTTCACATATAGATGCACAAGGCTAGCGTACAGGAATAGGATATAGAGCAGGGAAATAGTGTGTTTTCAATTTCACTGACCCTCTGTTGTATTTTGCCATGGTTATCCGCTGTCTAATTCTATTTATCTGAGTGTTTCTTCACTGTCTGGTAAGTTTAATACTAGCGTTAAAGCACCCTTTTTTTTTTCTTTTTTTTTTTTCTTTTTTGACTTTGCTTGTTTATACAGGCAGAATATACAGCGTTTAACATCAGAGGAAATATCATAGAATAAGTTTTAAACAAAGAGTTTAAAACCTTTCTTTAACTCTTTGTTAAAGAAGCGTGTCCTCACGCTGCTTCTTAAACCATAAATAGATTATCAGATAAACATGGTCAGTACATATTGTAAAAGTGCCAGGTTATGAATGCATTTTTTAAGCATAAACATGAAAGAATAAACATTGAACAGTACGACACAAAAACACACGCGTCCAGGGTATTGTTGAAGGAGCAACTCTTAATCACTGCCTTTGATACTCAGATTACAGCTTCTGTTGTCTGCTTTGCAAAAGTGGTTCATTTTTAAATCTTCAAGAGTCATTAAAAGAGCTGTGAATCATTCTGTTTCAGTGTAGAACTTTGCTCTAATTTGGAATAATTATGGGTTTGGACATCTGGATGCAAGAAAGGGAGCAATTTACAGATTTGTCTGAAAGTGAATACTGAGCAAATGAGTCATTCCGGCAGAAGAAAAAAAAATCTATTGGGCTCTGGACTTGTTGATATACGTAACACAGCACCGACAGCACGCTGGTATTTTCTTCAGCAGTACATGAATACAGTCTAAACAAACAGTTTCTGAAATGCTATCAAACGCTGTGCAAGCAAGCACATTCATTTCACTCTGCCTGAGGTTTGCAAAGGGGCCATTTCTTTTTGATGGTGAGTGTATTTGTGTGTGTGTGTGTCTGTGTGTTTATGCAGCTAAATGTGCACATCTGTGTGTTAGGTGGTTAATGCACTTGACTTGAGACTGACCACAAATCAAAGTGATGGCTGGTGAGCACCACATAAGAGAACAGAAATGAAGCAGATAAGTGTTGAGATCAAACAGGCCTCCCCCAGTCGAAAGCTCCCCTAGAGGGGCAGGAGGGCCAAAGCACTACTCAGTGTATGTCTCATTTAGTGGAGGCAGCACTGCAACCGCTAATGAGGTGATAACACAGACAGATGATAAGTTATTAGAAAGCAAAATAAGATCAGTTATGTCACTTTTCTTTGCTTGTTATGTTTTCTTGTGTTACTCTATCTGTATGTGCCGCTGTGTGGAATTTAATAGCAATTTTCAGAATAAATTCTACATGTACACTACGTAAATACAGAATGTGATTTCAGTACTTGAGTGGCTATAATATATGTTAGTCTATATGTAAGTCTGAACTGAGAGCAGATTTGAAGTAGTTCCCATAGCAGACAATGAGACTTTGAGGACTGATGAGGAACGGCATTGATGAGAGGTTTCTGTCACTAGGCTGGCTGGGAGCCAGAACCTAATGTGGACTGTGGAGTGTTAGAGTTTGACAAGACTGAACGCTGTTTGTCTGACAGCTCACTGCTCTGTATCTGAGACCAGATCATATCCAGACCCCTTCTGCTTCCATGCTTTTTTTCCCCTTTAAATGTAGTTTGACTCCTTCTCTTCTCTTCTCTTCAAAAGGTCACAATCGCATTTAGCCAATCATATTTAGACTTTTATACAAAGTCTTGCATGGCAGTTCACTTTCATATTTTTCCTCAGATCTGCCCTTCACTTCTCCTGTATTTTTTTGCTTGTTTGTTTTGTTTTGTTTTTTTAGTTATTGTTGTCCAACTCTTTGTATCCCTACCTCTCTCTTGCATCCCATTGCCCTGTGATTCCCAGAAATAGCTCATCTAATTTGAGAGGACAGAAATTGGGATTTGATTTGATTTATACATCTACATATAGATGTTTGTATACAAAAGTTTGTGGACTCCTGGGTAAATTACATATTTTGTTAAATTTTGAAGTGGAAAAAGTAAGCAAAAAATTAGCCTTTCTTCAAATATGATTGGACAACCTTCTACTTGTAACATCTCATGAACACCCCTCATGACTGAATTGAAAGGCAGGTCGGGAACTGTTGTTACAAACTGTCAACCACAGGGTCCTCTACGTAACTAAGTGAGGATCTGAAAATTAAGCTAACTTATAATCTTTCAAGCCAGGGGAGGCTAGAACAGGGTCCAATTTGAAATTTGTTAGAAATGAGAAATGGTCATTACAGGACAACATGGAAGTCAAGACAAGAAAAGCAAAGAAAAACCCCCATTTGACTGCAAAAGACCTACAGGAAGGACCTGGAGTGGTGGTGCACCATTCCACTGATGCACAAACAGGGTCTACGTGGAAGAGAGAAACCTTAACTGCGATCTTATCACAAAAGTCAGTGTCTTGAGTATGTAAAACAACAGAGTCAGCTCTTTCCTACACTTATTGTCCAGCTAAGCCAGGCTGACTGCACAGGAAACACTTCAGATCCCTATCAACTTGAGTCCCTTGTAACACCTTGCGGAAAGAAGAAAAGACAAGAGCAGCCAAGCCTAAACATTGACAATCCAGGATCACTATGTCTTGTATGGATTCACAAACACAGCCACAGATCCACCCCATCAACAGTTTTTTTTTTCTCTGTGTGTGAAATATTTTCAAACATCTCCCTGAAGCCATCCCCTCCTATGGAAGGTGCACGGTGAAGGGGCTCTGGGATTATAGAGTACACAGTATTTAGACTAACATCCCACTGTTAGCCCTCCGCTTTCTTTATCTGTTTCCTACTGTCATTGTGTAATTCATCTCAGGTAGTCACCATCCGTCCAAGCAACTGTGTTTTAGCTGACTCTATTAATGACAGGGTGGCCGAATCAAAGACAGCTTTATAACAGTAATTCCTCCTTACTGACAGCCAAATTGTTCTGAGGGAGAAATACTGACTTTTCTTGTCCACTGTCCCTGCGGTACAAATTCAGCCACAGTGCAATGACTACAACAGCACATTTTTACACTTTCAATAAGGCTTGTATTCAGCTTCCTGTCTTTTGGTGTTTTGTGAAAGTAATACTCTAGAGTTATTTAAGGCTTTCGAAGAGGATTGATTTGATAAGTTATGTCTCTACTGGAGGAAATGTGGGAAGTGTGTGCGCGTGGGCATGAAGGGGGTGTATGTTGTGAGTACGGCATTGAGAAAATGTTATTACACAAATGGACTATGCAAGACAAAGGCTTTGATATTATCATAATTAAAAGTGAGCAGCACCATATGGTGAGGGAGAGGAGCTGCACATAAACAATCAAATTGAAAGCCTCTCAGTGAACAGAAATATATGAAATGCTCATTTTTCAGCCAGAAGAACTGACAAATTCTAAACATATACTTTTCCATAACCTTCTCCTCTCCTCTCCTCTCCTCGTCCTGTATGTGAGTGTATTCCTGGTCAGTGCCCTGGGCCTGCTAGGGGTCTACAGTATGCTCCAGGAATAGTCCAGTCACGTGGCCACTCTGTGGGATCTGTTCCCCTGGCAGGAAGCTGTTATATGGTTACAGTTATTTTTGTTGTCTGTCTGGGGATAGTTTTTACTGCGCTCCAGAGGATCAATAATTGTCATAAAAAGACTGCGTCACCCGGTGCCCTCTTTGAGCAGGACAGTGAGGTGGTGTGTGTAGGTTAGGGATGTGTGTGTATGTGTGCGTACATGTGCAAGAATAAACTTTTGGTTATATTTAATCGTGTGAACATGTAAGAATGAGTGAATATTTGGGTCTTCGTGTGCACAACATCAAAGGGACATTTGTGTGTGTGTTTGCATCTGTTTCTATATCAAAATAAGATGTGGAGGTGACAAGAAGTGTAGCAATTGTGAAATGTGTTTGTTACATGAAAGGAAATGAGCTGCAGGCAGTGTGGTATGTGAGGTTATGAGGTGTCTCTAGATGTGTTGAAGCATTTTATATAACGGTGAGATGACATAGGTTAGTCACTGCGTGTTATAACTCCAGCTCTGCCATTTTACACGTTGCCTTTCACCTCTTTGACATGCTGCATCCGTCTGCACTCCTGTTTATCCCTTTCCGTCTGGAAGGCCACACCACATCCCTGTCCGAAGCATGTCTAGTCGAATATCTGTGTTTCTCCTATAGCTTGTCTACTGTATACAGTATATGTGCCACCATAGCCCTGAAGCTGCAATCAGCCCTGGGGACTCAGAGAGGAGGTCTTATAACAGCGCAGGCAACGGAAGCTGGCTCCCAGCTAATTGGTTCCTGTGTTAGCGGCACACAGAGACGGTGTCAGAGTCAGCACTTTCCCTCCCTCTTCCCTCGTTCCCTCTCCTTTTCCTTTTCTCTATCCCTCCCTGCCTGCCAACCACAGATGCCGCAGGTTTGACATCCCTTCAGGACACATGCCTGAGCTAATATGTACATTGCTGGATGTTTGTATGTTGACAGAGGATGTGGGCGTGTCGCTGCTGCTGCCAATTTGACAAATAAACAATTTTATAAATGTAGTAAAAAAAAACAAAACAAAAAACCCCCAAAAAAACCATGAAAAATCATGTTTTTAAAATGGTTTAGTGTATTACTCCTCTTGTGAAAACTGCACATTACTCAGTGTTTATAAGTATTTACACTTTGCTGCTTATCCATCCACCTATACCTGCAGTCTTGTCTGTCATTGTCTCCTTCTGTCTGTCTGCCATAGCCCTCTCCATGGGCGCAGCAGATCAAGGTCACTATGTACCTGTGTTTATGTTCTCCCCTCAAAACAAACCGACCATACTTCGGCTGATTGCCCCAATGACAGAGAAGGTAGACTCCAGTCCAGGTAATCACAGCTTGTAGGTGTCTGTGCTCTAAAATGTTGCTTCCTCCTTGAGTGTGTCTGCCTTTTCATACTGTGAGAGGAGATAACTGTGAAGTGTATCCCACTGAGTTGGAGTGGACCTGAAGAAAGCAGGCCTTTTCCTGTTCTGATCACAGAGTAGGTGTGTGGCTGGCCACAGGCTGCTGCTGTGTGTTTATCATCACAGGATGTCCTCTCACAAACAGGCTCAAACTTTGTTAACCTCTCACTAAATCCCACTCATTAAGTATTATCCTCTACATTCTCATGTGCCTGCCTGTATATCTGACGGGAAACATTTTCATATACCCTGCAGTCACATATGATTTTGAGTCGGTTTTGATCATTATCAATTACCCTGCTCAACACTGTTTCCTATAAAATAACATTATACACTATTTTTTTTTAAATAAAACTGTTCAGTGGAAGTGGGTTTTTTTTTTGTTTTTTAATTCAGGATTTGGACCCAGGAAGGTCAGGGTGGACAATCCAAAGCACAGGACTTAGAGATAAGATTGTGGCCTGCATCACATATGTTTAGCCTACTAAACTATTTAAGTTTAGGCAAAGATTGTGGTTAGACATTTTGGGAAATGCACTTCTTTGCTGTCTTGCCAAAAGTAACAAAATCTCCCAGCACCTCGCTTGCAAGTGCACAAAGTTCATGTCAACAATACCAATGCCACCACGGTCCCTTACAGATTACATTAACCAAATGTTTTGAGCAACCTAAAAATAACCATAAATAAAAGGAGCAGATATTATAGGCTATGGAAAAAAAATGAAATGAGTTGTCAGTGCAATTTTTTTATGTTTTCTTGTGATATTATGTTTCTACAAAACACATTTGCTAATTGAAAATAGTTTAACATTAACATAATTTTTTAGGAGACAGGGCTGCTCGGCTGAGACAGAGCTTAACATTGACCTCTGAGATGGAGTGTCTCTCACTAGACGCCTTGTGCAACAGACCCCTGTCTCCCGTCACTCTCCTTTGAAATCACTGTGGTCTTCCTTCAGCCTGTCGACTCCAGAGCTGACCTCCTCTATAAGGGTGGCAGCCCAGGCTCGGCCTTTTCTCTGCCCCACTGCATTAAACATTGATGGAGCTGTAAGAGAAGGCTGGAGCCTGTCTCCTACTGAGGTCTGGCCCTTGCCTATAGCAAGTCTCGTCACTGGCGGTACCCTGTCTCCTTTCAATTTCTGTCCCTCCTTTTGCGATTTATATCTTTGCTACTGCTCTGGTTATTTGAATGTGGTTTGAATATGGCTGTCTGCAGCAAGTGCTGCTCAGTGAAAGGAGAAACATCAGATCTCAAGTAATGAGAGTGATAAGTGTCTGCTTCTGCCTGTGGCCAGTTGCATAGCAGTGAGACACGACTTCCTGGAAATGACTGTGTGTGTGTATTTGATTCCTGTATTCGCATCACTGTCTATGTGTGGTGCATTTATGTTGTGCATTATGACTTTTACCACAGAGCACGGCTATATGAAAGGAAGTGGTAGGAGACACAAGACGGCAATACTTTCTTTCCTATCAGTGTATGTATGTATATGTGTGTGTGTGTGTGTGTGTGTGTGTGTGTGTGTGTGTGTGTGTGTGTGTGTGTGTGTGTG
>JBBMJY010000001.1:14132965-14143893 GCA_037833715.1 Toxotes lorentzi
TCGAGCTACTGTTAGGGAACGGTAACGGGGGGAATTTGGGGAAAGGGGGGGAGCCAGGGGGTGAAAACAAGCTCCTCTGTTGGCAGGCGGAAGCCAACTCTGGTTTTTTTTTTTTTTTTTTTTTTTTTGCTTTTTTGTTTTACCTCAAAAGTTAGTTGGAAAGATATCTTGGAATATATCCGCTCAAGGTGCACCCATTTGTGAAGAAGAATTGGGGGATGCATATGCATTAAAAAGTCTTTGTGTGTATAAAATGCCAGCGCAGCACTTTAGCCTTCCCTCATCCTTCCACCCCCGTTTCTCCCTTTAATCTTTGGCAGAGTTATAATACAATAAGTCCTATAATCATTGAATCTCCTTCTCTCGACTTATCTGGGATAAATGCATAGGTTTAAACAGAGAGGGAGAGAAAAAGTTGAAAAACAAAATGATGCAAACATAAAATTAATTATTGCAAAATAAACAACAGTAAAATATCATTCTCTTTAATGAGTTCTAAAACTGAATATTCTACTTATCACCACAAGGGACAGCGTGTACAGGGCATCTGTCTCAGGTACCAGGTTGCGGTGTCCCCTTCTCTTCTCCCCCACAGTCAGCCCTTTCACTGTCCCCTGGTATACGGCAACTGAAATACTGCTGATTGGAAGTTTTTCTCATAAATCATGCCATCCACCAAACAAAGCAATAAAGATGTTTGTTTGCATTATTGAAGGAAAAGTATTGCCTTAGGTCAGCTTTAAGCAGTGGTGTGTGCATGCATACTTTCTTAAAAATACATGTTTACTTGGGTGTGTGCCTGCAGAGTATTTTTTGCTTAAAAAAAAAAAGAAAGAAAGAAAAGCATATTTTGTTGAGTTCACTTTCTCTTTTTTTCCACACAGATGTCAGTAATAGTATTCCTGATTGCTCAGCCAATCAGAAATCTGCTGCATGTGGGTGTTTCAGTGTGAAAATGGTGGTGGAGGTGGGAGGCGGTACGTACTGGAAATATATGTTTGGCCGCATGTCTGCACTTGTGCGTGATAGTTTGTGTCCTTTTATATTTCATTCTTGTCTTTGGCATCATTTACAACTCTTGACAATTTTCTAACAGCCCATTTGGTGCTATTTACATTGATCACAGCAGCTGCCAAGCATAGACTCAGAAATACAGATTGTCCCTGAACTCTACTCTTCCTGGACCTTCAGCTTTTCTTTCTCTCTTTCTCTTAGTCAGCTTCTCTTACTGCAGTTTGACTCCTTCAGCGCTGTATACTGTGTTTTCAGGACACAAATATTCATCATGTGGTGAATCTTATATACGTGGGTAAATTACACTCAAAAAATGTATATGATTCCCACTATAGATAATATTATATATAATAATATGATAATCATATGACCCTCTGGTAATGTGTGTGTGTGTGTGTGTGTGTGTGTGTTGTGTGGTCTCTTTCTTCCTGTCTGTGAGTCATACAGATCCTCAGATAAATATACACAATCACTGTGAACCGTGTGGTTGTTTTAATTCTGCTGTACCTAAATTAATGAACTGACTGCAAAATAAATCAAACTTTCTACAAGCGCGTCTGACACAAAAAATGTCGAGCTCATATTATCCATTTAATAACCTGGCAAGAGTCAAGACACACACACAGTACCTGTGTAAGATCATTTTCACTTGCTTGCTAATTAGAGAGCAACCCAACCCAGGTCTCTATCAATAGGATCATCCACTCAGTTGGTCAGTCAACAGCATTCCAGCTTAAGCTTGAACCTGGTATACTCATTAAAATTAAACCCAAGCATTTGGTTTGCGGTTGTGAGGCTTGTGCGATTCATCGCTGCATGTGTTGGTGTGTGTGATGAAAGTGTATAGGTCTGTCCCCAGTTGTGCTGTAACTTAACCTGGTCCAAGAGAGTCTGTTCTGGGCTCTTGGCTCTACTCTTGTGGCCTTCAAGTGTTCAGCACTTCATCTGAGGGGGAGTTTGTGAGGGGTTTTTGAGTGCTTTGCATGGCCTCCTTTCTGACTGAGATAGTTCCTGAAGAAGACCAAAGTTTCTCCTGTTTCCCCCTTGAGAATGTTCAAACACATAGAGTCAAGCTTTAGGTCACAAAGACAGGCTTAAAGGAAATGGGAGTCATTGTGAGCAAAATGTGTGCGCTGGAGGACTTACACATAAGAAACCGAAAGACGTTTAAGAAAGACATTACCCTTTTGTTGTCTGCCTCCTGTTAAAACTTTTTATGATCCTGTTTACTCTGCCTCCTCATCCTTTCCACTCCTACCTCTCTCTCTCTGTCTCAGAAATGACTGATAGTAAATGGCTTCCTAGAGGGTTGCTGCAGAGCGAGGGGGTGAGAAACTACCTGCTTTTGTTATCTTAACACCCAGCAGCATACAAGAGACAACCATCAAACATCCAGCTCCTCACTTGACATAAGCAGACTCTACTGATGTGGAGGGAGCTGGGAGTGACATGGCTGGTGGAGTGAGAGTGTGCTGTATCCTGGGCCTGGCAGCTTTATGAGCCCAGGGGGATCATAAAGACGCAGGCTTCCAGGCCGTCAGCTGCTCCCTGTGTTAAGGTTAGAAAAGCATGGGGGACAGGGACAGGATGCCTGTTTGGTCAGAGTTCATTCTTATCTGAGCCGTGTCTTCCCATTCACAGTAGAGAGAGTGAAAGCGGGTTACCTCTATAACCCACTAAGGCTTGGATTTATAAAAGCAACGACTATTGTGTGCACGTAACTGCGGCCGCACTACTCTTAAACTCATACACATAGCAAATTTAAAACTGTACCTTTCTACAGGCACATTAATAGAGAACTACATTTAATGCAAACAAGTGAAATACATGTACAGACACACTAGAAGAAGAGATGATTTCCTGCTTTTCACATACCTGTGGCATGTCACCCACAGATGGATGGGTCAGTGTTTGTTTCATCAGCCAGTTCTTCGGATGACAAGAGGAAGCTCTGGGCGAGCTGTATCAGTGTTTAGACAGATACTACTGGGTGAAAGACACGTTATCCCCAGGCCTTCAGGACACTGAAGAAAAAAAAAAAAAGGAAGAAAAAAAGCAAACAAACCCCGAAACATTTTCTAACAATCAGAATACTGGACGCCGTGCTTAGCCACACTATAGTCAACTAGTGATGACAAATAATAATAAAAAAAAAAAAGAATCCCTTCTCGATGCACCAGGTAGTTTTCCTGTGTTAGGACTGTTTCAGTTAGTATAAGTAACAAATTTATTTTTTACATTGGTCTATAATTTGAACAGCTTATTAAAACTCTTCGCATGGACTGGTGGTAAACCCTGCCCATTTCATCGCTAACAAATACCATTAGGCAGAGGAGTGTTTTAACATAGCCAATGATTTTTTTTACTGTGTGTGTTGCCCTTGTTTGCCGAGCTTTCATTGTGACTGGAGGTGGCCCACTTGGCAGGAAGTTTAATGGTGTTTTATAGAGTAATCCACATTGTCCCAACCTCCTCATGGTAAGGAGTTAATGGGACCAGGTTGAGGAGGAGAGACAAGGCGAGGAGCACAGACAGGTTTAGACACAATGGGAACACACACACAGGCCTGCATGGGCATCTGTTTCAACTGAGATCCCACTGATGGAGAGCAGAGACTTCACCATCTGCAGCTCCAAGGCACCGAGATACTCATACACACACACTCACAGGTGCACTTAGATGCGCACATTTACATACAGTTTATATGCACAGTCACATAGTACAAATGCAGATTAAAGATGATGAAACAAAAGCAATGAGCGTCGAAAGACACGCTTGTTTTAAGGACATCTCACAGCAATGTTCATCTAAAAACAACAACATCGTGTATCCCTGTTGTCATGACTAAATGCAACTGGCCGAGTGACACGGTGGAGGAGATTGTGATTCAATGCCAGCCGCGATGGTGCAATCGCACGCTGTTTTTCTAGGCGTATGAGCAAGTATTCCCTTTACAACCTCTGACAGTAAAGTGTGAATCATCAGTTGTTTCATCATCATCACACTCTGCCTCCCTCAGGAAGACAGTATGGGGGTTGTGACCGCTCCAGCCTTGTTTTCTAGTAATGTGTGAGCCTAACTAAGACACGCATTTTATCCTCCTGTCTCCCCAGTTTCTTTATCCGTATTATGATGGTGTCTCTTCTTTAAAACACAGCAGTATTTCAGTATTTATTTAAGACATTGTCCCCTCAAACAGCATGCATAGTGGAAATGCTAATTAAATTACCACGTGGAGCACTGATGAGTGGTTTGCAATGCTCATCTCTTTGTTGCACTTAATAACAGCAACCACAGCTCCTCTAGGCCCCATTCAGGCCAAGGTGTGGGGGTTCCAAAGAGGACCTGTGGTAATGGTGGTTACACAGAGGTTCACAAATGTGTGCGACAGCTCGATCGTGTTTGTGTATGTGTGCACCTGCAGGCGCATACCTACATCCGTGGGGGGCCAAGAAAAGGGAAAGAGAGGAAGGTAATGAAGTTTCTGCTGCCACAGATAATGTATCATTTCTCAGCACCTCAAAAGTCACCGGAATGGGAAACTGCAGCTACTACCGCTGCTGTGCAAACAGAAACACTAACAAACTCCAAACATCTAAAATGCCCGCTGACATGTTCCACTGAGCGAGCTTACATAATGAATGTTGGTTTTCAGCAAACTGTCTTGACAATGAATTAACTGGATTTATTGCAATGGTACATAGTGACCCAGGCTTTCTGCTGTTAGAGACAAAACACTAATGCATCCAGTTATGTAGGTGTGCTGCCTTTGTGGTCGTGTGTATTTGTCTGTGTTGTGGAACAGTGTTTTATTTATGGTTATATTGTTTGACATTTCTAAAAATGTATTATTTGTGAAACGGGTGTATTGAATTGCCTTGGAGGTACGGTTTTCAGGCCCGCAAACAGATGTTGATACATGAGAATTAGGATGGAGTGCAGTATTTGTGGGCTGAACATCGCAGGTGGTTTTTGCACCATCTACACTCATGACGCACATAGGAAAACAAACCACTCCTCCTTCCTTGAGCACAAATGAAAATAAAACATCCAATTAGTCCAAGCATTGAGCGCAGCTAAGTCAGCCTTCGTAGGAATGTGCGCATAGGTGTGTGTGAGATTAGGGGATGCACACGTGTGCGTAAATAAAAGCAGAAGAAAG
The DNA here is from genome assembly GCA_037833715.1 of Toxotes lorentzi. NCBI lineage: Eukaryota > Metazoa > Chordata > Actinopteri > Toxotidae > Toxotes > Toxotes lorentzi. Next base: position 14,138,142 of record JBBMJY010000001.1, read on the forward strand.
AAGAAAACAATCGATACAGAGAAGACTGGCCAAGTGGCTGCAAAATAAAATTTATTTTGCTTTACTCTGTTTCTTTAATCCTCAGATTACAGCAGATGGTCTATATAGACTGCAGTCTGCTTCTGCTGGTGCTGTCACAGGTGCAGAGACAAGGGAATCTGTGATCATCACCTTTAACAAAAGTGTATTTATATCCAGTTTTTATTTAAAGAACTATTAGGATTACTTACTCACCGAGAGTCTAGAATGTACCCATGAATGTCTAATTTCTTGTCTTACAGTTGTGTTTATTTTCCTCTGTAATATGATTGCCCGATATGAGACGCACCTTCCCAGCATTGCGGAAAGAATGGTATCTATTTCTGCTCCTTCCTGCCATGGCTTAGAGCAAGCATCCATATCTTACCATAACCCCATCGTAGTTCTCTCTAGACCCATATCTTTGTCAGCCTCACAGAGTGAAATGCTGCTTCCTGTTTGGTTTGTCCAACCAGTACCAGCTCTCTCTTACTGGCTGCTCTAATGTTCGTATGTCAACTTTGACCCTACTTAACTGAAACCACTGCTATCAGCCTCGTTCTCCCCAGCCACAGGAAGTCATGCTCTGAACTCATGGCCTCATGAGATGATTGCCAAAGCAGGTAAAAACTGTGAGAAGTAAAAACACACTGAGCCGGAACATTTAACACAGTCACTTTGCAAATACTTTAAACTGAGGAGGCCTGTCGTATCACAAGTGTGTACTTTTAGCTCTGTTAGTGATAATGCAATTGTCAGGAGAGAAGAGCTCAGAGAAAGGAAGAGAAAAACAAAAGACTTTTTTTCTAAGTAAAAAATAAAAACAGAGCAACAAAGAAAAGTGATATATGAAGACAAATTGACAGTGGTTTCTCTAGGCTATATATAATTTATGTTGCACAGTATGGGTCTGTATGCATTGTATTGTAGTCTTCTTCCCATTTAGATTAAACGAACATCTTAAGGTTTCGATTGCTTCTGGAGTCTATCTGCGGTATAACCATCATCTTTCATTCACGCTTTCAGAGATGTTTTCTATTTGACGGCCTCCTCCATCCTCCTCCATTTCTGGTGTACTCTAAACCACTACACTCCCACACGGAGCGCTGCAGCTGAAGGGTGAGACGACAAGTAAAAAATTTAAAAAGACAGGCCTCCTTTGGCTTAGTTACAAGAGCAGTCACACACAGCTAGTAGGCGCTAAGTCTCATGCTGAGTCTGAGGACAGAAGACGTGAGCTCCAGCAAAGCTCTGTCTCCTGCGTTATGATGCCACGTGTCTGTTCCGCTGTTAAAGATCCAAACTTGAAATAACTGACAAAATATCTGTTGGGAATCTTTGATGAGTGAATAATGTTTAAGAAAGAAAGGAGGAGGAGGAGTGGCGAGAACTTGCATGTGTGCATCTCTGTGGGAGTGCAAAAGGGAGAAAAGTTGAGATATGAAAAGATGAAGAGACTCGAAGACATGAAGGAGGGACAGACAGCAGGGAAGGACCACTGCGTGTCTAAGAAAGTGAGCATTGCACCGTCTCCATCAGACTTAATAGAAACACGCACCAGCCCATTATGGAGAGCTGTTTGAGAATAAATCATCTAACAGGCCCCTTTTCAAAGCATTACTCTGTCAAACCTAATCTAACCTACCTCTGTCTGCTCTCCTCTCCCAGCCCACTCCACCACCCCTCTCCTCCCTTAGTGAGCAAAGCCATTTGCCGCCTCAGGCAAGGGCTGGGAACATAAGAGCAAAGTCACAGCAGAGCCGCAGATTCAAGTCACCACCACAGTGTCTCCTCTCAGACTGCATGCTTTGCTTCACAGGAAAAGGCCCACATTGTGAACTGAACACCCTGGGTTAACTCCATCAATGTGTGTTTGGTCACCCATCAATATATTTAGGCCTCCAAAACGACAACCTTTTTTCTTTTCCGAGTACATTCTCAATGCGTGATTTGTAAATGAATTTGTTTGCGAATTTGCAGAGAATTTTAGAATAAGAATGTTGGAGCCTTTGGAAAACAAAAGGAAAACAAGTTAATAGTCTTTGATGTGACCACTGCTGCAGTGAACATGGATGAGAACTGCCTTCCTCATGTCTCCTCTGTGTCTGTCACATAGTGTGGTTTTCACCACAAGACACATCCCCTATCCTTCTGGGAACCATAAGGCCAACCTCTATGACAGCACGGCAAAGCAACAAATAGACTAGCGCAGAGACTCTGACCGCAAGAAAGGAGTTTTACAGAAACATACAGACTGATGGTATCTCTAATGCTGCTTAAGGAAGAACTACTTGTTTCTGCATGTACAGGGATTCAAAGCCTCTTTAAATCAGATTTATGACATTCACAGAGCACAGTTTGACTCTTGGCCTGCCTTTTTTTTCTTTTTTGTGCAGTCCAATTCCATTTGAGAGGTGTAAATTTGAATGCTTTTTCCCCCCTGCATATTCAGAATTAACATCGTAATGACTCTGCAAGGCTCCTGATACATGAGAACTGTTTCGCACAGGTTTTCACTTCCGTTCTCACTTAAGGACAAGCCCCATTGATCGGTTGGATATGGGGCAATAAGCCTTGTGTGTTTTTCCATGGCTCCCTCCAGTGCTGAAGCAGTCTGATGCTCCGTGCTGCTATGTGTGAGATAGTTCGGCCGGCTGACTGACAGCCCTGGATAAGGGATCGTGTGTCTGCCCTCAGTGCCAGCACAGCTAGAAGTGATAAACACCGGCAACCTGATCCAGAGACAAGAGACGCCTCTGCCTCTGACAGAGTTCAAACTTAATGCACTTATATTCTTCTTAGCCAACTCCAGATTTGCTTGGCTCAACCCTGCTGAGCCTGACATGGCCTGCCCGGGTGGAGGTCAGTGGAGGCTATTCCAGCACTTTTTTGACCACTTCTGATTGGTTCCACCCTTTGCCAGTCTACCTCATCCCCATATAGACGGACCATCACAATTTCAATCTGTCTGTTGCCTCTGCTTTAAAGCTGGCTAGCTCCATTATTCCAAAAGCTTCTCCTATTCAACATTCCTATTGCACCGACAGGACCTAAGCATTCTCTCTGCTCTGGAATATTTATGGAAAGTTTATTTTATCTGTTTTTTTTTATTTTTTTTTATTGCTACTCTTGTGCAAATAGGCCCCCATAGAGTCCCTGGTCCCTGCCCTTGCAGTAATGGCAATGTACTGTAAACATGGGAAAGTAATTTGAATTCTAACAAAGTGGAGATTAGCTGGTGACAGTTTGTGGCATGGGCGATTATTTCTAAAATAATCCTGTTTTGATATGCATCTGCGTCCCAGCAGGAATTTTCAATTTGTTTTCCCATTGCCGCATGTAAACAAGCTCTAGTGTCTCCTTATCATGGCGTCGCACGGACAAGGAAAGAGCGTATGCCTGCCCCCCTTCCCCACCCATCTCACCACACAACCTGTCTCCTCCATCCTGCATCTGGTTAGAGTCGCTGTGCAGCCGCGCTTGTCTGGGTTTCAACAAGTCTCTTTATCGAGAGCAGGTAGGGGGTTTTATGTGTGTACCTGCAAGTCATTTGCAAACATGAAGTCCTCAAAACGCACCTCCTGAATATGTTCTGCTTGAGGGGTTCTGCCCATTCCCCGTCTGAATAGGCAAATATGCAGCATGGCAAAATGGCCTCCTGTCTGCCAAAGGAGCCATCCTACCCACAGGCCTGGGGCATGTGATAAATGTTTACACTTTTGATTGTCAACTAGGAGTTGTGGAAAGAATTGACTATTTATTTGAATTACTGGCATAAAAAAAATCCACTTTAATTTAAAGTTACAAACTTCATCTGAAAAAATTACTGAAAAATTCAGTATTATAAAGTTTCATTGACGTAAGTGTGATTTGGTTCTGCTGTAGACGTTAACTAGTGAGGGGGTTTTCACTCACCTCACATGGTGCCCGTAGAGATGATAAAGCCACAGAAAGTCCTGAGCAGCAAGATATTAGCTGTTTACTTACCCTTCTTTCATGTGGATAGAAAGCCAGGGGGCTATTTATCTCTCTCTGATTGATTGCTCCTGTCTGAAGCTAATCAGCATGTAGCTGGTTGTGTCTTAATGTTTATGGGGATTATAGGAGGATAAACATGGTAATCCCCAATGTTGTGCAGGACTTCCAATTATCACGCTGCTTCACCAAAAATAAGGTCACCATAGATTTAACCTATTAATGCAATATAAGCCAGCCAACATCCCTCTGCTGTTAATTTCACCAAAGTTAAATCTGTCTTTAGACCCAGACCCACAAGAACCTGGCTAGGTGTCAGAGGTGACTCATTTCCACCAAGGTAGGTTGTGACTGGAGCTGACCAGCTAGGTTAGTCTGTGGTCACTGCCGTGACTGAAGCAGGCTTCCTTACAGATAGAGATAACAGGCAGAGGTGAATGTCTAGTCCATGCTGACAGTCTGGATCGATTAGGGATGGATCACTTACACGCAGCGATCGTTAAAACCCCACCCCAGCGCTCAGGTGGAGCCATGGAGTGACTCACAACAGCACAGAGGGGTGATGGTCCTGACTGAATTGTGCCCTTGTCCAGACAGCAGTAAAAACATTTTTTACTATGCACAAGTCTTTGGCTCAATTGGCATTCGGAACAGTTTATGTAAAGTTACATTTAAGAGTTATGTCCAACTTTTGGCAAAAAAGTATCCTGCAATCACTGATTGACACGGACTGCATGATTGATAAAGCTCCTCTTTTCACGCCATTAAGGGTGTGTGAGAAGAGTGGATGCAGAGTGGCCTGGCTCTCACTGCTAGCCACCTCCATATCCTCCCTCATTAATCTACTCTAATACATTCACTGCAAAGAGCTGCTTTCCCAAGGAAGAGCAAGCAGGCCTTAAATTACAATACAGAGGAGTGGAATCATTACTACCTTTAATGTTCCCAATCTAATTGAGGCATTAATTTAAGTAGAGTCTCCAGCGAGGATTATTCATAACTGCTTTTTAATTTAGAAGGGTGATCAGCAGAAATATTCCCCAGATCAGAGGCAAAGTCCCTCGTCTGGTTTCCCCTTTCGCTGCTTTTTCAAAGCCCCTTGACATTCAGGGTGAAGCCAGAAGATAAACAAAGAAGAAGAAAGCAGTCCCTGCCATTTTAATAGTAAACACAAACACAACAGTGTACCTCCTCTGGTGCGTTTCCTTTTCATATAATGCTAAGGATCATGCATAATGTGTGTGCTGAACACAGAGCCGAATTAAATCCTACGGCGACAAGATACAAAAATCTATTGTGCCCCAATAAATTATATTTTACTCAGGGCCCCAGAATCAAGCAGTAGCCTATGCTGAACTATGCAAACTCAAAAAAAAAAACTCAAATACTTGAGGCCCTGTAAAGCACAGTATACTTTAGATTTATTACTGGATCTCAGTAGTTAACTGACAGCAAGAACAGCTGATGTGCCAATGAGTCGCTGATGGTAAAGCATATACAGATTACTGAAAGACTAATTCACTGCCTGGGTGAAAAAAATGCTCCACTGAAGCACAGTGAACCTGGAGGCCCCTTCAGGTCTCAGGCCCCCGAGGGACTTTGGTCAGTAATTCTACCATATCTGTCTGTGATGGTACAATATAAATATACTAAAGTCATAGTTGTAGACAGACTATTTAGGTTATTTAGAGCATATTATACTGAGTAGGTGTGAGTTTAGTTATGCTTAAGTAGAATGGCTCTAATTAGAGCTCATACC
>JBBMJY010000001.1:14144062-14154312 GCA_037833715.1 Toxotes lorentzi
TATATAAACAGATATATATTTTTTTTTTTCTTTTTTTTGCACACCATAATTATGTCAGATTTTTTTTGAAAAGCCTGGATCCACACCAAAATTTAATGGGTCCTTCCATGGCCCATGCTCCATCCCTCCGCCACGTTTGGTGCAAATCGGTACTGCACTTTCTGTGTAATCCCGCTGACAAATACACAAACAAACAAACCAATCAACCAACAGCCACGGGTGAAAACATAACCTCCTTGCCGGAGGTAATAAATCTCTTCAGTCATCGATGCTATTTGCAAAAGTTGCCACTTTGGTTATAGTTAGACAAGCTAATGTGAGGGGAATTACTGTAAAGGAAAATTCTTTGTATTTGGTACCATATAATATTAGATCTAGCAGGGAAGTTTTCACAGGCCCCATTTTCCCCTTTGAAATCACTTACTTAAACAGTGAGGCTCAGTGGGGAGGATTATTAGTCAAGGAACTCCATATTGAACCACAGCAGCCAAATTTGGCCAAAGGGGAGAAATCAGCAGCCCACGATACGCAGGCATCTGATTGTTGGGACTCTCTAAAACACACAACCAAATAAGTGCACTTAAGGGACAAGCACACACCGACATGGACCGTGCCCCAAGGGACTTGAGTCACGCTGATGCCGTCGCACTCCCCCTGTGGCACTAGAACCAGGCATGGCATGCCATCTGGAGCTGGGAGGAGGGTTTGTTAGAGGGGTGTTGAAACCGAGTGGTACATGCTTTGACCGTGCGGCTGACCATCTGGCTTGGCATACTGTGTATCAGTAACTTTGAGCAGTCCTGCAAGAGAGAGAAGGAGGGGAGATGGATGGATGGAGACAGAGGGGGAGATAGCTGTAGGGTTAAAAGCAGCCAGAGCTCAGTGGCACCAATCTGATGGATGTATTCTGTATAATGCTCTCTCTCTCCCTCTCCCTCTCTCATTCAATCTTTCTCTTTTGGTGTGCTGAGAAAGTAAACTTGTCAGTTTTTTGAAACTGGCACTCTCTCTGCATTCTCTTTTACTCTCTTCTGAAGTATTAAGGCTGCAACTAATGATTATTTTCCTCATCGGTTAAAATAATCCAATTATTTTCTTGATTAATTGTTGATATAAAAAAGAATGGAAGGAAAGAAGTTGTTTCTGTTTTCAGAAGTTGAAAGCAGCGAAATTTGGGCATTTTTGCTTTAAAAGATTACACAAACAATTAACTGATTATCCAAAATGTTATCCACTAATTTTCTGTTGATTAACAGTTAACAAACTAATTTAAATGTGTCACATTAGTAATATTTTTTTAATAATTAACCATTATCTTTGCATTTATTGAGGCAGTGGGAAGAAAATGTTAAATAAAATTTTTTTTAACCTTACCACCTAAATTTATGATAACTGTAAGAAAAATACAACTTTTTCACTTAAATTAGTATCTATTTGTTCTACATACTGAACTCAGTTAAAACAGCATAAATATTAATTTAATTACTCTAAAATGAAGGATAAGATTAAGAGAAACTTCTAGGGGTGGGCTGATGTTTGTAGGGTGGAGGGGCTGAGGAACTTGACCCCTTGCCAACACCAGACAGACACACTTGAAGTCTGTGAGGCGCAAAGCTCCATGACCCTTTCTTACCACCCAGACAGAGAGAGACCCAGGGAGAGAGTAAGCGAGCGAATAAGCAAGACTAAGATAAAGAGAGAAAAAGAGGATTTATCTTATGAGCCTGTGTGTAGCCTGACTCATGTCCGCATTAAGTCAAGTGAGGTATCCACTTCCCCTTAATATTTTATGGTTTCCTTCAAAGAGGCCCTGCCATCTGTACTAAAGTCTCTGTGTGGGTTCAGCACAAGGATTCAGACTTCCTACCTGGTATCCTGGACCTGTATAGAGTTACCCCTCTTTCCTTTACTGATCTCCTTCCTCACACACTTTACTGTATCTCTCCAGAACAGTGACTGCGCACTTCAACTGAACCCACAAGCAGAAATCCAACAAAACACGGTCAGTGGACGAATGACCAGATGTATTTTTAGCTGGGTTAGATGAAGAAACACGAGGAGAGGACTCGGTCAGCACATTAAAAAGTTCAAGGCAAACCGGGATTCAGAGGCCGACAAGCACATTTCTCACAGTTCCTGATTCCTCAGACTGAGCAAAGGAAACTGGCATCAGTACATCCACGTCCACCCTTTCTCTGAACGCATGAAGAAAAACAACAAGATGTTAAAAAAAAAAAAAAAAAGATATGTACTGTAGGTATTTATGTTGGTGCCCAATTACTGATCAGTCAAAGGACTTTGAGGGTTTTCAAGAAACGGATGAAATCTGGTATTGCTTTAACTTCAAAGCCAGGAGAGGGTATAGAGTTCCTAAACACATCATGAATATTGCAAGATTGTAAAGTCACTCTTTCTGATCTGAAAGAGAAACTTTTGAAGAGCTCCACCCCGCCTCCTCCAGCTCCCCCCAGCTTACAGTAGCCGAGCGGATGGGCAGTCCATTAACTATTTAAATGCACACAGAGATGTGAGAAGTAGTGGCCAGCATTTTAATGAAAAACAGAGAGTGGATTGGCTCCTGAAGAGACCACTCTGTTTCTGATTACCATTACCACAGCTCAGAGTTACATTTATAGGTCTGGATCTGATTAAAGTTACATTGATATTTTCTTTTCTTCTTTTTGAGTCGGTGTATGCGTGCTCTTTTCTCCTTAACCAGATGTGTGGTGCAGAGGCTTCATGGCAGTTCCATTTTTAAGTCTGCGAGTCAAGACAGTGACAAAGTGCTACTAAATCCAAATAGGTCTGTGTCAAAGCCAAAGTGTCATCTATACTTCCTATTTCCCCTGAGGGGGTTCTCACCTATCCAGCCTTCACAGTCCTATCTTGGGCTCTGTGCTAATAAGGAACACCCTGTATTTAAGCTAGGTGAGGCCTTGTCAAGGATTCTGGTTTAAGGCATTGGGTGCCCACATGGGGACAGTTTGGGATGAGAGATGGGGGTTAGAATATATCACCCTTCAGTCATTAACTGTTGCCATCTTTAGGAAGGGCACTGTCTAGCTACATGAGTCTACATGGCTAAATCAGTCACAGCTTACTGTATATTCTTACCATACATGTCAGGTCTCAACCATGTCTGATATATAAATTCTCCTTGGATATTATTCACTGGCATTTTTTTTCTTCTTTTTTTGTTATTCAAGAAGTGTGAGATCCTTATACTTCACAGAAGTTGTAGAGAGGAAGCTGGGGTAGGTGATTGGACATACACAGTCTATGACATCTGGAACTGGGATTCACATCCTGTGTCCCACGGGTGATATTATTAGGTTTAGGCTACTAAGACACTTTAAGGACAGATAGTGGTTTTGCATAACTTTCAAATATGTCAACATGTCTCTCTTTGTCCTTGAAGTCAGTGTTGATTTTTGGTTGATTTGAAAGACAATTTTTCCCTGATCCTAAACAAAGGATTTAGGTTGCCTGAACATAAATAAAAATGATATCATGTCTTCCATTGCTAGGAGCAGATAATGTAGGGCAAACAAAAGGAATACATTAGTGACGTTTCTGTGTAAATGTGGGCCAACTTTAACTCAATGTCCATAAAACTGACAAATGAAAATCAGAATTAATGTGTGTTTCCATCCATTACTGTTCTGTCAATATTAGTATTCGGACATACTGAGATAAACTGTTGGTGGCACAAATTCTCTTGTCAAGAGCCATGGCAGAAGTAGAGAGTACAATATCAAGACGTAATTAAAAGAGAATCACTGAACCTTCAAACGATGTAAAACCATTTGGTAAACCTGATGGAAATATGGCATGTATGTTTGTATGCACTGTTTGAGAAATGTTACAGTCTCTTCATCCATTCTCTCAGATCTGATGTTTTCATATACAGCAATTTTTCATCTATAGCTATGAAGCTTGAGTGGTAATTTATTTGCTAAGTGTGTCTGTATTTTACTTTGTCACAGTTTGTTTTTATTTATATGCTTAAGCTTTCCAGCTTAAGCATATAAATAAAGTATAACATCTTTTTTTAAAAAATTTTCTCTTTGACCTTCTGGCTTTTCCACTCAGATCTTCTTATGTTCATATTCAAAACATGCTAAGGAAAAAAGGCGGATGGAAACACAGAGAGTGAACATTTTGTTATACTTATAAACACAAAATCAGCTGGCATCAGTTGAATATAAACATTTTAGGTTGTTGGGGATGCAAATCTGCATAAGCACAGAGATGCGTAGTCTCAGAGGTCCAATGTGACTCCTGAGTTACTTTTGAGATTTCATAACTCTAAAGCCTGACTGAAAAAGTTGTTTGGCCCTTGGAAGCAGTGTTTTCATATCTTCTAAGCCAGTCTTTACAGCTGATTCTGCCTCTCATCTTTTCATCTGAGAGAAGAGTCTCAGCAAGTCTTAACCTCTATGAATATGTGAGATGACTCTGCACCGATTAGCGCTTCATTAAAGTAGCACTGTTGTAAATATTAAGCATTGTCCTTCATGATTTAAGAAAGCAGAGACATCAAAAGCAGAGATCTGTTCTTTACTTCCAAAGTGTCTGGCTCTTTAGTATTTTTACCCCTGAGACGTTGCAACAACAGCCACTTGAGCTCCCTCGGGCAGGGTGCTAAGTGGCTGAGAGGACTGGGAGAGGCTTGTGTAGAAGACTAAAGACATGCCTCTGTAGACACGCATGCATCTTTGCACTGCTCTCACTTCACACACAAGCTCTCCCCGGCAGAGTCAATAAACTGTTTGTTTTAAGTGTCTCTCTCACTTTCATTGCTTAGCTCTCTGTGCCCATGATATGAAACGCCTTTCTCTCTTTTTCCTCTCTCTGCTCTTCTGAAGCTGTGCTCAATCTTGTGCTGCAGCGCAACAGGAAGCCGTTTAGAGTATAGTCTCCACCATTGTTCCAGTCTGTTTCTCTCAAAAAGCTTTTATCGCTTCTACTAAGCGCTCTGCCAGGGGAGAAACAAAGATTTGTTGATAGTTTGCCACTGCTAAAATTGCACCCTGGAGGTTCGCACACTTAACATGTGGAACATGTAATAAATTAAAAACAACGAGATGCAAACTCCGATGATGGAGGATGTTCCTGTGAGTGATGACAGCAGGGTCGTATACCGTGGCAGGGACACTGCAGTTTCCTCTTTGCTATCGCAAAGCTCTCACTCGAGCTTTCCTGTTGCTCTCAAACTTCTTCCTTCTCTTTTCTTCTCTTCCTTTGAAAGAACTCTGTCTTTGCTTTATAGACACTGGGGGAGATACAGATGCATTATTAGGGTGAGAGTCATTATGTTCACTCTACTATGTAGCACAGTGTTGTTATAGGTAACATAATCTCTGAACAAATTGTTAATAAATGCCTTGACTTGCCACTGCCTGCTACAAATCAACTGCCAAAACCCCAGAAACAATGCTGGGATGTGAAACTTTTTGACATAGTAGTCCTCAGTCTTTTGGCTTTCTGCCGTTCACAGGCATAACAAAATGAAATGAATATAAATAGTCCTATATGTTCTGTTGTTGTTCTGTTTTAATCACACACTCATGCGATGTTTTAAAATATCTGAATGAAAACCAAACACAGTGTGCATTTATTTGTCATTTAGGTGCTGAATATACAACACACACACACACACACACACACACACACACACACACACACACACACACACACAAACACACACACACACTCATGGTCAGATGGGTCTGACTGCCCCTTGACCTGTCTTCTCATGTCTATGTCTATTCCTTGACCCTTGCCAGGATAAGCTGCTTCTGGATAATCAGTGGACATAAGTTAAAGTTAATTGCGATGTCACAATGTCACAGACACCACAGACCTGTCATCGAGGACCACTGTATGTGCGGGGGGCAGTTGTAAGAGGATTACAAGGGACCAGATGTCTGTGTGTTTAGTTTTGGCTTTAGCCCAGACAGGTTTAGGCCAGACTGAGTTGACTGAGTTTGTGAGTTCCCAGAAAAAAAAAAAGAAAAAAAAACCTGAATTTATGTTCCTGAAAATTGTGTATCTGTTTCTGTTTGAAGCCACGGTGTTCCCAGGTGCTGATGGTTACCGTAATGAAAGCCGTATCACAACAACAATAAGTGCGTGTAGTACAGCATATGTTATCATGGAGGGTTACAAAAATCACCCCTTAACTTCAAGACACTGGTACACTAACGGGCAAGCTTGTTTTTTGCATTACATTACACTATGACCTTTATGTAAATAATTTAAAGTGCTACATCAAAAGTGGCTATAAAGCCAGGGAAGCTCTCAGTATGGCTGTAGTCAATGTTTTAATGTCCTTTACTATAGTGACTAAATGTGTTTATTGTAAAAGACGTCGCTGTGTTGGTTTGTTGATGCCTGGCTAAATGCATAATGTGATCATATACAGTCTTCTACAAGCGGATTAGGGCTCACTGGTGTTGCCACTATGGCTACATGCTGCGGCTGCACAGTGTACAGCAGTAGTGCACCTGCTTATGATTTACAAAGACGCTACTAAATCTGTGCTTGTTCAGTCATAGGTAGAGGAGGATGTTTATGTGCAGATGAAGAGCCTCCTCGGGTTTCTGTCTTACGTATCTGTCTTGTGGGGAAGAGCAGCTAAGATTGATCTGTACCTGCTCACAGAGGAGTGTGTCAGCCCGCGGCTGTCATACTGGCAGAGACACAGAGAGATTTCAAATGTATACTGTAGCGGTTGAGAGGCCACACAGGATATTACAGATGTGCTCCTTAAACCTCCAAACCTCCAGCCATCAACTTTTTAAAATCTGCCATAAAGCCCTCCTGTCCCCTCCATGGCATGAGGGATGTGGCTCAACACAGACCTGAGCCGGGTTAACACAAAGGAATTGGGAGTGGAGCTACTGCTGTGGGCCCGTACCTGAGGCTGGAGGCATCCAACTGTAGCAAGCTTTTGTCGCTCTGTCACCATCTCTTTTCTCTGTGACTTATGTCCCCTCAGGCATTTCTGGGACTCCATTACCTCTGTGTGTATTGTGAGAATGTCAGGACCTCCCTGTGTGGAGAGCATGTGTCTCTGATTGATGGGCAGAGGTCTAACCTGGCTGACTTTCACTCTTACCGCATAGACAGATTTACATGGTACAGGCATGGGGCTTTGTGCAATATGGGAGAGGAGTATGAAGTCCCTGGATATATGTTGTAAAAGGGGGAAGGCTTAGATGACTGATTTACGAGCGCACAGTTCCCGAAATTTCTTTAAATGAGTCTTAGAATGCCCTCAAAAGGTGAGGGAGAGATTACCTGAAGGCGACGAGACTCCAGACTGTGGAGTCTGACATTAAATAGCATGATGGAAAGCAAGAGGTTTGTAGTTAGGCTAGTGGGTGGTTGTACACACCTGCTTCAACACGAGTAAGCCTCACTCTTTTATGGCAGCACAGCCCTGTTGCACTTACAGAGTTCTGATCTACCATTTAATGTTAGTTTCACTTCTGACTAGTTAGACGTGTAGCAGTGCAGTGAAAGATCACTTTGAAGTCTGGTTAAAAAAAGTGTAGCCTGTTGAGAACTGTAACCACTGAATGACATCAAAAATGGTAATGATTTGCATTTAACTTGCAGGGGCCTTATGTCTCAAATCTGCTGGATCAACATACTATTCAACATAATTTATCATTATGGGTAATCATTCATTGTCATCCATTTAATTTTAGTTGTTTAGGTACGAGTCCGTTTCCGATGTACAGAGGGGCACACAAACTACGGGTTTGTGTGTTTTAGGGTACTGCCTGGGTAAACCATGTAAACCTACCTTTTATGGTAGAGATAATCTTTCCATTTTCCCAGTACAGAGCCTGTACATATCCAGTTGTCAGTTCACTGGGTTGAGAAGGTTAGTGTTTTTATTTCCTCCAGAGAAGCAGTACAGGGCCCAGAGCAGAGAGCTGAGGCTTTGTAATCACTGTCCTGTCTCTGCCTCTGCATTTCTCTGTCTGTGTTTTCTGTTTGTATTGGAGCTGACAGCCTCTCAGTGGAGGAAGGGCTTTGAACCTGAGGGCTTCTCTTGCTACCAGAGGCTAATCGCTACTTCAGAACAGGGGACTGCCCCTAAACAAACATTTACTGCTGTAAAGACAGGGTCGGCCCCTAACGATGTAGGTCAGCAGGGCTTTTTACAGCAAGGCCTTTATGGAGACAGATGCCAGAGATGGACAAATAGCAGGACATTAGCTGTCAGCAGCACCAGCAGGAGCCAGATCTGGCCGCATTTTAATAGCTGTTTGTTGGTGGAAAGGAAGAGGCTCATAAAAAGAGGAGACTCTTATCTTCTGCGGACCCCGTGTGTTTGTGTCACGGCCAACGCTGACCACAATGAAACGCAACCAGACCAGTCCAGTTTAGAGATGGACTGCCCTCAATCTGATAATTGCAGTGCATCCTCCTATCTACATGGGTCACAGGGCTAAATTATAATACTAAACTGCCACAGGCGTCTAGCCGTCTTTATGGCACACACCACCGTAAATGATTTGTCAACACAGTAAATACATCATTCCTGGGGAGCGTAATGTAATGCTGTGATTTTTCTGACGGAATAATCAGTTCATCCAACAAGGTTTCATTTGGTGACAGCCCTGACGGTCTTTCTCTGCCTGAGGAGCTACGCTGTCCCACTCCACATGCTCATACCTTTAACGACTTCTTAAATGTCACAGAATGTCAGGCGGAGGGATAAAAGCAGAGGACCTCCTCCTGCTTGCCAGTGATCCTCAGTAGTTTTTACTATGCTACAGTGCTGCCGGGCAGGACATATGCACTCAGGTGTGGCCCAGATTTCACCAGGCTGGCTGGTGACATGATTTAATGCACTTGCTACTAAAGAGCCAAGTGAGAAGAGCTCCTTGTCAGTGGAAGAGCACTGATTGAGTACGGCATGCCCTTACAAATGTATTCTTTGTGCATGCCACTTAGAAGAAAATCATTCATCACATGCGTTTTCGAAGAGTATAACACTTCAGATTATTAAACATTATCTGTAGAAGGCCAACCAGCTCCCTCACAATCACTAAAATGTACTTTTTTCTTCGTTTCAGAAAGATTCAGAAAGTCGACTGTGCATTCCCTGGGGAACAGACTACTGCTGTGATGAAATAAGCATCAACTCTGCTCAATTTTCCATTGAGCTAACCAGGCAGCTCATCGCCATTAGTGTTAGTGTAACCAGCTCCGCTCTGGATCTCTTTAGCTGTGATCTCGCCAGAAGCCAGCTGGGTGTAATGTGTGTGTGTGTGCGTGTGCCTGCACACGCTTGTGTGATTTTGTGAGAGCTCAGTAGTCTGAGCCCTACAGCTGTGAGAGATCTGAGTGTAAGGCCATGATGGGGCTCCGTTAAGCTCAACAGCGTGAGCCTGTATCAATTACGCTGCAACAGCGATATGGACACAGCGTGCGGTCTTCAAAGACAAAGACTTATGACCGCCCAGCGTCTCCTCAGTTCCTCTGGCCACAGAGTCAGCTGGGTAACCTTCAGACAACACACATTAACTAGGCAGGAGAAAGACACAGCATGACAATTTTTATTTATCCTCGGACTCTGAGAAAGTTGCTTCCGTATTTGGAAAACAAAATGATGTCACGTTTATAGCTGGATGTACAACATGAAATCATTGTGTGATTTATGACACTGTGATTAACACTAATGACACAGTAAACAATGTTTGATTTATTTTCAATTTTGCTGTGAACAATTATACTAAACACCACATTAATCCACTTTGTGTACCTAATTTTGTAGCTTTTCAAATTAAGCAGTTTGAATTTCAGGCAAACTTAAAGACAGAGTGAGAGAGCGAGTTCCCTCGAAGGACAATGTCATGCCCTGTGGCCTGCCTCACCTCTGGGTAGAAAATCTCTGTGGTCCAGCGCTCCTTTGAACATCATATGGATCTAGTTCCTGGGCTGGAGACTAGTGGTATAGATGTATAGATGAGCTATAATCCATGTAGGTCTATCTCTACTTCCAACCTTCTTTCCAATACCTTTGTACCTTTGTACCTCTATATTCAATAACACTCCAAAGGCAAGCTGGTGCCTTTGAGAACTCCACCAACGTTTGAGAGAATCTGAAGGCAAAACTGTCATGCATAATATGTGGAAGTGTGTAAGGTATGTGTGCACGTGTGTGTGTGTGTGTGTGTGTGTGTGTGTGTGTGTGTGTGTGTGTGTGTGTGTGTGTGTGTGTGTGT
>JBBMJY010000001.1:14154412-14314895 GCA_037833715.1 Toxotes lorentzi
TGTGTGTGTGTGTGTGTGTGTGTGTGTGTGTGTGTGTGTGTGTGTGTGTGTGTGTGTGTGTGTGTGTGTGTACAGCTTGGTAATGAATGAAGGTAAATGGCAGGGTATGAAGCACTTCCTATCGTAATTTCACACTTGTCAGCTCTTGTGAGGAAACTTCACCTTTACACAAGGATAGCAGAACAGGCCAGGCCATAGAAAACAGAGAGAATATGTCTTCATGTTATGGGATAAATTCTCTATGCAAAGAATTTCCCTTGCAAATATATCCTGTTCTCAGGTGTACCAAAAGCAAGCAGAATTTACACTCAAATAGCGAACAACATTTTAATCAACATACAGTCTTAGTTGCCAATCCTTAAAATGTATTACAAAAATCATAAATGAAATGAAATGGGACTTTAGTATAACTGGTGTGTGTCTAAATAACCTGCAATTATTGTATGCATTTTATACATGCAATTATTTTATGAGTGAAAAGATCTGTGTGCATATATGCAAGCATGTGAAAGGGAGATATGTTGGTTGAACTGTAATGTGGGCACTAAGTATTACCTCATTATATAGAAACGAGTGAAGTTATCATATACATTTACACACACGTCTCACACAATGAGTCAGGTGGTATCTAATTAAGTAAGGTGGAGAAGTGAAGTATAAACATGAAATTCATTAAATCTACTTCTTAAACAGCACCTTTCCCACCTTCATTATGTCCTGACGTGAACATTTTTTCATTTATAATCCTTACGCACTTATGAATCAGGTCTTCACACGAGTTGTGGGGATGAAAGGCCGCTATCATGCCTACCTACAGGGAGCACACAGCTGATATCCTGCAGCTTAATGTTACTGTTTCTTTATGAGGTTTTGCACTCATCGTGCGTCAATTTGTAGTAAAAAGCAGGAATGGAGACAAAAAAATGTAACAGACTTTCTCCACAGTTACAAGTTTTGACTGTTAATTTATAGGAAAGAAAAACCTGTTGAGCGTAATTTACTGAGTAAAAAAAAACATGTTTTGCATTGTTTTATGTGCTGTAGTATTGTTTAATATACACCACATAAACATTTATCCTCAGCATAAACTTTAGCTGCAGTCTGTTCAAAACATCATATTAAGATTTCGATTTTTTCACAAACACATTGTTCACTCAGTTTGTATTAAATGTAGAGCCTAAATAGTTGCTTTTAGAAGATGTACATCACAAGCTTTAATAAGTGTACAATGAATTACAAACTGTAAAATCACTGTCTGAGCCTTCTCAATTTCCCTCGTATTTATTTTAAACATTTAATATTAAATGAGGAAAACAAAAATAAGTATAATGCTAAAATATGAACAAACTTGATCGACTGCGTCATTTGCTCATGTTACGTTCTGTCTGTTTAATTTGCAATGGAAGTTAGGGAGCTTGAAAGTAGCATTGCGAGTGTGTTTGTGTGTGTGTGTGAGCACGAGAGAGACTGAGCAGGGAAAAGGAAGGGATGAGTAGAGGGAGGATATGAGAGCCTTCTCAGGGGACCTTAAACAAACTGACTAAAGTGGTCCTGTTTTCTGATCAGGCACAGAGAGGAGAACACTTAGCACTGCTGGAGACACTCTAAACAGCCACTGAGGAATTAGCCTGTTACTGGGAAACTTCACAGCTCCTGCACTGGGCCGTGTCCCCGACTAAGTAATACAGAAAATAGAACAGGCAATAAACGGCAACAAACAAATGCACGCATTCACAAACTCATCTATCCTCACAACCCACATTCACTCACAGATACACAGGTGCATGAGGACACGCTGTATGTATGCCAATATGCGCAGCGCTCATGATAGCTGTCGTAAACCAGCACAGATAAACACGTAAACACACACAAGATGCCATATGCGCTACGGCCTCTCAGAGGAAAAGCGGTAGATAATGAATGGGCTCCTCACACACTCCAGAAAAGTGTCGCAAGTGACTTGAGACAAGGAAAAATATGTTTTCACTGAGGAAAAGCAATGACCTTATTCCTTCTCCGTTTTCACATACAGTATCCTTTTGCCTGCATCGCCAGGTTTGGCCAAACAAAGATGAGCTTAAATTTAGGCCCCATGATGTCAACACAAACACAGGATAGAAAGTTCATCTTTAATTAGGTGTCCCCCCTTTTCTAAAGTTCATTTCAATTAGTCCCACCTCGGCCCCACTTTCAGGTCTCAGTGATTTGTCAATGCCTCAACTTCTACGTAGCGCAGCATGGTCACAATGCAGCATGTTAATGTGTGTGTGTGTGCATGCGTGTTACTGTTTATGTTTTGTGTATGACCTCAACAAAAAAGGGACTCCTGTGCCCTTGACATTTCCTTCTTGTTTTTATGATGAATTGCAGGGGTTATTTACTAGTTCATAGGAGAGATGCACAGATCTCTGCTTTGTTCACAAACACTCGCAAAGAATGCAGAGACATCCATAAAAATAACTGCGCTGGAACTTTCACTGTCATTCATTTTAAAAGCAGTTAAGAGTAAGTAGTTAAAAAGTAGTTTTTTTCTATAATTTATTCCATCATTATGGAATAGTTCATTAGAAATGCTAAATCTACTCTAAATAACATCAAATTATCTAACTTTCTAGAATTTTTAAAAAAAAAATTAATAATTATTTCTACAGCTGGTTCATCATGGTCATAAACGAACAAATGTTTCTACACTGTTTTGAGTGTGTTTTTATTTGCAAATAACATCAGAGATACATTTCTATTGCCTTGTGGCGGACATTGCTTTAATTTGTTCCATTCTTAAATATATTTTCAAGCTGCTGTTAGTATTTCAGGTAGTAAAAACAAGATAAATTTTCATGAAACAAACTCTTAACAAATACAAAACGTAACACGCCTTCATTCAAATCGAGTGTTTCAGAACAGCAAACATCAAGAAGCCTGTAGACATATCACTCAGATGTACTGTATGTCAGTGTCTTTATATAGGTGCCATGGTTAGATGGCCTATATGTCCTGTGTAGGATCCTGAAGGTGTACTATGTCTGCTCTGTCCATTTTGTGACACCCTCACATAAAGCCGATCAATCAGCTGTAATGAAACCCATCAGGTCACCTTTGAAATTTATCATTTTTTTTTGTGTGCGTAAAATGAAACGCCCCATGATGTTAAGGAAGCTAAATTTAGAGTACCTATATGCAGGTAATTTCAAAATCCTGATCTTTGACATTTGACTTAGTCGACGTCTTTTGTTCCCACTCACAGTGTTTGTAGCTGTGTATCTAAACTGTGTGCTTTAAAAGATGCACACAAGCAGAAAGTTTTAAAGGTAAACATAATGTGAAATGTTTTGTTGCTCATCAGCGAAAAAAAAATTAAATTGAGCAATCACCTGACTGTTTGACTTATCTCTTTCACCGTGTGGCGTGTTTCTCCGTCAGTGTTTCTGTTGCTTGCAGAGGTTTGAGGTGCTTAGCATCTCTTGTTTGCACACAATCCGTCTGTGATTATTGCCCGCTTCAGGCTTCATGCACTGTGATGCTGCTTTTCACAAAGCAGCTTCATTTGCATAGATTTTGCCAAGAACCTCTCAAATCTTTAGGAGTGTGCTTAAAGAGGAGTTAAAGATGAGCAATCATAACGACAGATCGCCGTGTTTGTGTTAAAGGCAGGCACTCAGTAAATTGGCTCTTCAAGTCAGAGAAGGCGCAGAGAAAACTTTTATGAATTTGTTTTGATGTGTATGGGAGGATTTCCAGCACTTTAGTGGATTTTCCACAGCAGTTAGGGTTTTTTTTTTTTTGAATAGTCAGGCCAAACCTGTGTAACTGCAATCAAGGTCCGACGGTTCATTTTCTGCAGATGGCACACAAAAAGTCCTTATTCGAGCATTTGCAAAGAAATAAGCTTTTCTTATGTGTTTGTTGATTTGTTTATTTATTTCTCTATTTTGTTGTTTTCATTTTTTTTCTGCTGAACGCAGCTGCTTGGGTCCCACCATGCAGAAAGGCACAATATGGCTCTGTCTGTAAATCGGAGTCCGGGGGCCACAAGACAGAAAACAGGGGAGAACCACCCGGCGAAATTTAGCACACGATGGCTCCCAGCGGGCATCATTTGGGGACCAGAGAGATTTTTTTTTCCTCCTTCTCTCTTTCCTTTTTCCTGCATGGTGAGCAGGTTGGAAAGCTCAACCCTAACATTGCTGCTGACACAACCACTCAGGGACGGCTGTAACAGCTCTCTTAGCATGGCACCTGTTATTGAGCCATCAGAGAGAGAGAGAGAATGAGAAAGAGAACGCTGGAGAGGGAGGGAGAACAAGGAAGGGAGGAGGAGGTAGCTGTGAAAGCGGGAAAGAGTGAAACTCAATTGTAATTTCAGGGCTGTCACAGGTCTGAGAGCCGGTAATTCTGCTGCCGTATTGGTGAGCGGACGCACTCGAATGCTTCTCCGTGCTGAGACTGATCTCTTGCCTCATTGTCAGACCACCTCTTTCTTTTATACATTCATCTCGAATCAGAATAAACAAACTGATTATAATTAGATTCATACCAGACTACTTTGTAAACAGAGAGCAGAGTGTGCGTCTATATAATGGTCACACTCTTGCTCCTTCTATTTTGTTTGTTGTGTTTCTCTGGTCATTTTCTTTGCACTGTCTTTTTTTTCTCTAACCAAAATTACTTTGACAATCCAGTGTGCCTTTTGTGCAAGCATTTTTCATTTGTCTTCTCCTGCTGAATACAATTGGCTTTTGGATTTTTTTTAATGATTTATAATGCTTTCATCAAACTAATAATGATTATAAAGACTCCCAATGTCTCAACTCTTACCAAGATAAATGACCTACAGTATAGTAAAAGAGGTGGTAATAATAGCGGGTGTACTGTTTTCAGTATTGTGTTTTGGTTTCACTTGTAATTTATTGTGGATTTATGGAGATATTTCGGTGATTTTTATAACAGATTATCACATCTGTTTGGGGTAGAGAAGAATACAAGTATGTGGGAACAAAGGAGAGAAAAAGAGAAACACTTTGCTTTATTTTATTTCTCTCTGAGCCAATCAGAGGCACACGGCAAGTAGCTGTCCATTCAAGCAAAGCAGTGGCATTCCTCTGCAGAGCAATCAAAATGGATTAAACCAACCACGCTCCAGCTGCCTCCACACAAATCAGATATGCCTGTGATGATGATAATCAATCCATAATAAAATAACACAACATAAATCTGATAGTGTTGTTCCAACAATTTTAATAACATAGATTTAAATATTGCCATGTGCACTGGAGTGATTTATTGATGAAAAAGTGCTATCAAGCTTATATACACCCCGTTTCTGGTGGCCCGCCAATAATACCATTAACTGCATTGTTCAAACTCATTATGTGATGAGAAACACAATAATAATCGCAGGACTACAAACGCACAATTTCTCCCATTGAGCTAATCACTTTTGCTAGCATTATTAGTCTCTCTTCCTCCCTCTCTCTCTCTCCCCCCTGATCTCTTGCTCACTTTGTCATAAATCCTGGGAGAGGCTGGTGTATAAATCCCCAGTGCTGAATTAGTATTGTAATTTCGGGTATCCATGCATGCTTTGCCAGCGCAGACCTTGGAGTTATTAATCTAGGGGGACAGGTGCCATAGAAACAATATGCTGAGCGGCTGGCCTGGATACTGGGCTGACCCCACCCGTGCCAAAGCCCTCAGTGCATTCAATTAGAATTACAAGGTATGGACTGAAGCCCAGTTTTAGTGAAAGGCTGAAGGGATTTTATATGTTTTATCAAGTTAAGTCTAAATTTCAATTTTTTCAAAAGATTTGTCTGCTTCGTAAAACTAATTTTAAGAAATCACATGGAGATTAACACAATCATAAAATAAAAGTTACTGAAGAATGGCCATGTTACCTCTTCTGACATCTCAGAGCATCTGAGCGGGGTTGTTTTTGGGGTGCCATAATGTGGGATATCGTGTGGTTTTCCACCTCTCTGATAGAAAAGCTGTTACGCTGCACATATGGCCCACTGACAAACATGACAGATGAAACACTTTGTTTGCTTTTGTTTAAGCACCGGCTCCTCTCCTAATACAAGCCTTTTAAGTGATCAAAAAGGCCTGGCGATATTTGATGTTGTCTGCGAGAGAGGGGGGGAGGCAGAGGAAGTGTCATCCAGTGATATACAGCTCCAGTCCTCTGTCACACAGCGCAGTGTCTGCTGGGAAATAATCTGACATCTTGTGCTCGACACATCCAAGCGATGAGGAGAGAAGGAAGGAGGGAAAAAAAGGGAGGCGGGGGGAAGAGAAGAGATAGAAGGCAAAGAGTGATGGGACAAAGAGATGAGGGAGAAGAGAGAGGGTAAGGGAAGTGGGAGTGTGAGCAGGAGAGTGAAAGGAGAGAGAGGACACAATCAATTCAGCAGCCCCGTCTCCATCATGTCATTGCCTGTCAGCATAGATTTAAGAATAAAGCTTTTGAGAGACCTTCCAGAGCTACAGTCTGATCGATGCCCTGGCAATGTTGGCCCAGATGACAATGACACACATCACACGGCCACTCAAAACACAGCCGACCCCTTTGTGACCGTGTCACGGGGAACTACCAGAAACCCCTGCCCAAAGTCTGCAGTGGGACACGGCGCACTTTTCAAATTCGGTATTCCACCACACTCCACGGAAACAAGGTTGGGGAACCTTATGCCCTGTAAGTTGAATCTACCAATGGGGAGAGAAAAATGGAGGCGCATATGGGCAGGACCATTAGAGAAAACAGAGAGGCAAAGATGAAGAGATAGTGACGGGGTGAATAAATCGAGTCATTAAGCGTGTGTGTGTGTGGGAGCCTGGCTCCCATATGACAGTGCGGGGTGGCAGGATGCTTCTGCTGCCGTTCTCCGTAAACAGACAAACAGATTGGCTCGTTTGCCTCTCTCCTCTGGGCAGCTTTTGTCTCCCACTTTCTGGGGAGCGCTTAGGACTTTCCTCCCCTGGGTCTCTGGAGCTACTACCGCGAGGGCAGTATTTCACTTTCTAGCATGGCTTCTTTTAATTAATCTACACCACTGTCAAATGTCAAACTCATTTTGAAAGCAGATCTTAACCATTTAGTCCGTAACTAATGCAAAACTACACTAATTTAATTAAGAATCTGACTGATTGAAATGAAATAACTCAAAAATGTTTTCAGAAAACTTTTGGTTGCTCTTCTTTTTCCCATTTTCCTCATTGGAGGAAGCTGTGCAGCACTTTTTGTACCCTGTGAGATAGATACAGAAACCTGTCTCAGATCTCTGTGCAAAAACACTGAGCTGTTCTATGAGTCAGTTAAATGTCATGTATAACATTTAACGTGTACAAATTGAGCATGAACTGAATTACATATTATACATGCCATTTGCCGTGTTGGCAAGTGGTTAATAAAAACTTCATTTTCTCCGTGGTGCATTCTCTCTATACGCTGATTTTTTTTTTTTTTTTTTTTAAGTTCTATTAAATAATTTTAAAAACTTTTCTTGCTTAGGTTTTGGCAATTCTAACAATGTTTTCCAAAAAACATCAGGTCATTTCTACCCTCAAATTGGCTAAAATGTAAGTAAAACTCCAGGCTCAAATGTGCATACTTGTGGCTTCCTGCTGATCCAGCCGTCTAGGACATGTGCCGTCAGGTTTGACCAGGAGCCTTTTCCCTTCACTGTCTGCTGTCAACTAGCAGGTGGAAGAAAAAAATTAAACATTAAAAGTAACTATTAAAATGTGCATGTGTGGATGGAATGATTTTATGTGCCATCTCAGTGACACACATAATGGTATCAATGAAAAAGTTGCACGCAACAACGTTGTTGAGCTTGTGAGTTGCTTCTTCTCCATTACACTTCTGTTCCTTTTCACTCAGTGAATCAGGAATTCAATAATAAAAAAGAATGTTCAAAATACAAAAGACATTTTTAACATAAATAATATTAATCTAAACATATTCGGTGGTTTAGGGTTTAAAAAAAAATGACTGACAAAAAAAATCTGATGACTTGGTCGCATAATGATAATACAGGACGAAATGAAGTGTTAAAAATAATATCTGCCAGCAGAGTGGAACAAATTCTTCTCTGGCCAGTGGAAAGAGAAACCACGGTGATTCCATCTCTGCCGCACAGAGGGGAAAATCTACCTCTTAGTTTGGGTTCAAAATGTTATGAAAAAAAAAAGACTATACAGTTTCACAGAGGAAACTGAGATAAAACTGACTCTTTTTCCTGTCGCTGCGCGTCTCTCTGTACGACACACAACCATTATTTTTACTCAACTACCTGTGCTTCCATTGCTCCAATCCGCTCGCTCTCTCGTCTTTTGGTCTCACTGTGGAGGGCAATCGTTACATGAGTGATGGTACCCATCAGTGTAGTGCATGTGTTGTAAAACTGTCAGCCACTGACAGATTGACTGACATGGTCAGCCCTTCGATCAACACCGCGGAGAGGGCAGAGTCAGAGGGAGAAAGATACAGAATGAAAGACGTGCCTAGAAAGAGAGAGAGAGAGGGAGAGAGAGAGAGAGAGAGAGAGAGAGGAAACAGGTGCATTTAGAAAGTCATGTTTTATTTTGTTTTGTTTTTTCGCGAGCACTGATCAAATCTGGCACTAAACTAAAACCATAAAACAAACATGCTTGGCTTTTCAAAGGAGTGCAAAGCAAGAGAAAAAAAAAAGACTGATATATTGAGAAAGAGTGTTCCTGTGTAATTTCCAACAGCTGTTGATTCAAAGGGAAAAACTTTATTTGGTCCAGATGGTCTCAGTCAGTGGCAGAATGAGAGAGCTGACTTCATTGGCTCCAGCCATGTGTTTTTCCTCCTGATAGAAATTAAAATGGTCGTTCGTTTGTCACCGCTCACTACACAGCTTAAAATGTAGCAATGAAACGTTCCTTGGCGATAATGCACCATAATTACTCAAACGCCTGTTTTTTATCTGCAGCAGAGGGAGGACAGAAGGAACATTTTCTTCAGATGAGATTTTAAAACCCAGAGAGCTTGCTCAACCCACAGTAGAAGATGAAGCGCACAGTCAAAAGTATTGTTCTTTTTTTTTTCTTAGTCGAAGAGAGCCATAAACCTGACATCTTCCGATTCAGAACCATAGAAAATGACAATCCATGTGTAAAGTGACAGCAGAGGACAGTCTGATGGCAGCTTCTATCTCTGCCTCCAATCAGTTGTAACATGCTGTAGTAGCATGTGGTAGCAAGTATCAGGGTGTGATAAATGTATTTATTTTAGCAGTCTGATGGGTATTGATCTCCTCAGTGGCTCCTCCACAGGGTACCATTATGGGATCCTGGAAGGGAAGAGAGTGGGCGGCTCTCAACCAGCAAACACCTCACACCTCACAAATGAGGTGAAAAACACTCTGTTGCGGAGGTGTGGAAAGGTTAACAGTGGCCTCTGACTGCCAGGGAACATAAATTTAGTCATTTATCGGAAATAAAAGTAAAGAGTATCTCAACAGTCACCATTACAGAGATGAAAGACGGAAGCATGACAGAAGTTGAGTCATGGTGGCATGAAACTGACACAGAGCAGAAAATATATCCACATGCTGGTTTTTAAAGCTGTGCTGCACATCCAAAGTCACACATGAGTAGGCTGGAGAGGTATGGGCATGTGCAACTGACACGTAGATGTGACCTGTGGTTGTTTGACTCAGACACCAAGTACAACACCCTCGTCCCTGCAGCACCACATTAACGGTGAGTGCTGCTCACTGAATCATGCGAGGAGATATTCTGAATGTTTTACTGGGACTGGTCTGAACTCGGCCACCGACTGGGGCCCAGTCATAACGCTTCGTGAGAAATATCGCAAGCACTTGCTCTACGGCTCAGTTTCACTTCTGTATTTGCCTTTGTCAACCTATCAACCTTTCTGTGTTTAAACATCAGCAGGTGATTCATTGAGCTTTTTTTGGTGCCTGCCTGAAAATGTCAGCTGCCAAGGTCCCTACACAGCTGTATCGGCCTTTTTCCTTTAACATGGCAAACTTCCGTTTATGTTTTAAATTTAGGATCATATAATCATAATCAGTTCATATAATTAACCACAGAAAGTGTCACATTTCTAATGGATAATAATCCTTGAAAAATGCCTGCTAAAAAAAAAAAAAAACTAGAAAACAGACTCATTTTGGCTGCATGCAGACTGAGAAAGAGTACAATGAAAGAAAGGAAAATGTAAATGTTCATTCATTTTAAAGAAAAACAATTTTATGTAAGGTTGGAGGAGCTCGGAGTACAGCCGCTGCTCCTCCACATCGAAAGGAGCCAGCTGAGGTGGCCCCTGGACACCTCCCTGGGGAGGTGTTCTGGGTGTGTCTCTCTATGTCTCTCGGCTGGCCTGGGAACGCCTCGTTCCCAGGCCAGCTCTTCCAGGGGATTGCCCTGGAAGAGCTAGAGGAAGTGTCCAGGGAGAGGGAAGTCTGGACATCCCTGCATCCTTGCATCCCCCACGACCCGGCCCCGGATAAGCAGTTGAAGATAATGATGATGAATTTTATGTCCTACAACTTAACTGTTTTAACAGCAGATACATCTCCATAATCATGCTGAATACTTTTTTTTTTTAACAAGAGAGTATGTGATAAAAAGCAGTTTTTCATACATTCTGTATTTCATCATAACTTGAAAAACTACACGTGAAATTTAAACAAACACTGTTTGTATGTTACAACATACAAAAACTGTGTAGAAAGAAATGAAATTGGGGAAACTGTAGCTCAGTTTGTGCTGAAATAAAAAAAAAAAAAATTAAAACAACCACAAAAAAGGACAAAACGTGTCTGGCTGAGCAGACGCTGCTAAACGGCAGCAGATTGTGAAACTGATTGGTGCTGTGCCGCTCTCATTGTGGCTTAGTCTATAAACATAGAATCTGACTGGGTAATCTGTGTCTCTACTATGGCCTCCTAAACAGTAAATTTACCCTAGAGAACAGAAAAACTCTCAAAATATGAAAGCCAAGTACTCACTACTAATAACAGGGAATTTCCACAGCAGTTGTATAGGTGGACCTCTAAAGTCCATCATGATAAGAACTAGTTATCTCTTCCAATCAGTGATATTTTGGGGTCATGTGCTTCACTTTGAACTGACGGTGATCTTAAAGAATGATGACTAACAGAGAGTCAGTCAAGCAAGCTGCAGAACAATATTCCTTGCAGTGTGAGTCACGCTTGATTTGACCTCATGGACTACAAAACGAGTGCTATCTGACTCCAAGATACAGACACTTTCCACCTCTCTCAGTCACATCAGGGGACATTAACGGAACATACACAACATGCATTTATGTATGTCTCTGCGTGTACTGACTGAACTACGGAGATGGTGGTGAATTTGAAAACAAATGTGTGAAAAGTTTATAACAATGGAAGAAAAAACAATGTACATGAGACACTGAACTTGAACACCAAGAGTCTTTTATTAAGCGAAACGATCGGTAGAAGGCCATCTGGAATTTTCCACACGTCAACTCATCTGCTTAAGTAACCTTGCTGAAGACCAGTGTTTCGTTCGGTTTTTCGTTCTTTCGTGTTTTTTTTTTTTTTTTTTTACCTAGCTCTTGCTGCACATGCTGATGCTTGGGTGCATGTCAGTATTGTGTGTGTGAGCATAGTTAACTGAGACAGAGTCAATGAGACAAATAGGATAGAGAGAGGCTATCAGCAGACAAACCACAAGCATTTGCATCTCAGGAAGTGTGTCAGCCGTACGGGACAGTCCCAAGGCCGAGAGCCTTTGTGCTTTTATGTCCTATTTTAAATATACACACATGCAGTATACGGACATGCTGTTGAGAAATAGTGGCATTAATGTAACACCTGTATGAGGCATGGAACATAGTGGTTAGAAAATATATTGTCTCAGTTCTGTAAATGGAAAGAAACATAACGTTTCAGGGAGCTTACATTGCTCAAACAGGCTCGATTTAAGTCCTGGCTAAAAGCTACATATTTCTTTTTATTATTTTTATTTTTTCATTATGTTACTTGATGTTATCTGTTTTCCTCTTCCAGTAACATTGCATTAGATTTCCAATATTCATGGTGTGTTTTTCCATCTTTCACAGATCAAGACTTCATGGGCTTTTTAGATGAAAAATTATCAATACAAGATGAAGCATCAGCAAAAAAGCAGTGACACATTGCCAACATGCTCTTGTTCCCGGTGCCAGCATCAATAATTCAGCC
Organism: Toxotes lorentzi; assembly: GCA_037833715.1. NCBI lineage: Eukaryota > Metazoa > Chordata > Actinopteri > Toxotidae > Toxotes > Toxotes lorentzi. Next base: position 14,166,637 of record JBBMJY010000001.1, read on the forward strand.
ACTAGCTCATAACTTTATTTTCAATGCATAATTGAGGCCAACCAATGTTTTCTTCAGCCAGTTATATGTCGAGCAATTTTTAAACAATAAGAGGAGCAGTCCATTAAGCTTTTAACATCTTCTCTTCCTCATACTCCAGTAGATGCTGGATAGTATGGGCAGTGAGGCCTGTGTCTCTGTGTTTGTGCTTTGTGCTCAGTAGCATGAGAGGTAGTGGGGGTGTTTTCAGGTGTTTTCACCCACAGTTGAAGGTACTACAAGCATGAAAGTCTTAAGATGATAACTGCGGATACGATGTGGTGAGTAAATAAAAAAGGTGTAGACTCCACATTTAAACAGTGTGGTTTGGAAAGGAAGGGGGTCTCAGGGTGAGGTGAGGTTTCTGTATCTACACTTGCGACTGTGCCTCTGTGTGCAGTGCATGCATGCGTGTGTGTGTCTGTGGATAGTGATTTATAGTTTGTCTAAATCATTTTTATTAAAGTCATTTTGTAAGTATCTAAGTTGCCTGTACCTACTCTACTTTCAAGGACCCTCGTCCATCCAGTGAGGCATTATGTGACCTGACTACATTTCTCATTTGTTTTGTAATACTGCTTAATAAATATTGATTTACTATTTTAATTACATGTTAATCTCAAAACACACAGGTGCCAGGGTTATGACTCTCTCAAGTCATACTGCAAATTTCCTGTTTGCAAATATTTATTGAGGATGGCACCCTGAGAGGGCTATAAAAGTGAATAGCAATCATTAAACAGACACTAGCTGTCTACAATATCTGCACAAGTGTCAATATCAGCAACACAGGTTGACCCAGCTACTAATCAATTACTTGTACTCTTTTCTTTCCCCCAAAGGCTTTAATTATCAAGACAAACACACAAAATGAAAGAGTTATGCATAACTACAAAACAAAAAAGGTTCTGTTGAGTTAAAAGACACAGACTCAACAAATCAGGGCTGTAACTTTTAAAGCCATTTTCACTGTTGTGGAAAACAATTATCAATTTTTTTTAATTTTTTTTTTTTTCCAAAAGCTATTTAACTTTCCAGATGGTTAGATTTTTTTTCTCTATCTATTTAGCCAACTAAAAAATGATTCCTGGTTTTGCTTTGATTCTTGAAAGATGGTACAATTACTGAAGTTATGTTAGGACTCGTTATCAAAAAAAATGATCAAATCAAAAAATAAATGGAAAAAGCCTGACAGATGATTGGAATGACTGCAGGTTTACAGCATCCGTTTTAACTGAAATTATATTTTAATATAATTTTCTTTTTTTTATTTATGGCTGATTTGATGCTGAATGTTTCAGTGGCTGGATGAACATAAAACTTTCTGGTGATTTATAAATCCATCTCAGTGCAGCCTTAATAGTTCTCCAGAAGGTTGGGGCCAACAGGCTTTGTGAATATTTCGCAACTGCATTACACACTACTACTTGAATCTAATTATCAGCTATAAAAGGTGACTTCAAAAACTCACACATGGGGCTTTCCGTGTAAGCTGTAAACAGCAGTTTCACAGTGAACCCTCTAAAGTGTGAACAGATAACTGTGACCAGAGATAGAACTGAAGAGTTCTTGGTGATCTCTTCAAAGCATCCTAACACAAAGTGTAAGCCTGAGATTCTGCAGCTGATTGCATTTGTTATGCCTACTCTTTCATTGAAGTTTTCATTATAACCGTTTGGTTCAATCGCATGCTTCTTGTATCTATCATGTGCACACTACAAATGACAATTTTTTTTTTTATTTTTTTTTTTTTAAGATTTTTGTGTGGACTGAGATCAAACAGCTCCTGTGGTAACTTGGAATAAATGAAAAACAAACAAACAAACAAGAAGACATTTAAAACTGAAACAGGCAATAATATTCCAGCACTGAAGGATTATCTGCACATCTCTCATTTCTAGTAGGTACAAAATACAGTGACTGCTTCTATTATATCAGTGGAAGGATAATATACAGTATACTTTGATGAAACCTAATTCTATAGTTCTAATTCTATACTCTTGGACCTGCTCACAATTAGTGTTATCCTATAGCAATGAACCCTGAGAGTTTAGCTTGCATTCCTCCCCCTCCTCTCTTTCAGTCTTGCTCCCTCCCTCTCTTGCTCTTGTTTTTCACTCTCATTCCAAATCCTTCCATCACAAAGATATATTGAAACTGAGAATGCATTAGGATGATTGGGAAGCTAAAAAAAAATAAATAAATAAAAATCAAGGGAAATAGTGTCTTTTTCTTTTGTGTGTGTGTGCAGGAAAAAGCTGTGAATGAGGAACAGTAAACAACCTAATTTTTAATCTCATCTGGCCTAAACAAAATGGACAGTGTGTAAAATATTTACTTTAGATAAGAGTGTGAAGGAGTGTGTGTTTGGGAATAATCCATGCAGCATGTAGTGTTTGCATGGTTTGTTCCCGAGATCAAGGTTGCTGGTTTAATTGAGCCTGTACTGGACCCAGGGCTGAGAGAGCAGGCAGAGGAGCATCGATAAACTATGAAATGGTTCCAATATGGCCAATCGATGAGGCTTTGTGAGCAGCTCCCTTGGGGCTTTGATTTTCCTCTCAAACAACAATCCAGGATCTCCGCTCTTCAAAGGCAAACTCCATCTTTGCTGTTATTGTTGTTGTTGCTTCCCCCATGTTTGAGTGATGTCACTGAGGTCGATTTTATCCATGTCCATAAAGGCTCTCCCACACTTGAATCACCCGAGAGATGGCTTCTGTTGGTCTGTGCAATGGTAACAACAACCAATAAAGGTCAATCTCCCATGGTAATGGCCAGTTGGGTTTGTTCCCATTATTGGCCCTGTGAGCTGTGGTCAACAGATGGAGAGCTGGCATCACTGACACAAGTTACACTCCAACCTTAAGGAGGCTCAGCTCTGTCTCCAGGTGCTGCTGTGTGATTCCACTCGGCTTGTGTTGGCCCATACATCATGTGCGGGTCCTGTATAGGGACCCTGTCGCAGTAGCATCACAGGAGCGCTGCCAGTGAGGGCTAACCGTCTAACCATTTCATCTAATTGCCTCATTAATGATTCACCGGTGTTAGGCTGCTCTAGCACTTCGCTGTGGGGAGCAAATTGTTCTGATTGGTTTGCCTCTGTCAATTATTGATGAGGCAGTGATCTGAAGTGCTAACACCTGGCTTTGGAGGTCCAAATGGCCCTGCATTCCCATCACATACTCTGTTATCACACACCCTGGGACCACATTCAGTCTCGAAGTGCTGCAGCCTCGACTGTTGGCTGTTCTCTGAGAGTGGATGTAGCGTGCCCCGGGGCAATGGCTGTGATCTCAGTTGTAAGAATATTAGCTCATAGAACATGTCTCTCTGAGGTGGACAAAACAGGGACATATAGCTTGCGGTGATTTGTGCTGTAAGTGGTGGAAGGCAAACACAGACAATGTCGCACGGAGGGGGGCCACAGACACTGCTGGATCATGTGTTTGTGTGTGGCGATACCACAATTAACAGTAATATCTCTACATATATCTAAGTAAATGTTTCTAATTCTTTCATAACAGCAGGAATGCAATTATAGTCTCGACTGTGTCTTTTACCAACACTCTGCACACTCATAGTCTCTCGCTCAATCCACGTCTTCTGCAGTACTAAAATTGTAATTGATTCTCAGCCAAGGATATGTGCTCCCCATGGGATACCTCTGCAGATACCATGGGGTATGTGTAAAGATCAAAGTAGGTTGGCTAATATGAGAAAACTATTAGTCATGATATGTCAAAAATAAAATAAATAATAATAAAAAAAATATATATATATATATCCACATATTTGTATTTATGAGGAAAATGAACACATTGGTGTGAGGCTGATTTTGCAACTGCAAAGGATATGATTTAGTTTCCCACCAACCTTAATCTGTTATTAACACCTTAATACCACTATGAGATTTAGAGTTCATGAAAACTAATTAGCAAGCAAGAAAGGGTCCAATAAATAGTTAGAAACGGTTAAGATGTCCATCCTCTGTCACTCAAGTGATATTAGCTTGAAAGTAAATTTGAACATTAAGCTCATGTGACAGTACACTAAATATATGAATAAAACATCTGTAGACAAAATTGGATGCTTACGAGTAAGATAATACCTTTAGGTGTAACAAGATGTGATGCAATGTCCATACTTGCTTTGTTAATGATGATGTATATAACCAACTTTACAGCCAACTTTACTGCCAGTGGACGGAGACTGGATTCCACTGTAGTCTGCGTGTCTTGTGTCCCACCCACAAAGTGCCCCTTCTGGCTTCATGACTCATTTTTACTCAGTGCACAAGCTGCTAAGGAATCTCACCAAAACTCTGTATATTTCAAGACACAAAAGCAGAATTAAGAACAGTGTTTTGTGTTTTAACAAAGTTAAACATGAACAGTTTGATTAATGTAAAGGGATTCAGACATGGAGGAGACTCACCCGCACTGTTAGTGAATTTGCTTGTCTCTCCTTGGCCTTAATTGAAGCTGATTAAAGAGTCAACCCCCATGCCGACGCCACTGTCACTCTGAATCTCAGCCATGTGGGCTTGGCACGTACACTCACAGGGTGGTCACTCTGCCTTTGTTTTTACACTGGCAACAGTGACAGCAGAGCCTGCTCCACCCCCACCAAATGCTGTGACTGTGACTCACTGTGTGTCACCATAAACCCTGGACGGGCGGACAGAGTTTAGACAAGGGTCCTGTATAGCTCACAATGTGGACTTCACTCACTGTTTAATAGTGCACGTTGTGTGTGTGTGTATGCATGTATGGAAGCCTGACACTAAAGTATGTGAGAGATTTGTGGTCTGACTCACAGTTTAATTACTTTTTTTTCTTTTTCTCTCTTCTTGTTCAACCCCTCCTCTCGTCTACCCCCTCCCCGTCCTTCCCTCTCTCTGTCTACAGATAACCTAACGGCTGAGCAGCGATGACTTCAGAGCGGCTGACCAATCGCACGAAGGCACCTACAAAGCACAACATTCAAAAATGACTTCACTGAAGAGCGAAAGACAAGACCCGCTCAAATCCCTCAAAATCCCTACAGTGAAATTCTTGAAAGCCTCTTACTACTCCCGTTTCCCTCCCTGATATTTTACCTCCTGCTTTTTTCTACAAAACACAAAAAAAATGACAAAAAAAACCAAACAAAAAAAAAAACAAAAAGACAGACAGACTCATATTCATGAGATGGTTGACAACGTCAAGCATTGGAAGGACTATTTTCTCTTTGGTGGGAAGATCACTGATGCATGCTTCTGTAAATAGATCATAATAAAACCCTATTCTTATTCCTAATATAGGAAGCATACCAAGCCGCTTTCACCAACTTCATAAACCTTCATAAATGTGGATAGAGTACTCATGGTTCAATATTTTCCATATAAAGTCAGTATTCTTCTTACCTCCTCAGAAACCATGTAATTATCATTTCCCATATCATTTCTCCACTCTTTGGAGTTAGCTGGACTGTAAAAATTGTACTTCCTATTCTTCTTATACTCTTTACAAAACGGCCTAGTCTTCCTCTCCAATATTCGCACTAGTACATGTAAATAGAGATGAATGAAAGACAACAGCATGGAACAGACTATAGTGTATATTTACCACTCCCCTCGTAGGTCACACATCTCAGTATGTGGATATCTCAGACAACCTTTTTAAAGTTTAAAATACTTGAACTTGTTTTCTCATAGTTAAAGACATAGTCCCAGGTATCTGGACATTTTCCTGTGTATTTGAATAGATGCATAAAGGCAGTAGCTATACGTAATGTTATTATTTGACTACCTTGCAAGGATTATAAGGCAGCAATTATTTTGGTATCATTACTCAGTTCCACCAGGAAACAAATGGTCAAACTGAAGAGGAAATGCAGGCAATTCACCTAAGCCATGAGTCCATCTTGGCACTACTAAATACTATTCTTAACATTTAAAATTTTATTTTATATTTTTTTTTTTTTTTCTCACAGTATCTACCTACTTATGCTTTTTCCATTTCAATAATTGCCTTCCCCTTCTCCCTATCTGGGTTGGAACTACTGAAGCTGTCAGCCTGAGAGGGCCACTTTTTTCTTTGCATGGTTTGAAACATTGCTCTGATCCTGAGCCTACACATGGGGAAAAAAGAAGAACGTCTCATTGATTGCATTGTAGATATGAGGACTCTGACCTCTGTCTTCTATGGACAATGAAGATAACCAAATGGACTGACAGATAATATGCCAAGCCCACGAAAAGACAACATCAAAGGTTACCCCCTCGCTGGTGAAGACAGAAAAACCTTTGCATGGACAACAGGGAAAATACTAGCTTGTTGAACACCTCAACTCCATCATTGTGCATCCTCTACCTCTCAGTGTGTATTGTGCATCGAGGAATCCGTGACTTTTTAGTGACCCCTCTACTGTCCGCACAGTAGAGTGGTCACACAGAGGAGAGTGTCGCTCAGCGTTGACTGCTACTGAGGGACACACACGGCAATGGGGAAGACAAAACACTTGCTCATTTCGACTTAAACACACACTCACACATACGAGCGCATGCATACAGATGCACAATCATATGCAGCACCACTCGAATACTGTATGTTGCTGTATATATGTACAGTATATCCACTATGTATAGTCCCAGATGCTGTACTTTGCATGTTGACTTGTAGATGGAACGTGACCATTATTCATAGGAGAGACTGTGCAGGTAGGCTTAGTCAGTGGATTGACTCTCTAAACCAATGCAAGCTCTTTGTCAGCTTTACATCTCCTTACTTTGTTTTCTGAAAATGTACACTAACATGACTGAAATGGTTTTACCGCTCCCGATCCTCTTGTGAAAGGTCCTCGTCAGCCAGACAGCACTGCTGATGGGTTTTAAACTCTTTGAAGGGACACATAACCTCGCCTTTGATGTCAGACAGAACCTGACCACAGTGAGTGTGGGTAGGAGAAGAGAAGATGGAAGGCAAACTGGGGCGCTCCAATTAAGTGGCAGCACACAAAGTGGCATGGGGCATCCTGCCAGCAACTGTCTATTCATCCTATGTCAAAGGGATTTGCACATCCCAATGAGTCTATGCACTGCCAGAGACGTCCGAGAGCAGAGCAGAGGAGAGGAGAGGAGAGGAGAGAAAGGAAGCGAGGCTCGGGGGAAAAGGATTGGAGAGAAAAAGAGCATTTTTTTCCCCAAAAATTTAAGGTCGTACTGAGTTTATGTTGAAGTATTCTCCAAATTTTTCTCTTGGAGAGTTCAATAACCCCTTGACCTCAAACTGTTACAGCATCATGCACCTCTCTTGGCTGCCATGACCTCATGTCCTGTCTGAGGTTAACGTTGAGTTAATGAGCACAGCCCTCAGCTCAGCCAGATGTTCAGCCTTGTGGTTAAATACCTGTTACCCTTCTAGCCCAGCGATTCCTTAATGCCTTGCGACTGCAGCTGTACACTTTCTGGACACAGCAACACAGCAACTTCACCAGGTAAAAAATGATAGTAGAGTATGAGTAGACATTGAGGGAGGAATTTAAAATCTGTATGTTTCCTTTTGACTCAAAAATAATTAAAACTTAACTGAAATATAACCAGGGGATCATTATTTACCAAGGTAAAGAGTCATTTTCATGGAATACAAGTGGTTAACTCCTTTGTACACCCCCTTGTGCAGCCCCTTTACACGAAGAAAATTTAAATCAAATACTGTCAGAGCACACTGAATCACATGGGTGTATTTACAGTCAACATGTAAACAAACTTGAAATTAAGACTTACGACTTAGAAGTGATTAGTTAAAGAAGATTTAAAATACAGGAAGGATGAAGACGTCACTCAAACGTGAGACATTGTATGTGGTAAGAAACGAGACACTGAGCAAGCGTTGATCTTCTCTGAGCCTCAAGGCTTCCCACTTTCTTATAAGTGAAACAAAGCCCCGTTCCTGCGCAGCTGCCGGCAATCTGTGACAGGCTGATTTGTTTTTGTTCGTTTTTGAATGTAGGTAGTACTGTGTTGTTCTGCCCTGAGAGTCAGGCTGCAAGTGCCCGTTTATCTGGCAATGACCCTGAACCAGGAGTCGTAAACACGCACAGATGCACATGTTCATATACAAAACGTGTGAAAGTGGACACACAAATGCATAGAGGCACATCCTTGCTTTCTCTCCCTCTCTCTCACACATACACACACACACACACCATGCTAATCTAAACAGCAAGGCTGTATGTAAACAGATCGTCGACATAATAGGATTGTTCAGTGTGCAAACAATAAGCTGTTAGCGTAATCACAGGTCAAAGATATATTACCCAGAGGGCCACGCTGTAGGTGTATTAACATGATGGATATGTGGGAGAGAGGAGGGGGGCAGGGATATGAAGGATATAGAGCTCTACCGATTCAGATTTACCCCCTATTGGGCCCCGTCCGCTGCCTTTCTCTCCTCTACCTCCCTCGTATTGGCCCCATGTAATCAGCCTTCCTCCTTCTCTTCTTGCTCCTTCCTCCATTCACCCATCTCCTTCTTAGACACTGCGTTCCTCCCTTTTTTTTTAATACCATGTCTCCCCTATAATACCTCGGCCCAGTCTTTTTCCTGTCTTCACTCCGTCCATCCTCCTCCCATTTCCCTCTTGTTGTGGATAGATATAATCCCTTTCAGCAAGGTTTTGTGGTCACTGTGGTAGCAGGATAAAGCAGTCCTTCAATACTGGTTCTGGGTTAAGTAAAGAGGGGTTTGAGTGATTTAGGGCCATTGAGGTCCTTCATCCATGCCTGATACATAAACAAAAAACAGGGAAAGAGCAAGGAAGAGAGAAAAAAGTAGCAGCAAATTAGATAGATTCATATATGTTTCTATGAACAATGTGATAGATACAACAGCTACATAGATGATAGAGAAGATTACTCTACTTAACCATGCTGAAAAGTAACATGCTCGTGTGTATCAGTGAGTAGCAACATACAAGTGATGTGTCGGTCAGGATAAATCCTGTATAGCTTACTCCATTGCACATACAGCTTATTAACTTATCTCCGCTTTATTTGATTACCATCTAGCCCATTCTCTCAACTGGTTAATAAGTCCATGTCTTCCTGACTAAACACTCCATTAGTGTCATCACTGGCTAGCTTTTGTGTGTACTGCATACATCTGTGGACCACTGAAGCAGACACACTTTGGGGCCCGGTGACAGAGTAAACACAGAGGCAGAACACTGGGGAGAAAAACAACCTGTAAGACAGACAATAGGTACAAAGGTGACTGGTCTGATGATGACAGCAACAGTCAAGATCCTCTGCCTATCTTAAGATGTAGTTTAACACTTAGTAATAAAATACAGTCTTGGAGGCGAGTCAAAAATGACTCCGAGGGTACACTAAATAGTTCAAGCAAGCAGTTACTAAAGTTCAACCACGCTTGTTATTTTTTATTTTGACTCAACTTGTCAAAGAGTTTAACTCTGACAAGTGCTTGCATGAGAAGTATGTAACATTTTAGGTGAGTCAAAAAGCTACTATAGATTCACTTCACAATGCAAAGTAGGCTTGAGAAGTGGGAGGAACTGTTTCTCTGGTTCTGGCAGTATAAGTCTCATTCTTTTTTCCCACAGACAGTGTTGTGTGACTCACAGTTGGAGCGCTTCTGTGGCTTGAATGGACATGAAACTCTCCTGCTTGAATCATCAGTACAAAAAGATTAACAACAGTGTTAGAAAATATCTTCCCGTAAAAATAACTTCAGAGAAGTGGTAATAGAATTTACAGCTTAAATTAATTCACTTTTGGATTCTTGATCAATTTTGGACAAATTCAACAACCTATCATGCCACTTTGGTCCCAACCGCAACAACCAAACATGAAAGCTCTGCTTGTTGCCTATGACTTGCTTCTCATGGGGGTTGTGGTATTCAGAGTAGTCTGCCGTGCCAAACTAGATGACAATTTTGCAGAATTATAGCAGAAATAAAGAGGTGGCTTTAACATAAACCTTTGACCCCTGTGTTTCGATGTTTAAAGGACATTATTGAAAGAAAATTTTGAATTGTTAGTACCTACTGGGAAAAAAAAAACACTTATGAAACAAGTAGCTCCTCCCACTTTGAAACACACACATGCATTATCTCTTCCTCCCTCTCTCGTGCTCACAAACACACTCTGTTCTTGTGTGTGTCTGTGTCTAGTGGGGTGCCGTGATTAACAGTGACCTCAAGCCAGAGATGGTTGGGGTAATGGGAGTGGGGCAAAAGGTGAAAGGATTACAGTGAGGCAACCCGTGTCAACTGCTCTGCTCTAATCCTGACCTCTGGGCCGTCTCAAGACTGGAAAAATGACTCACATGTATGGGCTCAACATACTGTGTATTCATCACCATGTAGCCTACAGAAATACCAACTCATCTGTGTATAAAAACTAAAAGAGGACTTGAAATGTAGCATATGAAGTAGCCTGGATTTTACGGTGAAGATACACTGGATGAGGATTGTTCTAATAGCCAGACAGTAGCAAAGACAGAGCAGACCTCCTTATGTCACATAGCTAATGACAGGGATGAATAGTAGAGTCTTTAAAGCCCTTACTCCCACCTCATTCTGGCCTGCACATAAGCTTGAGCACTGGGTGAGCAGCTAACCATCAAGCCCCTCACTGAGATGAGATGGGCTCCCAAGAAGGTTTGGGAGGTGGGGGGGTGGATAGAATTGGATTAACCAAAATGCCTCAATTAGAATAAATGCTCCGGGCTGGCCTGAGTGTAATACCATTGATAAATGCTGTAAACCAAATCTTTAGCATCTGATTAGGTAGTGGAGGAAAATGCATCCTTTTAGCAACCTTTAGATGTGGTGAGATAGCCTGAACCTTCACTTTAAAGTTGGATGTCAATGTATCAAAACACATACAAGCTGAGTTTGTTGTAAGCAGTAGGGACTTTTACAAATACCCCAGTTGCCATCATAGAAATAAATAAATGGGGAAATAATAAATCGCCAGAAGCTGTGGACAGGTGGCATTTCAGCCTGCACCATTTAGCTGTGCAGTCTGGTTTCTGACAGCTTGATTTAGTCTCCTGCACCTGAGCCAGAAAAGAGAGAAAATTAACGGCAGGAAAAACAGCTTAACTAGATTCCAATTTGCCTGCTTTGAAACAATGATGAAGCTAACGTACAGACTGGACTGTTGCGTAGCTGTACCGAGCTTACTGTGATCAGGCAAAGATTGTGCACACTCACTCATGATCAGGTGCATGGCACAGTCAGAAAAAGTAATGGCACTGATGTGATTCACACTTACTCTGCCATCTGAGCCTGGTTTTGTTTAGGGGGGACATTAGGGTTTGTCTTTAGGGTGTAAAATGGAGATTAAAGTGGCTCAAGGGGAGATGCTAGGATACGTGCTGTTCTCCCTGCTGTGAACAGGGTGTAATCCTTCAGTTTTAGAGAAGTGAAAAGTTTGTAGAGTCCAAAAAGTTACGCATATATCCCTTCTGGGCCCCCTACAGAGCAAAGAGTGAGAACCAGCAGGGGGTAACCATATGTTATCAAAGTGTTCTTCAAAGCTCCCATCTTTAGTCCACTAAATTATACAGTATCATCACATATACCTGACAAAAATAGAAGGGACATAATTATGCAGCTCAATGTACAAACACACACACACACAAAAAAAAACATTTCTTAAAAAAGTATGTTTTAAGAAAAGCGTTGCCTTTGAACAAGGGACATTTATATTTTTCCTGGAATTACTTTGTTTAAACTGTGGCCATGTCCTCGAAAGTGTGGGTCAGCTCATGATTTTGTATTTACATGCTTTTAAAATACTGCTGCTGGTGGACAATTAAAAATTTATGATTCCTATCACAATGAGCCCCCCTTCTGTTACCAGAGGTTAATTTGTGCTCGCCCCTCATTTCAATTGTACCGTAGTAAATGTCCACATTATTTCCCACATGGGCCTGGATGAGGGGTTTGATTATCCAAAGGTAGGCCTTTGGCTCTGTTATTGTCAGAGGGGTCGTAAGCTGCAGTAACGGCTTCTAGGGTCTTATTGCTATGGCGATCAGCCCCTTGCCACTTGGCCTCTATGACCCCAGTCAGAGATAAGCTTTATGGGAAAGCACATTAACATGCTCTGGCAGTCACCTCCCTCCTTTATCAAAGGCAGGTCTTTGAAATCAGGTGTTTATGGACCCCCAGTGAGGGTATAGTGCTGCTGATTGCCTATATTAGAGGTTGAGTGTAAATGAGCTGGAGGTGGACAAAAGACCAGTAGTAGTAGAGAACTGAGGATACTGATGTTATTCTCACTAAATGAGCAATATCTTTAATGACTGCAACACCCCATGAGCAGGTTACTGGCCCCTGGCTTACAAATATTGTCTGCAGTCTAAAGAGATCCATGTCTTCCAGTCTTTCAACAAAAACTGACACTATCATAAAATAAGAGACATGAAATGTGTTTTCAGATATGATGTAACATTGTATTTGGGGATTATTTATTCTGTTAGCACTATGTTTACTGTAAGTAACGGAATCTTCCTTCACTGTCAGCTCCTTTGTGTTACACTGATTCTATTAACTAATTTGTCAAATGGATGTTTGGTTTTCTTTTTGTTGTTTTTTTTTATTTCTTTGCACAATATGGACATTTTCCTGTGGCTATGAATGACAGGGTTTTAAGGAAAAAAAAAAAAAAAGGTGAGGTGTCAGTAGTGTGTGCCTGCTTACAGCCTGATCAGTGGTGAAAGACCCTTTCAGTATGTCTGCAGTGATGGATGGTGATAGCCCCGTGTCTTTGTACACATCAGGGGGCCCTACTGTTGTCACTGCACTGGACAGATAGAGGCAGCGCGAAAGAGAAAGATGTAGCCGCTGCTTAATGTCCTTCTCTGGTGCTGTGCATGCTCTTTCCTATTTGCTTTTCCCTTCACGGCACGGTTAACATCGTAAATTAACCTTTTCAAGTCCCTTTTGCTCAGAGATTGGTGCGCAGTGTAGACAAAGGAAAAAAAAAAAACAGATCTGTGTTATGCAATGCAGTAGCACTGGACAGAGACGTAGCCTGTTACAGAATCACGCTATTCCTTCTTCAGAGGGAGGGAACAAAACAACACATTTCCTTCAGTCAGGCAAACATTTTATTTTATGTGCATGTCCTGTGTACTCTGCAAACCGGTATGAGGCTGCTTTTTGTTCTCCATCCTAGAAATGTAAATGAAACACATGAAAGAAAATGTATTGTAGATCCTTCTCTTCTTAGTTCAAGTCTGTAAATAGGATGTAAATACCAAACAGCTATGCATGCTAATATACAAGCAATTTGTTCAGGTACTTTTGTAATCCAGACTTCTCATATGGCATGTAATGACGAAAAAAAAAAGCAAACATGGAAAAACATTAGAAATTGTGAACACAGATATGGTTTGTAAACAACTTCAAAACTGGAAAATATATGTCTTTGCTGTTAATGTTTTCTTACTGATGACTAATGCATTGGCCTGCCATTTACTACAGTGCTCTGCTCATGTTGTTATCTTTTTTATGTTTCATAAGATAGGGCTGAGGCAAAAAGGACCATAAATCACTGGTTTGTGGAATAGTCGGGTTGGGGAATAAGAAGATGAGGGGAAGGATGGCAGTTTGACCATACTCTTTGTAGTTTTTCCATTGCCACTGCACGTTCATATACACACACTTAATAATTAATTACATATCCTTAGTGTCTAACACAGCCAATAAAATGTCATGGCAAAACCGTTTAGCTTAAAAGCTGCAGAAACTGGCCTGCCATTTGAGTTATCTCACCAAAAAGACGTATCACCAGCTTTAAAGTGTGCTGTTATTTTAAAATGGCATACATTTGTTTCTGATAAGTGAATGCAAAACCATTAAATAAACTATGAAGCTGGAACAAGCAATTTTGACTCATTCCAAATTCTCCAAATCATGATGCAAGGGAGAGATTTTTGAAAACTTTGACAGTTTGTTTTTTTTGTTTTTCTCTCATTTGTAATACTATGTCCAGTGAAAACAATTATCTATATGCCAAATTTGCCTCTGCCCTAGCAACTCCAATGTGACATTTTATGAAGATAGAGATGGAAGAAGTGAGGAGAAAATGTTTTTGGTTTCTAAGAGTGTTTATTTTCAACCATGTTAGAACCATGTTAAACCCCAAGGCGCTCATGGTAGATGGAAGTGTCTAATTTTTAACCTGTGCTAAAGATATTTTAAATTTAATAAATAATTATTGTAACAAGAAAACGTGTCGTGTTCTGAGCTATCTTCTTTTTTTTGTTGTTGTTGCATATTTCCTGTGGTGATATTGTTCAGACTTGAGGGGTAACATTAATGAAGACAGTGAGACAAAGAGGAACTAAAGGGGTTGAAGTAGCTTAGTTATAAAGGGACTTTAGAGACATCTTGAGTCCTGATAAACTGTTCTCTTCACTCATATTCATGATGAAATACAAAGAAACCACAGTCTCAGACACAATGACCTTTGACCCCTGGCTCCCAGCTGTGTAAGATGGCGCAAAGAGGTTAAGTTTCGCTCCACCATGGCCTTGGCAAAGAAAAAAAAAAAAAAAAAGATTGTCAGTGGTTATTATATCTCACTTTTGCTGCTCAACCACCAAATATGACACCACATAGTAGATAATCTGCCAGATACAAAGAGGGATTTTTGTTATATATGTGCTCCTTGCCTGCAACTAGGAACTGCAACGAGGCACTGCTATAACAGTTTTGTGAAGGTTATCAGACTTAGTCTTACGTTAATTAAAACCCACTCAGTCTCAGGAAGAGGCAAGACATGGCTGTTTGTGTTTTGTACGTTTCAACAAATTGTTTACAAGAGGACACATTCAATTAGTTATTTCATTAATGCCCTAGGTGTAATCAATTGACAATGCCGATAACAAAGCCACATCAATTTGTGATTCGACTCCAGGACATTTCTCTAAATGATTGAAGAGCACTTCTATTTCAGGCCTCCATGAGTCCTTGTTTGCTCTGGCTCTTTAGCTGAAACTCATATAATGGTTTGTATTATTATGTATACCATGAGAATCTTTTCAGATTTCACAGTTCAAAAGTTGCTTGAGTCCACTGGTTGTGGCCAAAAATTCCACATCAAGACTCCGGCTTCTGTGGGGAGCAAGGTTCTGTCTTTTTCTTTACTCCCCCCCTTTCCCCTTGAGTGATATATGGCAAAGAAAGAAAGAAGCACTTGCTTTCTCTCTGTCATTCCCTTCTCTCCCCTCCTCTAGCATAGATAAACAATGCGAGTGACAGTCTCTCATCACTCAAGAGGCAGAATCTCTGGCCCTGACCCGATAACATCAAGTGTGTGTGTCACCTGTCAAGTGGCTTCTGTCACACTTCAGTGGGAACTCAAAAACAAGACTCTCAGTGTGTGTTTGTGTGCGTGTCTGTGTGCGTGCATGGCTGTGTGAAGTCGATTGGGGGATGGTGGTGTGGGTTTAAGAGTGCCTGTTGGCATGCAAGTGTAGGCCTCTCTAGGCATGAGTGGAGTTCAGAGTGGCGAGGGGGGGGGGGGGTAATGGTGCTTGTGAAGGTATGCCAGGAAACTGAGAAAGAAGGAGGGGGAGGTGTAACGACCCAAATGAGAAGGACTTGTGCAGACACTGTGAAACTATCTCATTTTGTAGGC
Source organism: Toxotes lorentzi (assembly GCA_037833715.1). Taxonomy (NCBI): domain Eukaryota; kingdom Metazoa; phylum Chordata; class Actinopteri; family Toxotidae; genus Toxotes; species Toxotes lorentzi. Next base: position 14,182,319 of record JBBMJY010000001.1, read on the forward strand.
TCCGCTAGTCTCATTCTCATGTTCAGAATGGGCAGGGTGATCTGGGAACGCAATTATTTTCACCTATAAAAGGCAACATATGCCAAGATCATAAAAGTTCTTATTGGACAGTAATTTATTAAAGCAAGTCATAGAAATGGAGAGAGGTAGGGCACAAGCTATAATATGAAGGTGTCGTTCTGCTTCTCATTAAGGGCCTGAGTGTGAGTGAAATTCAATACCCCAGGTGCCTGACAGAAGAGGGATAGATGAGCTAAACAGGAGATGTTCTCTCTTTATAAGATCCTGGGGAAATGGGAACATTTACTGCAGCCACATCATGTCCAAGTTCCATTCTCAATTCATTTTCTGTGTTTCACTGCAAATCTACATGTATTCAAGTGTATAATTAAGCTTGCTTGTACGTCATCTCACAGGGGCACACACACACTGTGCAGTATATCAGGCCTACTTGGTGTATTTTCTCTTTATAAAATATTCTCTCGATCCATCGTGCGGCTTTTCAAAGATAGTCTCAAAGCTCTCCAGTCGATACCTAACAATCATGTGCACCGTCCTAGCAAGAAACAGCTGCTACTAAACAGAACTGGCATCCTCTTAAATGGATGAGTGATCTGAGATGGTGTGTTTGTTCCCACATTGTAAATGTTTAAATCATTGTTGAGCTCTGAATGAGCAATAATAAACCGTCATTGTGATCCTTACAATACTGAATGATGTGGATTAGCCAGTGGGAAGCAGATTGTGTTGAGGAACTTATCAGCATCTTCTCATTATCTAATACGCGAAGTGCAAAGGGAGATGATTACGTCTGTGGCACATTTTACCCAGAACAATGGAAGCGTGTGTACCTCTGCGCATATGTTGCACAAAATGAACGAGGCGGATATATGCCATTGTTTGAGGTTATTGTAATGGTAAAATACTGTTTTTTTGTTAATGTAAATGACTGTAAATGACTCCTCTCTCAGACAAGAGCGAGGTTTTTGTATCCTTTACCAACATAAATACCATCACAAATGAGGCTGCACAAAACAAAAGCAGAACAGAGAGAAACCGGCATCGTGACAGAGGGAGGGAGGGTTTTTGTACACCTATTGTGTAATGTCTGGCAATGTGTTCGCACGTTTGTTGTCGTCTTTCACGCTGGCAACAGTCACACTCAACACAAACAGGAACACACACACACACACACACACACACACGCACACACACACACACAATAAAGTTACAGGCTTGGAAATAAGACCAAAAATTCTACACATTATATCCATTAATGAACGTGTATAAAGTTGCATGATGCAAAATTGCACACATAAAGTTATCCTGTTCCATAGCCCTTGTTAGGTAAATGTTTTGAATGATTTAATTTAAATGAATGAAACAATTAAATGAAATCACTGATCCTGTATTAGTTTGTAAACAACCTTCGTCTCTCCCTCCTTTCCGTCTTGTTTTTGCATCTGTCAAGAATACTGTGGAAAGGCAAAGAGTTATACAAAAGCCAAATCAACTGTAATATCAGGTGGAGCTCGTACTAGACACACAGCTCATTTGTTCATCTACCAAAACACAGTAGCACCAGCAGATCTCACAATCTTTCATTTTTCTAGAGAACTATAAAGAAGCCTGTGATGGCTGAAATCACACGCAGATGCCAGCAATGATCTGAATTGCATCTTATCGCATCTTAGGACTATTTCAGCAGAGCATGTGCTATCGTGAACCATGCCATCAGTAAATATCACATGATTATGCCAAACTCTGAGTGTGTATTGACATAATGTTAAAAGACATTTGCTTTTGGTAACTTGCAACTCTATATTTTCCCATAACCTCTGGGTTCTGTTCAATCACGTATTGATGTAAACTTGGTCAAGGTTGCACAGGCCAGCTGGTCAGCCTGTCGAACATGTCCAGATCATGTCGGCTGAACTGTCCAGAGAACACAGAAGGCTCTAATCCCTTGTTTGCATTGGAATCAATGTCTTATTGATCACAGACTAATTATGTAATCATGCTAGTATTAATATCAGACAGAACTGGTTTCTAGATACTCCGTTGGTATATTAAAGTAGAATAGTTTGCCTTTACAAAAGAGCTCTCATTCTAATGTAAATATGGAGAATCTCCTTGCTATTGATCCCACTTTTACCCTGTCTCTGTCTTTCTGGCTGAGACGCAGGATAAATGCAATTTCTTTTTTTTTAAGAGACCAAATGAAGGAGGCCATTTGAAGTCCAGCAATGAACTTCATTAGTCACAGACATGCACACTTGAACATACAGATACACATGCACATGCAGCCCTCACATATATGGACACACACATGCACATATTCACACATGCATACAGCCCCTTAGACATGTCTCATTAAATTCAGGTGAGAAGATTAATTAAAATGATATTTAAATCCCTCAGGACTGTAATCTGCACTACTGGCGTGTATGTCACACACACTCACACACAGGTATGGAAGCAAACACTGCATTGGAATGGATGGCGGTGGCAAGATGTGTAATTTGCAGGTAAGCCAAAACATACATGTGACCTGTGAGCATAAGCAAGGACATCTGTGCAGCTACAGAGTTCTGACCACATCTCCACAGTATTAAGTTCAATGTCGACAACCGTGAAAGAAAATCTAAATGGATCAGAATGCAAAAAACAAATACGATTACTCCAACTTGGCAGCTTTTTATACATAACACTGTTATATTTTGCTCCATTGATGTAGAAATTAAAATTCTTCAATGAAAACGGCTTTTCGGTACAAAGCCTGGTATGTTTTGGCTGATTTGACCTTGTGTGTCCCTCCTCAAACCCCCATCCTCTCAGCCTGTTCATCCACAGCACTGACCTTAACTGCTGCTGTAATTGGTGGACCAGAGGTACGCTTTGTTAGCCTTCTGTAAATTCTGTAATAATGTCACTGATTGCTCGGCACTGTCGTATTTTGAATGGCTCTGCTATGTTTCACTGACGATAAATCAAAAAAAGAAATGTGTGCTCGTGCTAACAGAAGAAAAAAGGTTCATGATATCCATGTGTAAATGGTTAAATGAAATGTTACCACATAAGCCCTGAATGCACAGATGTTATCAGACTAAAAGTAAGAAAAATGCATGCCATGATAACTAGATTTGACTCTTTAAATATTGCATATTTATATTAAAACCACATGAATCTACATCAGTGCATGGTGAGTTCCCGAAAAGTGAATCAGCCATCAGGAGAGAGCTGACATCAGTTAAGTAGTATCTGTATTCTAGTTCTCATGGGATGTATGTACATATGATATCAAGAGAATGTCACTGCATACTAAACACAAAGAACACACAGTAGGTGTTAAGTAGGAGGTGTCTTTCATATATGCTTGCCTACTTTCCCACCAATCAAATCAAGATAAGAAGGAAACTGAAACCTGAGAGCTTGTTTGGTACGTGTCTTTTATCACAAGAGATATGACAGGAAGTCTAAGGCATTCATAAATTAAACAATTAATTAATTTAAGTCTAATTTCTTTCTTCCTCAAATTAGTTTGTTTTTGCCATTTTTGTTCCTCTGCTGCTACATTATCATACTCGTTTTGCATTTTCAAAGTATTTTTTTTGTTGTGTACTTTTTCTCAGTCTTCTTCATAGCTCAGAACAAAGCTTTAGAGTGGACACAAAGAAATAATGAGATGAAATGAGAATTCAAAAGATTAAAAAAAAAAAGAAGGAAAGGAGAAAAAAAAAAGCCATCAACTGCCATGCTGTGGGCCCTCTCCTGACCTTCACCTGCTGGAGTGGCAAACTGCATTAGTGAATGACATGTCATTCATCTGGGCTGTACTTGGAGAATCATTTAGCTAATTTAATGATTAATAAGTTTAACACCTCTTAATAATTTCATTTTGCCCTGTGATTGAAATCCTGGCGAGCTGGGCCGAGCGCCGTGGGAGGCAGATGAGGATGTCTGGGAAGAAGACTGTCTGTCTGGGACCGAGCAGAAAGAGAGAGAGAGAGAGGTGTAGAGGGAAAGGAAATAAGAAGAGAGAGAGAGAAAGAGAGAGGAAGAGAGAGCAAGAGAATCTCCCTGAGGACTACAGATCAGTCTATTACCACCATGACCTTTTCCCTCCACTGGATGTGCCATTAGAGAGGAAATCTGAAAGTAAAGCCTTGATTAACACAGCTATCCAACATGTTGAAAGAAAAATGGAAAAGAAAAAATATGTTCCTTCATTAGGAAAATGTTCTGCATTATTAATGTTAGAGAAGCCAGGCTAAGTGGACCTTAGAGCATTACGGATTCTTGGTTTAACCAGAGGTGATCACTGTAGAGACTCACAAAGTTTATACTGTACAGCATGATTCTATGAGAGTGTGACAGAAGGATTTGCTGGAAACCCACAGACAAATCGATCTGCTGCAATTCAACCTTAACTCCTGATGAAAAAAAAAAAAAACACTTACTTTTTTATGTTTTTCAACTGCGACTGCAGAGTTATGACCTATTTAACCGTTTCCTGATACCTGTCCTGATGCGTACCAGGACAGGGGTCATGTCAAATATTGTTTGACATGACCCCTGTCCTGGTAAGCTTGTGTGACTAAGACTCTTGGGTAGGCAGGGGGAGGAGACACACTGACTTCCCAAAAGGGAAGGGACCAAAAACTGGTGCGGATCGGAGTGAGATTTACGAGAATGGGTGGGGTTTGCAATAGATAACCACAAGTACCACAACTATCTTTTGTGTATGTTATTAATTTCTGTGCAAAAACCCATAGAGAGATTTAGGAAAAAAGAGAAAAAAAAGCTGAGAGACTTTATTCCACCTGTTGTAAAACAAATTAAGAACTTAGGAAAGTTCTGAGCACCAGTTGACAATTCACCATAATACTGGTGAATGTACATAATTTTTCTAGCACATTCATTTCCGTCTTCAACACACAAAGGAAGTACTGTGCAACACCATTAGTATGTCATCTCTCACCATCTAGAAGTGCTCACAAAAAGCATTAGCATTTTCACCCAGTTAGGTAATAAGGCTATCCAATGAAACTCATGATAATGTTCCGGGGGTGAACGCGAGCAGAGTGAGCCTGACTTGTGGTAAGATAAGAGTCAGACCTGATCATAGTGCACTGACAGATACCTCGTAGGTGGGACAAGTTCTTCACATGCATGCACACACAAGCATTGATTTTGCACACACACACACAATCTAGCTCAAGTGACACTCGCCCCATGCTCATCTTGCAGTTTCACCTCAAACGTCACATCTCCACATTTCTTAGTTCCCACAGGCCGGGCCGACAGCAGAACTCTGGTCACAAACTGAAACCATATGATATCACTGGAGCCTGCTGCACGCCTGAGGGTAGCAGCCACTCAATAGACTTGTTAGATCTTAGAAATCCTGCGTCCTGATGGAGTAGCTATTAAAAGGCACCTTGCTCGCTTGTTTTTCAGATCGGATCACAGGAAAAACACTCACAAAAGGCTTTGATGTGCAACATGGGGAAGAATCATGTTCACCATAGCATTAAATTCAGATTGGATTTAAATGGGACTTTGCCCCTTCTCACCTTGGTGTCCACATCTCCTGATAAGCCCATTTGCTGTGGTTCATGTCAACTAACTAAACAGACTCCTCCAGCCCACTGAAAAACACAGTGACCTTGTCCCTGTTCTGCTTGGGACCAAATACTCCTCATGACCCATGCCACACAAGGTCATGACACATCCTCCCACGTTCCTTTCCATCTCCTCAGGGAAGCAAGCTCTGTGGTGTTTGTGTGAATGAGGAGCTGAACACAGAAAGACCTCCAGACAACCTTGGAGAGCCTGTTCCAATCTATACAGCCAGCAGGTGATGCTTATCTCTAGTATGGCAGGAAGGAGTCTTCTCTAATTGTGTAAAGCCACATATTGTCATGGTGGACAAAGAGAGCCTATTAAGTTCATGATATACGGTGCAGGTGAAGCAAACCAGAGACCACGAACAAGTCAAAACGAAGCAAGCTGGCACCAGTTGTACGTGTGTACTTTAGAAATCAGTATGTGCCACATAAATTTGTCTTCAAATTTCTCCACGTATACCACAATTGTTTTTCTTTTGTATGGCTAAGGAGGAAACGAAAAGGAAACTATCCCTCTTAATACACCCACAAATTGAACTATGTCCAACCAAGCCTCAGTACTGTGAATCTTGGATCTTTGTTTTTTCATTTTTGTAAAAAAAAAAAAAGAGAGAGACAGAGAGAAAAAAAAAACACTTTTCTACATCCAAGAAAATTCATAGCGTGCAAAGTTAGTCTTGTCTTCAAAACAAACTGGTGTGCCTGAAACATGCAGAGGACTGTGGAGGGACACGCCAAGAGGAAATGGTTATGATCTCTGATCTCTGATGATTTTGGTTGGACACCGACACACATCGTGTGTGTGCTTAAAAGCATCGGTGAAACTCAAACCTGTTCAAAAACTACTAAGGAAAATAAACACAGCCCCCATTCCAAATAAACGTCTGTTTGAAATGAAATGTTGGGCCAGTATTTTGGCTTTGGTTATTACAGAGAGAAAGAGTGGAATACATTTTGTAAATGGAAGTTTCGTAGAAGTGGGAGCTCGGGGGATTCTCACTTTCAGGGTGGTGCGGATCAAAGGTGCCTGTTTGTTAGGGCAGAACACCAACAGCCACAAACCTCTGGCAACAGCACCCTTTCTCTACAGGGTGCACCTGGAGAACACTGAGGCCAGTGTTTTGACCTGAGAAGTCTGCAGCTTTGCTTTCACCACCATTCTCTCCCCCTTTTCTGAGACTGAAGCAAAGGCTGAAAAACATTAGTGCGAAGTCCCTAAACTGCACACACACACACACACCATGTACATACCTATAGACATATTAACATACAGAACAGTGCACACATGGGCAAAGGCAGAAACACACACACACACTCCTGCTGATTTGTGTTAATTGCCATTTAGTTGGGGTAATTATTGCTTCTTTTCAACTGAGTCCTGTTGAAGTGAGGCAAAGGGGGTTAATAAGTATTTCATTTAGCAATTACTATTCTATCAGCAGCTTTTCCTTTTCTGATTGGTGTTTACTGGCAATGTACTCAGGTTGGTGTGGCTGCCCTGGGTGTTTTTTAGTTACTCATTTCTGTTTTAATTGCCTGCTTCCACCTGTAGCGAGAGGAGTGGAGAGGTTTTCCCCTCTCACTGACAAACACAGTAGGCTTTGAGATGTCAGCCGCTCTCTTTAACGGGCCAATGACAGTTTCCTCCTGTCATAACTCTGACTTCCTGTACAAACATAACCTCATTAAAACTGCCACCCTGGTCTGTGGGCGGGCCTCCTGGTCCTCCCCTCCAATTAAGAGCAGTAAGGGCTGTCGCACTGACAACTCCCACTTTGAGTTAAAATCCGAGCGCTCTGGGGGCTAACGCCATGTGTCAAAACATAATTATGATCTCACCCATACCTCTGTCCAAAAGAGAAGAGGGAATGAGAGAGAAGAAGAGTAAGAGAGAGTGAATGAGAAGGAGGAGGGGAGGTAGAGAGAAAGAGAGAGCAGGCCTGGGGTCGCTGAATAGAGGCAGTGGAGGGAATAATGAACTGAGAGGGATAATGAGAATATTTGACCATAGAACATTATCACCCCTCCCCCACTCGCTTGTGTCTTCAAAATAAAGTGTAATATTTATTCTGTGGACATCTGGACGGGGCAAGGGCATGTTCATCACATGTCTGCTGATGCTGGTTCCTCCCAGCAGCGACGGTTAAGTTCAGAGGCTGAGAAGTCACAGCCTGTCCGTGTTAAGGATTTCTGGAGATGACAGAGCGTGATACCACTTTTTCAGCCTGTTATCCTTTTTGCACTCACACACATGCACAGCAATAGACATGCATCCATGTGCGCACACTGCAATCAATGCGCTCCCTCTGAACTGTTATCCCAGCGTGAAATGTGAGACATGTTTTGCATGCCAGTTCCTCCAGCTGATACGAGTTACCCCTGTTTTATCCCGGAGGACAGTAAGCAGAGATGAACAAGGTGAAGGGAGTGGAGGATGCAAGAGCGAGGTCACACAAGACTCCGACTCTAAAGGCCACCCCCTGTCTGCAACGCACAGCGTCGCAGCAAGGCCTCAGTGACCCAGTAACAGGACACTGCAGGGGCCAACACACTCCAAGCTGTGCCCACTGTCACAGCTGCCAGTCAGCCAGGTTTGATGACTGACAAATTATGACACTTACGTACCCCGTGATGTGAACCACACACTGATAAAGCCTCTTTAATTAAACCTCCATTTCAGCAAATTAACAATGCAATTATTATGGGTTGTAATCTACTGAGTGCTGAGATCCTTTTGGCTCTGAGTGCACAAGTGGATTTCCCCTCTTTCATTGTAGTTTTGGACAGCCCCTCCCCCCGATTTTGTCCTTTACCTCACTTGTCCTGTGTGATGGGGGAGGGGTGGACACAGAAACAGACAGGTGCTCAGGTGTGTGATGTTTGACATGTTCGCACAGCATGCGTTTATCACATGGAGAAGACATGGTTGACAGCAGCGACTCCCTGACTATGATTACATTATCTTGGTGTGCAGCTGAAGGTCAGGGGGAGAACCCCAGTGAGCAAGCACAACCTTTACTAAAAGACTGACTTAAAATAATCACAGAGCTCATTCTGATTTTATTCACATTACATTATATGACTATCTCATTTCTAAATGTTATGTTTTGTGGTTTTGGATACAGTCACAGTGTGTGATATTTGCTTTTACAAATCATTTGGTTTGCTAACATATCCTATGATGCACCTACTGTTGAGGGTAAGTCATATTGATATTAAAGGCTAACTGTAATACAAACAAGAAAACTGTTTGTTTCTTGTTGACAGTCACACGGTCTCTCTCTCTCTCTCTGGACACATCTTGAATCTTTTAGAATCATCACATATATCAAAGTTAGCCAGCTTTTATCTTTTCTACACTAACATGCATTTCATTGTAATTACATGCAGTCATAGTGAGCATGGCTGCTGGTCTGAATGTATACAGTACAGTCTATGCACTTTATGAACAGTGAAGACCTTCTTCTAAAATTACCATTTCCAGGTCATGTGAGTGTATCCTGATGCATCCTTGCACTGTAATCCAATCTGCTCTTTAGGGCAGTTGATGACAGACAGGATATATCAAGTGTGTTTGTACATTAGAAAACAATGAATGCAAAGGACACCAAAAATCTGAACCCTCAATTCGAACAAAGGAATGAATGCAAAAATGAAAAAAAAAAAAAAAAATCATACATAACCTCATTTGCAAAAACACTGAAAGTCACCTTGGGAGTAGTCTGACAGGGAAGGATCCTGCTCACAGCACGGGCTAAGCAAGGAAAGGCTGCTGAGATCAGGCAAACAATGCTTAAATATTATCAAATTGGCACATGAATGAAATCCAAAGAGTAAACCGTATGAGACAGCCGTCCAGATTTGGAACGGGGCAAAAAACATTCAGGGTGGACAATTAAATATAAATGGGAAAGAACAGATCATTTAAGGTCAGCTCCAGCAATAAAAGATAATCCAAGTATTCAACCTCATAGTGAAATGCCAGTAAGAGGTAAATTGCATAATACAGAAGCTCCGTCATCTCCTGGGTATTAACACAGTCTAACTTGGCTGGAAACAGAAGACTACACAGATTAAATATGAAATATTTGTCTGGGATCCATGAATTATACAAAGCTTGGCACAATGATTATTTGCTCATTTTGGTTTTTCTTAATTTTTTTTGTTGAATATCAACAAACCAAGCAGAGCAAAACAATAAACATTAGCTGAATAGAGATGTCAGTTACAGTGGCTACAGAGCCATTATGTGGCATTCCCCCTGGGGTGGCAGTGCGACTGGAGAGGGGGGACACTGGGATAAATGGGCCCAGTGTTTGTAATGGAGAGGAGTGTGGCTGCTGGCCAGGGATTTGAGTTAGCAGGCCTTGTCCTGGAGAGGAACACTTCACACTCTGCCAACTGGGGCTGCCCGTGCAGGGAATGGTATGGGGAGCCCTCTCTTTTCTCCCATCTCCTTATCCCTGTGTGTATGTGTGAGTGCGTGTGCACATCATTGTGCAAGAGTGTGTGCATGTACATTCGCGTGTTAAAGGGGGAGTGATTAAGGAGAGTCCTCTGGAGCACGCTACTCAGTCCTCCTCCCTCGTGTAGGCCGACAAAGAAAGCGCTGCTCTGGCCTGTTCGCTGCATTTTCAGCTTGAGCTGCGGGGTAGCCATGGCGAACTTGTGTTGAAATGCCACATCGTGGGAGCAGCTACATCTCCGTTGAGAAGGTCTTCACTGGACTGATTTTAACCAGAAACGGGCAGACCAGTTGGATTTTACCTTTGCACACACACATACACACAAGCATGCAAACAAGACTGAAACACAAACACACAGACACACTCTAATTGCTGTAAGTGAGTGAGCGTTTGGAGCGGGTGGACAGGTCTGGCTGAGTGGACGGTTTCACGCGTTCATGCACTGCTGCTCCAGCAGCATAATGAGGTGTGACGCATCAGACTAAGTGGCTAATGGGGTGTGAAGTCATTAGAACACTGCCTGTATCCCTCCAGCCCTCGCTGTCTCTAACTCAATCTCTCTATGTAACTCTATCTCATTTGTTTTCACTTTCACCACCCTCCCCTTCAATCTATTATTTTTTCTCTCTTCTTTTTTCTTGCAGTGCCATGACGATTTGTGTTTTTATCTTTAATTCATCATTAACTACAGCATCACATGCGGCCGGTGTCTCGTCTTTGTTGGTAATTTTACTTGCATGAAATCAGACCTTTTTCTTCTTTTATCTTCATAATAAACTATAGATGACATTCAACTATAAAACTGTTTATCACATTTGTTGCTAAGTGCCAAGTCGTATGACAATGTTCTTAGGTAAAGTTGTAAAAAAAAATTGAGCTCTAATGCTTAAAAACTGAAAAAAAAAAAAACTTATAAAATACCCAGAATAAGATACATGTGGATTACAAATACAACCCACACAAAAGCACAGACACATATGAACATCTAAACGTGCATGAGCAAATGGTAACATACAAGAAAAAAAAAAAGAAAACAGAGAGGGGGAGACGACCATCTGTTCCCTGGCATCAGACATAGTTGTAAACAGCTTTAAGAATATAGAACAGACTGAAGACAGTGAAACTAAATATCTTTGTCCTGCTGTCATTTTCGTATCTTGGCTCCTTCTAATCCTTGGCTCACTCTTGCCCACTAGGGCACAGACGTAGTCATTCCTATTCGACCTTTGACCTCCTGCAGCAAACCAAGACACTGAAAAAAACGTTATGAAACATATGGCTTGTAATTGTTTAAAAAAAAAGGTATAAGCTACTAAATATATTTTTGATTAAGTTAATCACTTAAGCTAATCACAATGTGAGAGGAACTTGACGTGAAGCACAAATACTGCACACGGTTCCTAGTCGAGGGGCTGTTAACACTACACAGGACCTGTCACTGATGAGTCAAGTACACACCCACACACAGTCTCTATGAAAAGATCAGAAAGGTCAGAAAGGTAAAGAGAAAGAGAAAGTAGAAACTAAAGGGGGATGATGAACGGTTTGCGCAATTTTTTGCTGTCGGAAAGGCATTATGGGAATAGTCAACGTTATCACGTCTACAACTCCTACTAAGTAGTGAATTAACTTCTCTCAATCTGGTCCACTGTGCTTCCAGTATAAAACCATGAGACAAGCAGATTTGGCAGTCAGCAAATGTAAGCGTATAAAGTTGATTTGCAACCAAAGAATTCAGCTTGTTCTGTTTTTTCCACTGTCTCTGATAGAACACCTGCAGATGTCGTACCACCCCCTGCTTAATTTCATTAACCTTTATATAGAACAGTGCATGTACAGATCCTCCCAGCAGATTATAAGCAGCGAGTCCTCCCACACACCTACTGAAAGTTACAGCTGCATTCAGCATTCATTCTTTTTTTCCCAGATTTTGGGTGCAGCATTGCTGAGAACCTTCATTGCTTTGGTGTTCTGCACTCAGGGCATTTGCCCAACATAAACATCAGTACTAAGAAAGGATTACAGCATGTAAAAAAAATAAAATAAAAAAATAGCCAAACCCAAGGGTACTAAGGAAAATGAGCTGCATCACCCTTTACTGTCCCTTTTTGTGGAGAGGATTTGTTCCTCAAAAAGAAAACATGTAAAAGTAAGAAAAGTAAGAGTGGCACTGTAACTGTAGGTGTTTAAAGCACCAAATATGAACATTTTTAAAGATGAATCACTACTGTAAGGAAATAATTGCCAATAGAAACAAGTGGCTGTGGACAGCTTTTCCCACCACCAAGCATTTTATGAAAGAGGAATGTCCTTTGGCAAGTCAGCGGGGTGTGATGAAAGAAGAAATGTGACTTGACAAATAAACACAGAAGTGTACAGAAGAGTGTGGCCTGCAACGACTCAGAAACCTACTCTTCAGGCTGGTCTAGCTTTGGCAAACATTTTATATGGTGTGTGTGTGTGTGTGTGTGTGTGTGTGTGTACGTACACACAAATGCAAGCCTGACAGTGTGAGGACAAGAGAAGACTTAGAACCCAGTGAAACATCATATTCCCTCGACAAAGGCAGACACTGTCCCCAGGCACTGATCCAGGTTAACTTTCACATTCTATCATATAACAGTGAGGTCAGGGGCTGTGATAGGAGAATCTGATTCCAGACCAGCCCGTGGTGATAGCCCTTCCCATGGAGTATGTCTCCTCCCACCAGGGAGAAGGAGATAACACTGACAGGCCGGGAGCTCTCACAGGCTTGAGGAATCAACAGTTTAAAGCTGCAGACTTCTCAGAACTCCCATCAGACCTCATCAGCATCCCAGGGTTGGTTTCTTTAAAGGACCACAGCAGTGGTTTTGCATGTCGTAGCTCATTTACTACAATTCACATCACAGTGAATCATCTTTGCAAACCACTCTGCCGTATTCTAAATAAGTTAATGTATTTTTCTTTTCATTGTTTGCCATTACTTTCTGTACTATATGAAAAAAATTACAGACCTTCTTGAGATGTATATTGTATCACATCGTTACGCAGTGACACACTGAAGAGTAAATTTTTTTTTTTTAATGCACTCAAGTTGCATTATTGTTCAACTACAATACAACAGTGATTATTTTTTATAAATTACACATCACAAGAAACTAGGGTTGTAACTAACAATTATTTTCACTACCAAATGTATAATATGCAGATTATTTTCTTGACTGATAAACTGATTAATTAATCAACATCAGAAAACAGTAAAAGCTGCCCATCACAAGGCAATGTTGTTAAATGTGTCCAAAAACCTAAATATATTCAATTTGCTTTAATGTAAGAACAAGAAAAGCAGCAAATTCTCACATTTGAAAGCCTAGACGCATCAAATAATGTACTTTCAAAATTACCTCAGTGATTATTCATTTATCAAAACAGTTTCTAATTAATTATCTTTCAACTGACTAATTGCATCTTTACAAATAAGCATCAAAAATTACCAAATTTGCAAAACCAATAGCTGCCTGTAACAGAAGGATAGAGAGTACAGCAAATGATCTTACACTGTATATTCTGCATTGGAAAATGAACAGCAAGTTTGAAATACCATATTTTTCGCACTATAAGGCGCACTATCAATGACTGTGTCTATTTTCATACATAAGGCCCACCGGATTACACCGGGCCACTTTCTAAGTATTGAATGCACTGCCCCCTGTGCTTGAACTTGACAGTGTTGACTACAAAGGAAATACCCTTATGACACGCATACAGTAGGTCTTGGTAGCACGCAATGTTACCACTGAGAAAATCACACATGAAAAAATATTTTTAAATGATCACATAACAGGAAACACTTATCAGATCAGGTGAAACTCAATTAGAAAGCCAAATGTTCTTTCAAACCCCTGCTATCATTTACCAGATCTATAGATGTGTTTGGCCCTCTACAAACACAGTTGTTTAGAAAGATTTTTGAGCCTTGCCTCTGCACATTATTCTTGCTCAGCGATTATATCAAGCACCTATTTTTCAACACCACAGCTGTGGTATTCCTATGAGCCAGCCAAGTTGGGATATATATTTGTCTAAAAATTATTCACTTACATAAGCACAAAACTGCATTTCCTAACAAAATAAACAAAACCAATTACATTTCCAGTCCAGTGCACCACCTTCTACCAAGGGCACAAAACATGTGTCCTTTAGCAATGCACAAAAGGAAAAAAAAAAATCTCCAATGATATTTGTAAGTCCTTGGACATTTAAACCCAGGTTTGCACATCACTATATGAACAAATTTCACATAAAGACACAAACCCCTTTATGTTAATCTGATGGCAATTTAACATGTCGGCCTCATGTCTGAACAAGCCCCCAAGTCCCTTTGACGTAAAAGTCACAACGGCAATCTCATTAAGTATGGCCTAGAAACATTTTAGTACCACTTTCAACACAGTCCAAATCTGAACTGAATGCTTCCAGATTAACGTTAAGGTTGCAGCAGCACAAGGTGAGACATGCAGAGATTGCACCGTCTAAGATCACTGGAATAATTGTATTGTTGTATTGTATCTTCATCTCATCTGCATAAAGAAAATAAAAATCTGTTTTATAAACAGTGGAGGCAGTCTCTCAATACAGTTTCCATTCCTGTCAACTGCAAGGATGAAGAAGTGCATATCCAGCAAAGTGATTTACAAATGGCATGTGTGCAAACAGGAATTAAACATCCCAACTTAAGGTCCTGTCATTTAATGCTTGTGCACTCTCAGACTTATAAAACAGGCAGCAGAATTCGCTCTCTAATGAAATGATGAAATGATGAAACTGATGTGAAAATGTTTCTGTGGATTCACTGTGAAAAAAGCAGGCGAGCGTCCTTAGTGCTCATGATTGTAATTCAGCCAAAAAGAATGAAAAAGACGTCTGATTGACAGAAAGTCATCACTTCAAAAGATAGATGAACCCAGTGAGATAATGTATTCCATGTCCAAACTGTCTGACAGGACCTAGGTTGATTTACACTGACTGATCAGAAAAAACATCTGTACATCGTTATATAATCTGGTGGAACAGTATTGTAATAAAAGCTACTTCGGGGAAAGCACCTCCTACAATATGTAAATACAGTGGGCAAAATATTATTAGAAATGTCTCAGTGTAACCCAGCCCTGTTCAAAGCCACCACAAAGCATCACCTCAAATCCCCCCTTGAATAATGCCACCAAAGAAAGAACACACTGGAATGTTTGAAGAACGCATGGGGGAGTTCAGAAACATAGTTGACAGTGTATCTTAAGTTCAAGTACATAGTTGAAAATGTTAATTAAAATGTCGATTTCATTTTTTTTAATAGATGTGAGTGAGCGATTTCTTTCTCTATATGGGCATGAACCAGAAAAAGCCAAAGTATGCATGTTTTTATTCTGAACTGAAGTGTTCCAATTCATAGAGTGCGTATATATATAACGTTTAGTTTTGTTCAATTAATCTGGCTACTAATAGCACGAAATCTTAAATTAATACTAACCATACAGTGTGGCTCAGTATTACTACACTTTTGCCGACAGTCTGACATATCATCATGAGCTAGGTGCTACATGTGGAACACATTTTATTTTCAGCGCTCTCCAGAGCAATCCATGTGTAATTAGATCAATACTCACATTTGACTATTTAGCTTTTAATATGAAAAGATTAGAGGTGCCCCCAAAAGGATTAAATGTTCATTTGAGGACCACCGGCGTGTGGCCATTACTCTTGAAAGGATTAAGTAAACTAATTAAGCAGAATTTGCATCTGGAGCTAATTGGTTGTATACATATTGAGAATGGGAGCAATCCAGAAGGTCAGGGTTTTGTTTTATCCTTACTTCTTACCATTCAGAAGTTGTGGCTTTACAGCCAGAGAAAAAGGCTTATGACATCAGGTGACAAATCAGATGAAATTAAAGGATCACGGCTGGAACACAAAAATGTCAAACAGAGCATATGGGCACCATTGTGGATGAGGTGATGCGAGAAGTAGAGGGTATCATTAGGGAGGAAAGAGAAAGATGGATTAGTTGGTATGAAAAAAAAAAAAAATACTAATACTGGCTCTATTGGCCTTAGCCCCTGTTGGAAGTGCCTGGTCATCTGTGAACAGCCACTGCTGTGGAGCAGGTGTGTAACCATATGCACGTGGCTGCAGCAGTGCGGCCTGGGAAGGAAAAAGACAGGAAACTCGGGCCTCATTAAACTGGTGCTAAACCAAGTAAGCGGCAGTTCTCTATAGGCAGCGCCATCGGGGGTCAATTTCTTAACGGGCATGTAGCAGTCAAGCAGAAATATTACGCAATACCTCAGCGACAGCAGTGCAGTACAAACAAAATGAACATGTCCACAGTTCTGACAAAGAATTTAACATTTATCAAACTACACACTCACCCTTCATTCTCCCTCTCACTTAGTTTCCTTAGCTCCACCTTCCTTTAGACAGATAGCAGTGATGGCGAATGACTCGCTCTTGCAGTTCCATTATACCAATGAGTCCCCCTTCTATTACATGTCATTCTGTGATGTTCATGGCCATAACAGGCCGAGTGAAATTCACTTGCCGTGACAGTCTTAGTGTAGTCCATATGTCAGACGGAAGCTCTATGGCCCACCCATCGCAGAGGGGTCAATCTCTCAACCCTAATGGCTCTGTGGGTCATGTGACTGCCAAGTACTCTGGAACACTCGTTACAGTAGATAGGAGCAGGAAATGATTATCAGGAGGTCAATTTATGCAAGGGAGAGGTAGAATGACAGAGTGAGAGGTCAGAGCTCGTCCATATCTCTAGGCATTAAAGATTGACATGCAGAATCGGAAAGGGCCTTCACGCTGCCTCACTCCTCACCACACACGCGCTTCTCCATTTAAATATCTGACAGACGATGAAAGTGCAGCCATTAAAATGTACGCCGAGCGCCTCAGCAATGAAATGGCGGAGATAAAAGAATTCCCTTGGGTTATCAACGGGGCTATGAATTAGACGTGAGTTTTAGATGGGGGGTTAAAGGATCGGGTGCATGTTTAACTCATTTGTCATTCATTCCTTCTGAAAACATCAGTCCAGAGAGGATGTTATAAGCAACTTTATGGCAAACTTATGGTTAAAGGAGGAGGCACTGGCTCTTGATGGCACTTGAAACCAGGGAAATTGAAGAGAACATATGCACATTTCTTTTCCCTTTTTTCTCCTGCCTTTTTTTATGGGCAAACAGAGATAGGCAGGCATGAACACCCAACAGGATTCGAAAAAATGCTGAATAAATAACTGCACAAACCAACACAGAGTAAGTGCCACTTATGTGCAACTTTTCTCAAACCATGTTACATCTCTTTCATAGAGATGTTTATACATACTGGTGTATACATGTCTGTGCAAGCAGCTTACTACGACCCATGGTTACATTTTACTGTCAGGCGACCTCTAGAGGCTGTAGCAATCATGACTGGAGGAAAGGCCGAAGTTAGGATGCCTAGTAAATCTAGCGAAATGAGTTCAGGCTTTGCGATAACGACTGAACAAGTAAGACTGCAGATATGAGCGGCCATAATGTTTTTTCCTACATCTGTCCTCACTCCTGCAGGAGATCGACTGGAGTTCACTCAACAAGGACATAGCTGAGGTGATAAAAACGTGATCAAGATGACTTCAAGACATCTTCCTGTGGAGGTATTCTGGGGACAACCTACTGGTTGTCCCCAGAATAGGACAAGGACAGGTTCAGAGGAGGAGGGGATTATTCCACCTTCGTGGGATCTCCCAGGAGCTGGAGGATGTGTTAGAGGAAAAGGACGTCCAGGCTACTTTGCTTAGTTTGCTGCCAGCATGGAACAGCATAAGCAGTGGAAAAGCAATGGATGGACCAAACTTTTTGCTGCATCTGTCACTCATATTTAATTTAGTCTCTGTCTTGCTCATTCTCACACACTTCACTGTCTCACTTACTCTCCTTGTATACTATTTTGTAAATTATTTTATATAAAAAAAAACAAACAAAAAAAAAAAAACGACCAAAACAAATAAAAAGCTGTTCTATGATCTGTAGGTAGGTCTCATTCTGGCTTTTTAGGAATGATGAAAGACTCAATTCTAGTGAGGAAATGTAGGCCATATGAAGCTGTATATTCCAGAGCCTCTGCTTAAGTTATAATAACACATAATTTTTGGGAGTAGTGTAAGGCTAATGACAGAGGAAATTACATCATTAAGGAATGATCCTGTCTTTTACGGCTGGTAAAAGCACATAGTGGTTAGAATATGAATTTTTCTATTGTGAGGACCGGAGGGAGGACACACAGACTGAGAGTATACAGAGTATACAGCAGAACTGGTCATGCTGAAGGCCTTTTCTAGTGAGGCCTCATCATGTTTTAACACCATCTTTCTGTTGTAATGCATAGAGAAAGCTATACTACCATCAGATAAAACTGGCCGCAAGGCAATTTAAACCAGACGTGATATCATTCAGTTGCCTAAGAATGTACACATTGTGTGCCCTGAGAAGCAGTCCCTTCATGAACATTTTGCATGAGGTAACTTCTATTGCATGGTTGTAGCAAGAGGTACAAGAGAAAACAAAATTTCTTCCTGCTGTTTACCATATGACGAGATTAAAATTTGACTGGCATAAACAGGAAACATGAGATTTAAATGTATCAGCTTTTGCAATTTGACTGAATGTAAAGGTATTCCATGCTTTGGCAGCATGGAATAGGTCATTGTAGGGACAGTTTCCACAGCCTGAGTCGGTTGTGTCGTCTACTCAATTGTTATTCAACGCAGTCCTATAAATCTCCTTTAAGGGCTACAAGCTGCAAGGCTCTCAACAGTTATACATAGAGATATAATTTCATTTACCAAAGTGATGGAAAATGAACGCTATTCCATGAAGTAATTGCCAGAGATGTATGATAACCACCCAGTGGAAAAAAATGGGTCACTTATAAGCAACAGTCATTGGTACTGTAGATTACACTTTATATATTTGCAAGGAAACTAAGCTTTGAAAAGGAGGTGTTTATACCGCAGAGAGTGGTCTCTCTTTATTTATCAGAAGTAGTACCTGTGACTACACTCCAACAGAGAGAGACTGACATACACGGTACTTCAAGGTTTTTTTCTTTTAAACACAGCAGCTATACAGCTCAGTTCTTGAATTGTATAATTGCTGACCATAGCCAAGGCTTTTTTTGTTGACCTCGTCAGAATCTCATTGCGTTTTCATGGGTGTATAATCAACAGCACAACAACAGCACAAACTGATGGTGCCTCCTCACTTAAATTTGCTGGTACTAAAATGTATATAGCATGAAAACCCATTGATAAGGAAAGCACGAGCACTTTCAGAAGCCTTTTTAGAACCAGCAGCTAAGGTGTTAAAGCTGGAGCTTGTCTCTGGGGTGGGCTGGACTGATACTGGCTGTGGAGGATGACTGAGGTGAAGGGGTTAGGAGAGGAGCGAGCACAGCTACAAGGGCCTCTGTCCCAGGCCAGGCTGTGAGCTGCAGCCCTGTGCTGATAAGACTGTAATAGTCCTCCTTAGAGGACCCAGGGCTCCGCTCCCCTTATTAGTCATTTATCACACCTGGCAGCCTCACTGAACCATAATTACTCTTCCCTTATCCCCCCACACTGTCATGTCCATGAGAGCGAGTGGGGCTGAGAGGGAGGGAGAGAAATAGCTGTGAGAAACAGTGTTCAGAGAGAGTGGACTGAGAGAAGGACAGAGGAGTTAGAAGGAGAGGAAGGAGAAAGAGAAAGTGCTTGTGAAGAACAGCCATGAAAGGACAAAGTGTTAACGAGACATATGAATAGTATGTAGTACACACGGCAGTGCATCAGCCTGACAAACAAGAGTTTTTACACATGATCGAGGCAGGAAAAAGCAATGTAGGGGCAACCTTTTAAAATCCCTCTTTTAATACACCATATGCATGTAACGATGGAAAGGAATGTAATCTCACAAATACGCCGCTAGCAAACAGACCAGTCTTTGTGCTACAAATGAGAACCAGTTGTTCTGACCACAGCTCTCCTGCTAACTGTTTGACAAGACAGGACTTAGAAAGAAGAGGAAAGTCTACTGGCCCATTTGGGCAAAAAACAGCACTTTGTAATATTCAAGTGACAGCAATTTACACCTAGTGACAGATGTATTCTCATGGAGAGAGTAGTTTTAAGTCCACAACATGTGTTGACCAGCAGGAAAGCGGTCACACGTAATTATTCACAGACCGCCAATGTTTTTTTCTTTTTTTACACTGCAACACTGGTGCAGCTAATTTCAAAACATACTGCATGTACAAAGGTTTATATTTCGAGTTGTGGAGAAAGATCATTTTAATTAGTGTGCTGGATGGAAACCTTATGGAAACAGAATCTGTTATGGAAATCAAAAATGACACCTCATGTCTCTGTATTGGCAGTGGAGAGCTTTCCTCCTCGTGCCAACAGTTGTTAAACTTTGCGCAACCTCTCCGCCTCTGTCTGTTAATAAATACAATGCTAAGCTTGTCAAAATTGCTTGCAACACTAACATTTCTTTCACGAGTGAGTTACATCGACATTTTCTCCGCAAAGGTTCAACTTTGTTGCCACGTGCCTGGCTGTCACGAAGGCGCCCTCCTTGACACTGTAAGCAGATCCAGATGTGAGCCACATGCTTCCAATCCTGAGTTGAGGCTTGTCTACTACACCCCAAACCACCTAACCCTTAACAACTGGAATCAGGTCTCACACTCCAGTCGCTGGTGTTTCATTAGCAAACGGGTTTCACCTTTCACAAGAAGACAAACATACAGACATGTAGTCAGTCTGTGCTCCTGTACTCCGGAGTTTTGTTATTGTATAAAAGTGTTGTTTAGATTATTAAATGTTATTCTTGTGCACTGCACACAATGACCAAGATCCAGTCCTTGTACGAGAACACTGTAAGCTCTTGTGTGATTAAAGTTATAATTTGACATGTAGAAGAGTCCCTACATATACACTGCAGAAAAGTTATGTGCATGTGTGTCCTTAGAGAGGCCATTTTTGTGGCAAAACTTTTACACTAAAAAGATACTTTTTATTAAATAAAATTTCAATCACAACACAAGCAATACTCAAAATAGGAAGGGCAGACAATCAGATTAATGTAGACGCAACTAAATTGTCAAGGAGGAACAGTTTGGATGCACAGACTCCCTGGATACCCTGTCTATTCCTGGGCCTGGCTTGTAAGAATCGTGCCAACAGTTGTGTCGCCCTTCACAGATGGGGACCACACCAGGGCTCACACACTAAAGTCCAGATGTGTGAAAAGAGGAAGAACAGAGGGACTGCAGCAGGAGAGAGGGTAGAGAAAGTGGGAAGAGAAATGGGATTGCATGAATTTTGCTGTCATTAAAAAAACCCAACAGATGTCTGAGTCCCAAAGGAAAGACATCTGGGCTCTCTCTCTCTGTCTAACACACTCACTCACTCACTCACACACACAGTTTTCATCAACTACGTAAGGTGAGAAAATGGAGAATGCTCTTGGCTTTTTAAGATCCGTATTGCTGCCTTCCTCCATTTTAACAGGCGTTTTATGGAGCAGCTTCCTTAATAGCCACTCACTTATAAAACAAAGCTGTAATGACATGCAAATGACTCACAGGGAAACACTGTAAAGAGGACATGATGTATGGGCCGTCTGCGCACCACAAACACACACATATACACACACACACAAAAACACTAACACACAAGCAACAAAAATATAAAACAGTACCTCACAGATAAACCTACAGAACTAGTCTCCTTCTTGCTTTTTCCTGTGTACCAATATAAATGAAATGCAGTACGTGCCGTTTGATACTGTGAGGAAGATTAAAAATTTTGCTTGATCTTACAATAATCACTGTGACAATATCATTGCTCACAAAACTCATACTTCCCTTTGAAAAAGTTCTCTGCGGGGAATGCGGCTGATTGGAGTGTAACGCCATAAATCAAGACTCTAGAAAGACATTCACACAATGCACACACAAATCCATGCATGCACGCAGCACACAGTTCACAGTATAATACCAGACATGTGAAAGTTCTTGCAGGCATGATTACGAAAAAATCTCTACATGAGAAAATGAGAAAGCAGATCTTTGCACCAGTTTTGACCAAGCTACAGACGGAACAGCTGCAAATGAACCAGACAAGAAAAGGAAGAGCAGTTTCCTCTTGTGCAGAATAGAGCTGTTTATTATAAAGAGAAAAGGTCATTAAAAGGTCGCTGCGAACTACCGACTCCCACATTCATAGGCGAGGTGTTGGTGTGCTAGAGATATCTCTGTGTCTTGATTTGCACAGGTGGTTTTGCTTTCAAAGCACAAATAAATCAGTATTAAAGTGGTGAGAAATTTACTGCAGTGTTATACTGAAACCCACAGGATTACACATTTTGCAATCTGCAACTGGTCATAGGTTACAGTATTTAAGGTGAAATTTACTTGTTACTGTTTCCAATGATATGCTCCTGCACATAAAGCAGAATATTCTGCATTTCCTGAAATACTGCATCTTCCCAAAATGATAACTTTATGGGATATGCTGTACATTCATACTTTTATCACAAACCTGGAAGCATGTGCTTACACAGACAAACCACTACTCCCCAAATACTGTATTACAAAAAGAAAAAACAAAAAACACATTCATGTACAGGCCTGATTTACAGGGACAAATACATAACTTGTGTGTGTGTGCGTGATTACCAGCTATTTTGTTAAACACCACCCTAGATTAGGGCCTAAGTGGGACAGATGATAGGTAGGCTAGTTATGGCTTTATTGGACACATAGGAGCAGTAGCCTCCTCATCATTATTATAAAGAGGTTATCTGGTGGTGAAACCCTTTTTCAGGGTGGTGATAGGGAGCCAACTGTCTCTATGAGCCTGGAAACAGGGGATCATTACCGGGCTTAGCCCATTTTGAAGGGATGTTTCACGGTGAACTAGTTTCCTCTTGAACGTATATAAAAAAAGAACAACAATGTGAACTCAGATTTTCTTAACTGATCTGAAAGAGGTTTCTTTGTGCCACGGGCACAATAATTTTATTCATGATAAGGGATCTTCAGCGCAATTTCTTAGAAAACCCACTGCATTCAAAAAAAGTTACATTTACCTGAACTGAATGCAGGGGGAAATCCCTGCTAATGTAAACAAACCAACATATCCCTTCATTCAATCTTCACTTCTTCTTTTACTTTCTCTCCTACACTGACTTCCCTCAGTTCAACCTCCCTCCTCTGCGTTGGTTCAGTCTCGAAAATAAGGTGTGTGTGTATATGCCGCACTCAAGCTGCCAGAGCATCTGCATCCTGACTCCAATTAGGAGAACAAACCACAGGGAGGCATACCCACCATCAGGAGTTCAAAGGTCAGCTGACAGGAAGGAAAGAAAAAAAGGCAGCTAGAGAGACAGCAAGTACAGTAGATACAGCAGCAGAGAAAGCCTTTTCTCCACAGTAAAACAGACTGAAATAATCAGTCAAAAGCTCTCTCTCTCTCTCTCTCTCTCTCTCTCTCTCGCTTTCACTCTGCATGTCCCTGTCACCTCTTCAGTCTGTTTCCTCTTTCCTCCTCTCTTCCTTGGTTTTGTTCTATTTATGACTTCCTCTGAAATCTCGGCGTCTCTTGCACACTTATGTGGGCCATAAATCAGCCGCTGAAAAGGACAGTGGACAGGAGGAGAGAGAGATGGAAAATCGGAGGGAGGCCTTCGCCGTCGTCTGAGCAACCGTTTAAAGGCCCACCTGAGAGCTTTAAAACTGAAACCTGCTGGAAATATTAGCCAACACAGGCAGACAGGAGGTCCAGCATCAAGCAGCATTAGCAAACAATGTTGAGACAAGCTATCAGTGTCAGCTCTGCTTTGTGACGTCACACCAGGCACAAATGAGCGTGTTATTAATTCTTCTCAGCTGCGATTTAGTTGCTATCCATTTCATATAACAAGAGCCATGTCTACATTTTATTTTCCTCTTACTATCTAATGAACAGCTCTGCGGTGCTGCAGCAGTTTGGTCACTGCCTCACAGTGTGCGCGAGCTTGGTCAGAGCAGTTCAGCAGATGCATGCCAGAGACTTGTATGAGACTCTGGGGTGATTAATTTTTGAAGTGTGTTGTAAAGAGCTATGAGATCCATAAACAGGAGAGTACACAAGAGGTAATCCCTGGATAGTGATGGTCGCAACACAGCTCACAAAGCTCTATGGTTACAGCCAAGCATAATTTCTGAAGCTTACAGTTAAAATCAATAGTGACTTCAACATATTGGTTCACCGTTACCAAATGACGTTCTATTTAATGTAATTTTATTTTTTTCAAAAAATCTCTTTTTTGCCGCCAGTGTCAGGTTCTGAGCTTTTCATAGTGACTGTGATCTTGCTTTTTTCTGATTACAGGCGGAACCTTTTCTCTCATGAGTCTCTGTCAAACTCTACGCTGACATGTCTCACCAGGGTCTCCTTTAAAACAACACAGAGCCCCTTCAAACAATACCCTGCTAATCTCAGGAAGAAAAAGGAAACCCTTAAGAAAGAGAGAGGGGGGCACTGTTGTTTCATTAATATGCCCCTGAGAGTACAGTGGCAGTAGCAGAAGAATGAGAGGGGGGTTATCAGCCCTCATCTGTGAGGAAAGCTTCCCTCATCTCTCACTAGACTGTGCGTCCATCAGGCCTCATTACTCTAATGGTAGTGGCAGTGATTAAGGCTTCCTGGCTGCAGACCCCTTTGTTTGTTTGCTTGTGTTTCCCCTCCATAAAGACAAGTCTTCAGGATGCCTGTGGCCCAGCTCCCCCTGCTTTTCCGAGGATGCAGTGCTGGCAGAACCCCTTGGACCTTGGAGTTATCACAGGGGGGAGGTTGGGACAGGTTATCACATTTGAAGAGGAGAAAGCCAGGAACCACTCGGTTCCTGCACACACACTGATAATATGGTTAGTGAGGGTATTTAGCTGCAACAAAGCACTTCTTCGTCTCTCACTCTCTCTCACTCTCTCCTCTGGCCACTTGCCATGTGGCTGCACACTGTATTTGTGAACTGTGTAAAGTTTTCTTACACATATACACACAGCTGCTAATAAACACTGAAATACACAAGAGTACTTGCATGCAGAAATAAATCAAATCAAATCAGACCAAAAAAAGAAATGAATTACAGCAAACACACACTACCAAAATACCTTAAATAAAAGCTTAGTCCTATTCTGTTCTTGAGGCGTTGTCTTCTATTTCGGTGCATAAACTATATAACATTGACACCCTTTCAAGTTCAGACTATGGCCTTTGTTAGAGTTCACCCCATCCCCACTTCCCATTTCCTTTCCCTCTCATTTTCCTCTGTAAAAAATCCAATAAATCAAAAAACAAACAAACAAAAAAAAAAAAACACACCATCTTAGGTTTTAATACTTGCATAACTCTTGAAAAAGAATCCCTGGAAGCACTGTTGCAACAGGAACCAGTGCCGTCTGACCCCACTGCCATCCAGTACATAAGGGGAAAATGTAGACATTCATTGTTCTTTGTACGACATTACTAAAGCGATCCTGTCTCTGGCCTCAGTCAAGTGTGCAGTGATGCGAGGCTCTCTGCCTGGCCTTCTTCAGTTTCACTCAATTCAGTCTTCTTTCTCGCTGCTTCATTCATAATGGATAGCTCTTTGGGTTGCTGTCACCAAGAGTCTATCAATGACTGACAATCCAGCTATGGATCTCAGAGACAGCAGTAGTCACTCCCAGGCATAATATCCACTTGTTGTGTAGTGTTCATTATGAGGTCAGATTAAGTTTAAAAGAAAAGGGAACAGGGATTTCTGGTGTTGGCCTAATGATCGAAAATAAGGGATCACAAATGAGCAAACTAAGGTTATGGACTTTTTAACAGAAGTTTACATGCAACTGAAATACAGGCCAAACTGCAATCAGTCACAGCAGATATCAGGTAGAAGAATCAGAGGCCCCGTCCTCAGGTGCAGTCTTGCTCAGTAAGAGACCTGAGATGCAACTGTCTCTTTGAAATGCTCATTGTGGCGTGAACCCATAACACCTCTGGAGGGCCATCAGCTGCCAGACGCTCAAACTTCAAAAAAAAAAAAAAAGATGACCATGCAGCACAATGGCTGTCATGGGAGACCATCAAAAAACAATACGTACACAGAAAGCAAGTAAACAAGCACAATATGTACACAACGACCATGTGTAAACAAAGAGCGGTATCTGTTTGCCCCACATCTGAGATGTGAGCAGCAGAGCTGAGGACCTGTACACAGCTGTTCTCCCTGGGCTGTCAGTAGACTTCACCAGGCTGGGCCTGTCCCAAAGGTCTGTACTGGGAGGCCTGCACGCAGTCTGACATCTGGACTACACAGGAGGGAGGGATCATTCCTCAATTCTCTCATTTTTTTTCATTTTTTTTTTTTTTTAAATCTCACTGCTTCTCTTTCTACCTCACTCTGTGTTTGTAACTCTAACTCTCTCGTCGTCTCTCTCTTCTTTTCTCCATCCCTCCACAGACGGGTCCACAGGTCACAGTCACTAGGGAAAGGATGATGAACAGCTCTACAACTGAGCCAGCTGACTCTTTAGCAGCAGGACCGTCCCCTTGTTCCCTTCATCCTCTCCTCTTCCTCACACTCACTTTCTCCTCCTTTTTCCTTTTTCCTCAGTTCAACTCTCCCTCACACCAGTCTGGCAGGGCTATTGACTGAGGGAGCAGAGTGACACACATGTAGTCTCAGAGGACAGTCACAGTGAACGGTGACACATCACAACAACCTTCAGGTCATTAATCAGTACTAGGTGTCACAGTGCGCTAATTTTCAGAATGAAAAGCATCATCCAGTCTACTCAGAAATATAGTTTTTTGTATTTGTCTTTCCTGGAATGTAATACAGTAAATATAAATAACATTTCTCTCTTATTTATTAAAATGAGTGCAACTACCAATAGAACTTAAGAGCTACATAATAGCGTGGATGCTTTTAGTGAAGGCAAAACAGTGATAATGATATTCAGAACTTTGTCTTTTATTGACCTCTTTGCAAAGGTGCACAGTCCTCCGCCTACATCTTGGCTTCACCTAATGAGCTCAGCATCACTGGCTACACTGACTTTGTTTTCACTCTTATAAGAGACGGAACTTATGCTTAAGCCTCTGAAATGCTTTAAAGAGCTGCCATAACCTTCTGTTATTCTTCTAGTTCTTTGTTCTTGTCTCTTGCTTGATAAGGCATGCCAGCCGCCAAGGTCATGGAGACAGGAGAGAGGAGAAGAAGGGGGGCTGGGGGTATTTCTCTGGTGTAAATGAATAGTTCTATCTCTCTCTAGATGAAGAGGAAGAACCTCATCAAAATGTTGTCTCTTCCCTTCACAAAACGAGACCACATTCAAGTCAGATGAATGAGAATTGTCAAGCGCAAAATCATAATTACAAGCCCACATATTCCCTCCAGCACCAGGGAATGACTTTATCAGGCACCCATTGGTCTGTTCTTGTGTGTTAGCAAGGGGAGGATCCTCTAAGCCCTTCTCTTGTCTGCAATCTGCGATTGTTGTATTCCAAGGGGGGTATCAGGGCTGAAAGGACCGAATTTAACAAACCTAATTATCATGCCTTAATTAGTATCAGGGGTAAACCTCGGTGGGACACCTGCAGACTTAATTTATATCCTGACAAGCCAGGAACAAGTGTTAATGTGCGGTATTTATGATAATGCCCCAAAGTGTGCAGGAGGAGCAGGAGGAAGCTCACCTCAACTCTTCCAGAACAATGTGAGAGGCAGGTAATTACAGGGAAAGGGTCTGAAGTGCTCAGGGATCAGCCCAATGTTGATGCACAGAAATAAAATGAACAGCACATGTTGTCCATGGCATAGACATGACTTCATAACTTGGCCCTGAGTTGTCTGTAATTGTATCTGAAGATTGAAGAAAGTAAGAAAGATTAAAAACCTCTTTTTTTTACATATTTCACTCCAGGCTCATTGAAGACAAAGAAGATTAAAAAGAAAAGCATAAAAAGCAAGATCAAAAAAAAAGAAAAAGGACAACAAGGCATCATTTCCAACTGTCTTTACTGTGTTATGCAATTATAAGGGCCCCACACTGTCTAACACTTCAGCTGAGAAATGCTAGCCTTCACAGAAAATTCTGCCACCACAAATAAATGGGACAATTGTTGTCCTATTAGTCAAAAATAGATGTGCCGTTTGTCTGTTTTGCTACCACAAGCATACCTTTGCGGTCGAAAAAATAGGTTAGCAGGGCGGGAAAGAAACCTGGAAAATTGTGCGTCTTGGTGGCTCTATACACTGATGTAAACCACTATAGACTTCCGCCAGGCCATGTCAACACTCTCTGCAAAGAACATGTGCAGAGGACGTACTTCTACTTCTATCGATTATAGAGGTCATGCAGAATTATGTTGAAACGTGCTGCACATCACATGAAAGCCTCACGAAAAAAGTGTTTAAATGATTTACGACGGAGAATAAGGTGTAATGAAAAACACAGAGGCGCGAGGAGCACCGAAAGACAATACAAAAGTAACTTATTTTTTCTTTTCTTTTTGTTCAACCTTTCAACAACACGTTTTTACGCTTTGTAGCAGAGATGTAATAATTTGAGTTAGATGAAAACCTCACATCGTCACCATGTCAATTAAGACATCTGCTTTGTGTTTCACTTCAAACACGCCATGTGAAACTGATAAATAAACCAGCTACTCTCTCTTCTACATGGTATTTGACACGTATCTCAAAAAAACAGAGTTTTGACTCACATTACAAATTGCGTACATGCAGACTTTGAAGTGAGCTGTGTGTGGGATATGGTAGTGCATGAGAAGTGCTGTGGTAGTACAGTAATTATTCATCTTTACATTTCTAATTTCTAGTTTTCTTAATGGAGGGAAGATGGTGCCCTTCAATATGTTAAGAATAGCACGGTGCTTCCCCTTTAATTTGTTCTGTGTCACCTTTTTGGTGACAAAAGGAAGAGTTTTCTGTTTCTTCTCATCGTAATGTGTTGGTTATATCTTTGTCCTCATCACATTTTTAGGAGTGTGGGCTGGCTGATGTTTCACCCTTTCACTGGGCCACATTAAGGGAGAATCATACAATGTCTTTATATCCCATGGGTTGACCTACTTCTCAGATGATTGTTTTTAAGGCCCAAACTATAAATCAGTCTATTAGGGAAAGAAATTTACATGAAAATGATTCAGGGCATGTATGGAAATACTAAAATCACTTTCATTATGAGTCATTATGTTCATGTGTAATGATGCATAATAGTTCATAATGACTGTTTTGACATTTTTTGAAGTGACGTGTTCCTCCTTTCATGTAATCTTTAAGGGCTTAAAACGAAACTCTCACTCCAACTGCAGTGAAATTTGTTGTTTTAGCCTACAGTTTATTTTATTTTCATTTTTGGAAAGGGATGAACTGAACTGACTGCATTTATACACATTACTGGTCAGTCTGGTTACTTGCAGTGAAGTACTAGTAAATTCTTAGTCTTAACAAAGTCGTTCATCTGGCACTTACTGTCCTCGCTCAAACTTGGCGTCTCTTTTCTGGGCAGGAAAATAGATGCCCTGGAACTCTAGATGATCCATCATACACTGAAAGCAGAGGTCATCAGAGAGATGATCACAAGTAAGTGTGTGTGTGTGGTGTGTGTGGTAGGGGTTTGTATGTGTGTGGGATTTGTGTGTGTGAAAGGGTGGAAGGTGGGGGCAGGAAGGGGGTGTTTGTGAATATATTTTGCTTTCCACATTGTGGAGAAAAATTGTGTTTTTCTAAGAATCTAAATCACCGAAACCCTAAACCAGGGTTTGGCCTTCAGTCTTAAGACTGTTTTGTGGAAAATTGCGTAATTTACATGTGGAGAGTATTTGTTTGCTAAACCCACTCTTTACTTCGAAGAGCCAAAATCAATTAACTTAAGTTACTGCACTGAGCACTGTAATTGTGCAGGTAATGAAACAACTGTGAATCATAATGGATGTGTTCTCAAAAGATTTATGTGTTTTATGTTTGACTGACTGCCTCTGTCTAAGAGACCACCACTGACTGAGATGTTTGGCCATTTACTGCAGGTTGGTCTGCTGACACAGAATGCGCCTTCTGTCCGTAGCTTCTAAGGATGAGCTATAATTCATTTGTGTGGTCTTATCAAAATGAGCTACACTAAATCATTTTGTACCTTTTTTTGTTGCTTTTATTTGCCTTCTTATTCGCAGACCTCACATTTCAAGGTTGAAGGGCAATCACTTTCATAAAACCAGGCTCACTTTACTGAGTTGCTTTTGCAAATGAGTGTGAAGGTAAAATAATAATCAATAGATATTTTTTTAAATAAAAAATTAGCAAAAAGTTCCCAAAAATAAAGTTTACTCAAAGGTTATTTTTGGTAAACTTTAATTTAGCAATTATAAATATAGCCCTCTATTTAATCGGTGAGGCTTTGTATAATATAATTTAGCACATTTTTTTGTACAGCTTATAGGTGTCTGAGTCACTTATGGTAATCAGTGAAGCCACACCTCTGTTCACAGCCACAGAGGTTCGGAGAAATTCTCGTCAGTAATGCACAGCAAATTGAGAACTTCCTCATCGGAAGTTTAGGGTAAGGGTTAGTCTTTGTTTTTTGTTTTGTTTTTTTAACAAATTCATCAGACTGAATCAATATCTTTTCCTCCCAGGGAAAAATATCCTGTCTGTGATACTTTAAGCTATTATTTTACCTCTTGTTGTCAAAAGTATTTTTTTCTTTCCCATTTTTGTTGAGATTTTAAGTCTACAGCCGTAAGCTGTGAGGGCCAGTATTGAAAATTTACTGGTTTGACTGAAGAGAACAGTCGACCTTGTAGCCTCTTCTGTTCAGCTGTTGGGTTTGAGGTTGTTCAGAGCCAACTGTACTGCTACATGAGATTACACTTCCTGTAACCTTCCATGCGCCTTACCTCTGCTTTGTGGAGCAGAGGTATTTATGCCAGTATCAGGTATTGACAGGTAGCTGTGAGGCACAGCCCCACAAGCTCTTTGGCCAGATTGTGAGCAACAGAAAAGCTGTATTGAGTAATCAGGCTGTTGGCAGGCAGACAGAAGCCCTCCAGTCGAGCTCAACTGCTTTAAAGGCCCTATCTGCTGTTGTTCCCCTCTGCGCTGGCAGCTTATCACCCAGACAGATTTCAGGGGCCTTGAACCGTGCAGAGAGTCCATCCACGTGTGAGAAAGCCCAGGCTCTCGCGCTCAGACAATATGACCCCCTGCCTCGGAGAGATGGAGATAACTCCTCAGCCCACGTCACTGTGAGAAAAACAAAAGCTCACCATCTCCTCAGCTCCTGTTAGTGGCATCCACATGTCTGGGAGAGGGAGGCAAGATTTCTCCAAACACAAGTGGGGAAGTTTAAAGTCTCTGCCTGGGGCTGTTAAGAGATGATCCCTCAGGGAATGGAGCCAAGATCATGATCACTCCTCCACATGACTGGTTCCATGTCAATAGGGTGTGCACACACAAACACACACACACACACAGATTTTCTCTCTCTGTCTTTCTCCCACTTTCACACATGCATGCACACACACACACACACACACACACACACACACACAACATACATGTGCTCTCAACACCTTCCCTCTGAAGGTGCTCTCAGTTAATTTCAACATTAATTATTGACTCTGAGTTTAATTTGAAAGGGAGACGCACTGTAAGCCAGGGGACACTGCTTTAAATAATGTATACGGCCCATTCAGAGGTAATCATATTGTCATTGATTAATATACATTGGTGCTGTGGAGCATACCTGATTGTGTGTGGGAGCCAAGCACTGGATATGATAAAACTTGGCACTGAGAGCCGTGTCAGGCCAGGAGCATCTCTAGGGCCCCGTCCTCCTTGTCTGATGTTTCAATCACAGCTTAGGAGCTGTGATGCATTGAGGCATACACTATCAACTGACTGGATAACATGAGGAGCCCCAGAGAATCACCACAACCAGAGAAAGATAGACAAGGAAAAGGTTAGAAAGAAGAAAAAGAAATGCAGTCAGGCAGAGAGAGGGGTAGATTAAAATCAAAACAGGAGAGGTGGAAATGTGCGGAGAATAAATCGAGTACATATTTACATTTTAGATTAAAAGTCATTTCTTCACATAATTCCTTTGTGGTTAAAGTGGCTAGTAATACCTATCTTGTCGATTAAGGAAAGATCATTTTTGAAGTGATCTTGAGTAACAACACAATGAGCTCACTACTATATTTACAATTTACAAGTATCCCATGCTGAGGCTCAGGGATTGGGTTTGGGGTGGTAATGAATTCCCACACTCTCACACTCCTGTTGACACCCAGATGCAGATGCCATGTCACCCTAAGTTTAGTTTAGACAAACACAGATCTGCCCAGAGAGGAGCCAGAAGCCGTGGCTGCTCGCCACGATGAAAAATTCATACGATGTTGTTACCTAGACGCCATTCAGAGAGCACAGAGTTCAAAAACATGAACCAATTACAGTCGAAAACTCAACTGTCTGGCCACAACACATGCATTTTGATAGACGTAAACTTAGACACACTCAAACCAATAAGAAGTCATGCAACACTCTCTTTCTCTATCGTGCCTGTGCACACGCACACACACATACGCACACTCTATCGCATAGATAAACAAATCCTGTCCAAGACTCTCCTCCTTCAGGAGATTGTGAAAGCTTTGGCAAGCTTGAGTGAATATGTTGTTTTTGTTAATACATAAAGATTAGGGAAACAGTCTCTAGGCTCCTCTCACTCTCCCCCTCTCCCTCTCCCGCTCTCTCTCTTTCCCCCCCCCCCCCCCCTCTCCTTTCATCCTCCCCCACCTTCTCTCTGAGTCTGGCAGGAGAGGTGGTCTTGTCAGACAGCTTCTCTCCCACGTACCGTGGAGCTCTGAGAGGTGTGGAGCAAACAGGCTGAATGCTGGGAGGCTTCTGTCTCTCTTCCTTAAAACCTTTTGGCTGCTGGAAAATACTCTCTGACAGCAGGCCTATGTGTTCTGCTGTATGTTTGACAGGAAAGGAAGAACAGCCTGCACCAGATACAAAATAGCACCACACACAGATGCTTAGCCAATCTAAGAAAGCCTCATGGGTTGAGTAAGAAACAATATTCAACAACTGAAGAGGGACAGTCAGTTATATGTGGTTTACTCTACACTGTTTACGGGGCTTTTTCTGTTTCCCAACCTCTGTGATATGATACTGAGTAAGTAATGGGGAAATGGTGACCTAACCGAAGGGGGTGGTTAAAACAACACTCTATTATCTAAATCTTGTGGTATTGATGGCGTGGAGGTAGGTGTTAGGAAGGAGGCATGAAAATGTAGAGCATCAGAGAGGAGGCCTTATGTTTCTTCATCAGATATGTTTGCTAGAGGCACAGCAACAGGAGCAAGTGCAGATAAGGACTGACTTGCTTAAAAAAAAACATACTAAAAAAGAGTTCGTGTCATTTTCACCTGGTCTGTCGACTTTTTTATTTTATTTCCATCCACTTTTGGAGAGGAGAAGTGGCAGCAGACGTTCAACAGATTCCAACAAGTATTTCATTCAGAGTCTCGGGGATGGAACATTACCAACTCAATCAGTGGGGAAAAACTGCTCGTGCTTAGTCAAAACAATGATGCTATCATCACCTGCAAGTGAAGTCAGACTTCACAAGGAGCATCGGGTGCAACCATACTTCTAAGTCTTCCAACCACACTCTTCCTCTAATTTTCATCCCTCAACAGGCCTGTAAGCCACTCCAGTCAGCCCCTAAAGGAAAGCTTTTTATCATCCAAAGTGAGGAAGAGAGAAAGGCCAAATCACATCAGAGGCAACACCAGCTGCACATAAAGAAGTTCTCCACTGAACAATGGATCTGCCATGAGCACCACCTCTGTCTCCCAGCTGAGCCACGCAGTCAGGGTTTAACCAATCATTGAGGTCAGAGCAGCCGCATGGATGACCAAAGTGCAGCCACCATAATCTAATTGTCATTGTATTGCCTTCAAATGTAAAAGGCATCTCTTTTCAGTATCACGAAGGGATTGGAGTGTAGATGAATAGGTCTGAGGCTTGTGTAGGCGACTTTAAACTGATTTAAAGGAGTCTCGTATAGTATCAAGATGCACTTTGTAGTAGTGGTGTTATTCAGGCATCACAATAGAGCTCTGTATGAATGATGCACCGGAGTAATCAAAGCCCAACATCTCCGTCTAATCACAATTCAACAGTGTTTTAACACAAACTAACACAATGCCAAGAATATGCTTAAAAGTAGAAGAGGTCTGATTCAAAATACAAGGCTATTAAAAAATGTGAAAACTCAAGAAAAGTAATCATTGTTATTGGCAGAGGGACTTTTATTTACATAAAAATGCTGAAAGCACTGGAAAAAATGAATTTTTAAATGGATAACAACATGCACAACTTGTGAAAAAGGAAATTGGAGAAAGAAAGAGAAAGACAGAGGAGGAAAAACAGAGAGGGCGAGAGACAAAACAGCAACCAAAGTATCTAAATTGATCTGAGGTCATGAGTCAAGGTCAACTGGGGAAAAAAAGACACCTCTCTCCCTTCCTTTCTTCTTTCTATGTATCCTTGGGCATTTTTACACCAGACTCTCTCTTGCCTATTTCCAAATGCAGAAGGTGATCATATTCAGCATGGTATGCATTAAACCTCCTTCACTATTAAATATGAAAAGACAATGTTCCTTAAGATAATTTCAACATGGTGACTCGCTAAACTGTCTAGATTAATTAAATATTTCATGATATTTTAATTTTCTTGATAATATTGACAAGTGAAACTGCACATCTCCTAAAAAAAGCCAAATCACTTTCTAAAAGTGGGTTAGTGTATACAGTAAATACTTTTTGAAATTCATAATCATATTGAGCCCTCTCCTGATTTTAGTTTTGGTCTACTGGACATTTCATCCATACAAATGGATGGACTCATCGGTTTTCTTTCCAACCCCTTTTATTTATGCAGATGGATATTGTTTTATTTACAAGTCAGTAAAGTGCATTCACATCTTGTGGACAAAGCAACAATGTCAGGCTACTCTCATATCTCGCAGAAATATGCACACATATATATAACACCCCATGCCGGTGATGCCAGCATCCATCTGCACTTAGCCGCTGCCTCCTCCTTCATTTGCCAATGGCACCTTTAGCTTATGGTCAGAGCTGCAGCAGTGTCTATAGTGTAATGAAATTTACGAAGAAGAGCCACTTGGTATGCCAGCGATGCGGCAGCAGGTCCCCATGCTCAGTGAAAACCACACGCTCGCTTTTATAGATTGCATAATGGCTTGCATGAAAATGGTTTCACACTAACATAAATCAAATGTCAAAATACAACCGGAGCAAGACAATTCCCATGGTGCACACGTGGACACACACACACACACACACACACACACACACAATGGAACACACACATACACAAACTGCAGATACACATGCTCAGAAAAGTCAGCCATCCAAACAGCTCACAGTCCTGCTTATGCAGACACATGTAGTGCTTAATAGCATACATAATAATTTATTAAGAAATGTTAAATATTCATCAATATTAAATTAATCATTTATAGCAGATCTTTAAATAAAAGGGTGTCCTTGAAGTTTTAGATGTGAGGAGTGTCTTTAGCAAAGAGGCAATCCCCTGCGGACATTTTAAATCTCCGATGTACAAGACTTGAGCTGCTATTGTATAATGACTATCCCACTTTGATATTGTCTTTGACAAAGAAAAAACACACACACACAAGCACAGAACAAATGTCACTGTAAAAGTCATTAATTGTTAGTGCCATAATTAATGCTACCCACATGTCTAGGAAATGGAAAATACTCTACTCTAAAGCTGGGGGGTGGAAATGGGTGAGACAGCTGGGCATAAAAAGGTTTAGGTGGGGAACTGGAGTCTTAAATTGTTGTGAAATGTTACAGCACGGTCCATGAAACAAGACCTGTGATTGTTACTATGAAGTAAACTAAAAACCTTGTCCTCTCTTCTAGTCCTTCATGCCATCTTATATTTACAGTTTAAGACTAATAGTAAAGACAACAAAAGTACTATAGGTCCAAACACACCCACCACTACGTAATAATATGTGCTATACTTTGGAGGACTATGGAAATCACAAGATGAATTTGTAATATCTTTATCACTAAATCCATCAGAGCGTATTTAATCACACACAGCTTGCAAGAATTAAGTCATCACATTGTATACATATGTGGCCATGAAGGCAGAAGAGGGGAAGGACGCGGCTCCTTGCCAGGGCACACCGGCTGGTGAGACTGCATGGGACACGCTGTTACACAGCAGCTCAGTGCCAACCACACCTGTGCCCGCATAGGCGCCACACTCTCCAGGGCACGCTGAGGTCACCCGGGTACCCTGCCAGCCACACCTGTCCTCACCCTCCCACCCTCATCAAGATCGTTGTGGAAACCCCCCACCCCCAGATGGAGCAACATACAGGATACATGCATGATCAGTTGGTCTGCGAAGGGCAGACGAGTCAAGTCGGTGGGAGAGGAGAAGAATGTTCTGCTCTTTCTAATTCCTGAGCGCATACAGTAGTAGTAGTTGTATTCCCTCTCATTCTTTCCATACATTCCCCTTATCAGTTCAGCTAATGCCCTCAGGCAGGAAAGCAGTGAGTCAGGTCGCCCCATCAGTATGAGTAAAAGCAAGGTTCGGTGCAGGGTTAGGCAAAAAGGCAGCTTATAAAAGATTATACTGACATGATAGCAAATAATCATGAGCTAATTCATTCCACGGCCCTCTCACACCGCTCCCTAAGCCTCCTTATTAGGGGGCTTACATCTACATTTGCGGCTGATGAGGGTGCTTCTCCTCTCTTAAATTTAAACAGTGCATACCAGACAGAGACAGCACACTAATATTAGATTTGGCCCTCACTTCCCCACTATTTGTAATACTTGTGGATGATAGAGTCAGATATATGTGCTAAATCCAGCGCCTAAAGGAATGAAAGGGTTTTTTGTGTTAAATGCAAAGAGATCTGAGTGTTTCATCTAGATCTGATTATTTCATTGATAACAGCTAGTGGGGTGGCAGGTCCGCAGATAAAAGGCTTAGCCCCGATTCATATCCCTGCTGCGAACCCTTCCTCTCAGCCCAGGTCATACTCATTTTTACATTTTAATTTATCTACAGTAGCAACTAAAGTGTTCAAGTATTCTTTCCCTGTAAATGCTTACTGTATTTTTTTTTTTTTTTAATGATGGAGACTAATAGATTTAGGTACATTTTTACAAATCACACACATACCGTGTCTAGCTCTAATTACTTCTTTTATCTTTTCAATGACAAATTTTTGAATTGTGTGCTGGAGAATTTCATTATAGCCATACATGGATATATCATACCAGCAGGAAAACCCTCATCTATGTAGCCCAGGCTTCACCATAAATCAGACTAAATTCCCTAGAAAGAAGAATGCAGGAGGACACTGCACCCAGCACTAAAATAGTATCACCCAGGGCTACTTCTGATTGAATGTTTTATCACAGACAATCCTGAGTGGCGGAAAAAAAGAAACTAATTCATTCATCCTGCTCAAGTAAAGAACTGTAACAACCATGTAATTCCTCTGAGATTTTGCCGTTTCGGAGCACTTTGATTTGTCATGTTACTCATGTCTTTTCATCCTTCTTTCTTCCTGCACCCGGCTCTATACTCGGGTATCGTGTGCTGTAATTCAGCTTTTTATAACCCCCTCGCTCATTCACCTATTGAGTATCTGCCACTGTAGTACCAGGGCCACATGAGTTCATCACTCTGCCTCAGTAAAAGGATACAATAAGTATGTGTCCAGGGCAGCTTTAGGAAGGGCATGGATATCCATCAGCAGTGCATATGATGGATCACGGTGGTGTCTGGGATGAATAGACATGCAACACAAAATACAGTGAGGCCAAAACGGGCAGGAATATACATTACATCCATTTAATCATCCGCGCGTGTTAGGAAGGCAGGCGTGCCTTGCTTTCTCTATTCCTGCCGCCTTCAAAAGCTTTGCGTAGATTGATTATGTACGGAGACGCAGCGAGCATAGCTGCAAAACACCTGCCAAGAAGAGCTTTTTCAGTGATACACAAAAAGCACAGACGAAGACAGAGGGAAAAGAAAGAATGGATGACTGCTTAGCTACCCAGATAAATAGCTCTGAGTATGCAGAGTACTGACGGAAATGTAGCTCCCTGGCACGGCAATACAAAAGCCACCACACCAATTTCAGATTTGTTGTCTGGTATCTGCCACTTGTGGAATGTTGAGCAGAAAACCTTGACACGGTGACAGTTTGCAAACAGGTGCAGGAGGCCAAAGTTCATCAAAGAACTGAGATGAAATGTGAGAGGATATCAGAGTTATACTGCGAGTTGTGACTTAGTGGATCCAGAATTACTACCCTGTAAAAGGAAGCATGTCATGAAGAAGGAATACGAAACACAGAAAAAATGATAAGGCATTCACTGGGTTCAAAATCTCATCACCATCTCCGAGCACGTATCTGTCTTGATGCCCTAGGCCTTATTTAACCTCAGAGTTAAAACACTCACAGCCTTTTACACCCACATGAAACTGGGCCATTAAGGTCATCCTGGATAAATGTATTCATGAAGTGTGATCTGCATGAACGGAAAAAAAACGCTGTGAGACAGCCCTGCCAGAGACGTCTCCGCAGTGATGATGTGATTGATGATGATTAGAGATCTTGTCTTAAATCGATTTTACAGGACACGTCATCTGCATTTCATTTACAGAACGAGTAGCTGCTCTCAGTAGTAAAATGTAAACATGTCTCTTGTCTTTAATTCAAAAAGTGCTGTACCACATGTTAAACCTTAAACACCACAGAACGTGTGTTTTTACCCGGCAGAGTGCAAAAGAAAGCCTTCCAGTTTCAAGTTAACTGCTATTTGTCTAAGGCTGGGATTTTGAAGGACTAACCTTACCAAAGATGAAGGCAGAGACAGCAGAAAGAAAGAAAAAAAAAAACAAGGCAACAGAAAGAGGAGCAAGCAGGGAGCGATTTTGTAACACTTGAAAAGACACTTTCGATAAAGGGGAGCACAGCTGCTTTTATGTTTCTTTTATGAGAGGATGAAGACATGGGAAGCAGTCAGTTTTTCCAATATACATGGAAAGGTTGAACTACTCTTTCATACAGATTCGACAACACACACTGCTCATGAATATATATAAGAAACATGTAAATCAAAAACCCATGCAGTCTTTTTTCTGTTGTTGTTTTACCTCCTGAAAATCTAGGCAAATACAATATGGAGTGCATACTTGACCTGTTAAAACACGAGCGTAATTGGTGAATTTATCATGGCACCTCAGAGCCTGAATGTGCCGATAGCTGGTGCTTTACAAAACCTGTATTAAATATGTTTAGTATATTGTTCTTATCATCTTTGGAGAACAAACTTCACCATGCTTCCCTTCTAACTTCCTCAGCTGAGGGTCTTTTGAGTGGCATGGCAGTGGGCTGTCTCTCACAGTCGGACCAGAGAGCCCCTCTCACCTCTGTCTCATCTGGGAAGCCCTGGGGTCGGGCTGAGGGAAGAAAGAAGGCTGAAGGCAGGGCCGGATGAAAAACGAGGGTGTCACAGCATTGTTGCAAGGTTAGCACACCCGCTAATGGAGCTGTGCTGGGGCAGGGCGCCCTGAGGATCGACCCCGCCAAGGGGGGCATGTACAAGCCCAAGATAAACTACTGTAGGGGGCATGGCACTGCCCCAAGCCCCTCTACTGCCCGCTAAGCACTCACACACGCACGCACGCACGCACGCACGCACGCACGCACGCACGCACGCACGCACGCACGCACGCACACACGCACACACACACACACCACTACAGGCCAAAGACACCCTCTCAACATTTATAGCTGACCATCAGATACAATACTGAGAGATACCCAATGCTCCTCATAAAGCAATGTGTTTGACACAGCACTATTCAGTGTTTATAAAAAGCTGAGTAACACTGTAACTTTACTCTGACAGGCCAGGGTAAGAAGGGAGCACTGTCACACCGCTGTTTCAAATGTCTTAACTTTGTACCTCACCATTCACAAATGATGACATCTATTGGCAGACCACTTCGACAGTGG
The DNA here is from genome assembly GCA_037833715.1 of Toxotes lorentzi. NCBI lineage: Eukaryota > Metazoa > Chordata > Actinopteri > Toxotidae > Toxotes > Toxotes lorentzi. The sequence goes on from JBBMJY010000001.1 coordinate 14,222,658, forward strand.
AGACATTAATATTTTTTTTATTCCATGCAGCGATACCTGCTATCCAACCCAAACCAATCCCTTCCCACAAAAAGTAAACATCTCATGTAAAAGGGGGAAAAGAAAATTGAATGAGCAGATCTTGAGACTGAGTGTGAAGGGACCACTCTGTGGTTCATGTTTCAGGATATTCTGCCAAGCCGCGCTGCTCTCCAGACTGTTCATGTAGACTACATGGAAACATGCTTGTCTTCTGTCTTTTCAGAGGCATAGATGATTTTAACACAGCCACAGGTAAATCCTGATTATTCCAAGAGCTCAGAGGGCACTGCAGACAGCCAAGAGACAAATGAGAGAAAGTAAAGGATAAGACATATGCTTGACATGCTCCTGCTGTGCGGGGATGCACCGCTGAGCGGTCAAGGGTGGGGAGTTTCAGACAGAGGGGACATGAAGAATGACATACCCTGGAAGATCTCTAGCTCGCATGGGACTCAGAGTTGACAAAGAAGGCTCTGTTTGGCAGAACGGCAGCCATATTAATGACCAGTTTATCACTGTTTGTCAGAGGAGGGGAAAAGGACAAGATGGAAAGAAGGAAAACATTTCCCAGCAGGCCTTTAAGGAGACTGACTTCCTGCCAGGAGAGGAGAGGAATGCTGACATCTTCCTGTTGGCTGCTCACAGGCGCTTTTGATTGGTCAAGAGGGGATACAGATGGGTCAGTAAGCCATGCTTTGATTGGGCAGAGGTAATGTGGAGGGGTCACTGTGGAGTCCAGTCAATGTCAGGTCTAGGGTGAAGGTTTAAATGAGAGTGAAAGACCCTCCAATGGAGCAAGAAAGGGAAGGAAGAAGGGGGGGGGTGACTCTACATTGGTGAAGGCACAGTAAAATCAGACAGCATCTTGAAAAGAGCGCGAGTGCCTATGTCTGCCTGTGACTGTGTGTGATCTCTCTGTCTGGCAGTGTGAGATGGGCAGTGAAATGGACTAGTTATAGGCAGGACTGAGCCCGCCTAGAATCCAGCAGAGAAAGGCCTGTCCAACAAGCTTCACCAAAGCCTCTGTCGCTGATCTAACAAAGCCCCTCTTATTCAGGGCAGCAGACGGAGGCCCACAGGGAGAAAACCTCAAAGACTTTAACAACACCTCAAACCCCAGCCTCAATGACGGCTTGTTTCTTTCATTATTGAGCTCAAACGGGGGCTCTGTGGGTGCCAGTGTGGGCATGCCCGTATTAAAGAGAAAATAAGCCTCTGCCCACACATTATCGCTCACATGGCACCAACACCCACAGGCATTATTGCGTGGAATTTTCCAGTACCAGCATCTCATCATCCAGCGTAATATGTTTCCATGTGCGGCGGCGGCAATTAAAGTGCCCAAACACAGAAGCGGTAACAGGAGCCACACTGGCTCCTGTGTGCAGAGGCCACCGTGTTCTTCCAGTACTGTGAAAACCACAGCGCATTGTAGATAACTTACACGAAAAACTACAATACCTAGTACATCACATGTTTACTGCATTTATTTTACACTGCCACTTCACCACAGTTTTTACTGCACTCCAACCTTTCTAGTTCATATTAATGCTGTTTCCAATGTATACATTGTATATTGTCATTTGATCCTGTTTTTGATATAGATTGAATGTCTTTATTCAGTATTTGTCTCAGCAGGTCTGCGGTCCTGCAGTTATGGTTTTATTTTTAATTCCATTGTTACCCTCAGTCTACTGTAACATTTCCCTCACTTAATAAAGTCTCTCTATCTACCTACCTTCCTACCTACACATGTTACAAACAGTAAAGTAGAAACACTGCGCGAGGCGGCAGATAGATACGAATATCGATAACCTAACGATGACTCACACTGCAGTTGTTGCGGATAAAAATATTCATTACTAGAAAGACATAAATCAAAGAATTACCTCATCAATTAAAAAACTATGTTTGTTTTTCTCTCTGCCTTTCATAAAGTCTCTTTCTGACGTCATCTTTGTTGTCTCTCTGTGAGGATGGACAGCATTAAACCACATTATGGTTTTATTTCTCAATGTCTACTCGGAAAAGTAGGGGAAAAATCAAACATTCCTAAAAGTAGAGCAATCACACAATCACAAACTCAAATGCTCCTATAACTAAGAATTCTGATATTTTATCATGGAAATATTTATTTCTGCCACATATTTAAAATAGCCAGTGAAGTTGCAGTATCTATTCTGAATCCACATGTGCCTGTCTGCTCCAGCTGGCCTCCCTGCCCCTTACATTTTAGCTGTAAGTTTGGACCATCGGTGCTCAAGAATAAGTTTCTATAAGGAAACCAGTGTTTTTCCACTCATCCTCTTCATCTTATTTTCTTCTCTCTGCTCCTCCCTCAGTTTCTTTATGATTAGCGGCACAGTTTTAAAACAGAGAGCTCATGGAATATACTCCAAGTATATCCATCCAAACAGATCAGTATCTATTTATGCTTGATGTCGATAAGTTTACTTTGATGACAACACAAACACAAACACAAACACACACATGCACATACACACACGGTGTGCATGCAGAATGGTTTTCCAGCAACCTCTACCAAGATTGCATAAGAAAAACACCCACGGAACCGCAACAGGACACATTCATTTCCGCTTTCTACAAAGCGTCGCTATTCCGATAATCTTTCCACCCACTTTATACCTCATAAGCAATGAGCCTTACCAATACTGAAAATGGACAGCAATCTATCATCAGCAAACAGATCAAGCTGACAGCACTGCACTCCTACTGCTCTCTGAAACTGCACAGGTTCAGTCACTCTGCACTACACCCGTCAAACTCTGACCCCTTCATACACTGATGGTATTGTGGTGTTAAATCATAGTGAGAGACATTAAATAAACTGAGGTTACGTGGACCGGTATAATATAATAATTGTGGAGGGACCTGAGGAGAGTCTCATCAATAAGTTTACAAGGGGAGGTAAGAGCGGTAAAGTACAATGGGCTGAAGCTGGCAAAAGGCTGTCTGGGGTTATGGTTTGGAGGGACAGTGGTAAAGTGCTTTGGGGACAGTGGGGTTAATAGTCCAGGGAAGGCAGACCTGGCACCAGCATGTTATAATAATACACTTGGCAGCTAGAATAGTGTCAACCCCTTAATTCCCCCCGGGGAGAGAAGGACACAGCCTAATCTGTATTCAGTCCTGACATTGTCCACATCTGATATGGAACATTAGCCCCTAACTCTCTCTATAGACTAGTGTCCTTCGGTTTATATTACTTTATGTTAATAGAGAGAGAAAACTCCATGTGCTGTCGTTTGTCATTGTTAGCAGGGGTGCTCCCTGAGCCTGTTTGAAATGCATTTGTTTAGAAGAGAAAAAAGGGGGAAGGTAAACCTGACTGCTCAGGGAACCTCGTCGTTTCTCCATCTCTATTGATCTTTGATTCAACCAAGGGCCTTCCGTGCCCTCCTTCCTCTCCTTGTCCTGTGTTCTGCACTCCCCGTTCACCGTCTATTTTCCATTCCTCTCCTGTACCAAAGTCAGCTGCGAGCTATGCCTAACTGGTGTGGTTGAGCCGGTGAGGGAGGATAAGCACTGACTTCCAGGCACACCTGGTTCCCTCTCTGTCCTTAATGGTTATTATGTTAGGGTCTTTTTGTTTCATTCAAGGCATTTTTTAAAAACTTTTCTCTCTGTTCTTACTAACTTAAACATTAAGCAACTGTCCAGCTTCATCATCTAGAATTGTTGTATGTGCTGAGAATCAATTTTAAAAAAGAAAAAAAAAGAACGGAATCAATTCTAGAAAAAAACAAAAAACAAAAATGGTTCCTGCAAAATAAAAAGGAGGTCAAGTGAAGTGAGGTCTATCACTCCTGATAGGTCTTGAAGTATCTGTTTCGTGAGTTACACAGATAATTATTTACAACAGAAATGAAAAGCACACCAACATGAATAAATATGTTCTAAGCAGTTGCTCTACAAGAGATGAGCCACAGTTACATCGCTGCTTAACACAGCTTGCATCTTCTTATTTGAATAAAATAAAATGAGGGAACGTCTGGCAAAGCTGGCGCAGGGAATATTGTTTAAATCTGACGATATTCTCCGGCTTCTGTTGGAATTAATTCAGCTAATTGTCTTCAGCCCAATTAGAGTCTATTCCCCTCTGCAGTCTGGTGAAACAGTGCCGAGCTAATTGGATTAAATCTTTATCATTTCCTGGGAAACACAGAGAGAAGGGGGAATATGAAGCAACACTACTGCCTTTTTTAATTAAATCTAACCTAATGACTGTGCTTTTATTAACATCCAACTTTTCCATGCTTCCAAGCTGTAAATAGGGCTGAAATTGTGAAAGTAGAGACTTTTACATGACCAGTTTATTGACTATGAAACCTTCTCTACAATGATACCTGGATGTGATTGCCAAAGAACGCCTACATGTTCTCTCTTTTCTGTTTCTTTTCTACCACATTCGTCACAGTGAATCACTAGCAGGGCAAGAGAGAGCCTTATTGTAAACCTGTGAGTGCACAGTACAGTAAAAAGCATGTCCCTATGTACCTACCAGCCGAGCTCATCCTCTTAAATGCCAATAATAATTAATGGTATTACAGCAGGATACTTCTGAGCCCCTTAAACTCTGCTTTATTAGTGGCCTTTAGATAGGCCAGGATGGGCTGGCTGTGTGGAGAAAGCAGGCTTTGCCAATCGTTCCTGAGACATAAAAATAGGTTAGTGAAGAAAAAAGAATCAGTGATTATGGCTGGAGATTATTAAGAGAAAGCATTAATCTATCTATGCATTGCATAGTATACCCACACATCATTCACAGGAGCTCTTAGGAACATCATATTATATTCATCACCTATCTGCAGTCTCATCAAAACCACTGCAGTGAACTTTGTGTTTTTACTGTCTCCCATCCTTGAGAATGGCCACTTGATACCAGCTCAGACTATAAAAGGGACTGTAAAAGGGCCATTCACATCCATGATAATTATATGTGTTGTCAAAGTGTCCAGGGAACCACAATCCCTCCTTAAGGATAAACTGCATTTATTCAGAATTTAGAGCTCATGTTAAAAAAAAAAGAAGTAAAAAACAGAATCACAGCGATTGTTACTGACCGCGAAGAACACAGGGGAAGCAGGAAGGACAGACACAAAGAGTTTACAGAGACATCTTAAAGCGTAAATACCCATTTCAAAACAATAAGGCTCTGAGCCCAGTCAGACAAAGAGAGTAGCAGCTAGACAGCTTGCTGAGAGTCTCTGTGTGAAGCAGGAATTAAGTAATGTGAGGATGAGCTACTAAAACAAGAGGGCATCACTGTGGTGACCCAAGACAGAACAAGTTATAAAAGCAGGATTTTTTTCCAAATTCACTGTTACTGATCAAAAAGGTCCCTATCTTTAATTTTCATCTCTGCATGACATAATCTGGTAGCCCTCCACAGAGGTTTAGTATACGATTTAGGTGACTATACTATACAAGAGTTATATGCACTCTGTACTGTCAATATGTACAGTGCATGCATCCACTTAACCTCAGTACATAACAACCGTATGTGCAACAATCTCCTGACCACTCAGCTTCTTTGCTTCGGATTGAAGAGCCACTGTATTGATTCAGAGGAACCCAGCTACCCCCACCCCCCTCTCTCTCAAAGTCGTGTGTCCAGCGCTGCTCTGCTCTAAGAATCGTTTCCTTATAGTCTCAGAGGGAGGGACGGGAAAGAGCATCTGGAAAAACAAACAGGAAACCCTGTGAGAGGAAGGTTGGGATGATATACAGCCAGTAGGGAGTACTGCAGCTGACTGCCATGAGAGTGGATTGGACTGGAGGGCAATGGGGAGCATGGGGGGGTGGTGGTCCGCTTTATACTGCATGCCTCATGAAAATATAATGAACAGGAGCCAACGACCCAACAGCCAACATCCAGACATCCACATGCAGACACACAGTGGCGCGTGCAAGCACTCACTAATTCCTATTTTTTCTTCAAATGATTTTCAGGAGTGCAAAAAAAAAATAAATAATAATATACTGTGTTTCTCAACCGAACTTAAATTTTAAGAAGCCTGAAACAAAGGGAAAACTTTTATTAAAACTAATTTAATAACAGAAATTTAACTGACAGCACAATCTGTTAAAACGCACTACAAGACCATGTCCACTCATGCAGGGAATCGCCACAATTTGAGTAACCCGGACTGATGACAGGAGTTGAGCTTTGCCATCTGAGAGACTTAGTGAGAACATATGGTAAAGTCTATAAGGCAGACATGAAGGGAAAAGCAATGCTTTAGTCACTTAGCTCAGGAGCAAAGGACAGTCATGTCTGATGATGTAATTTTAGTGGGACATGAAATATCTAAACCATGTTATTTCATGCCTGTCTACACACACGCTTCACTACAGAAACGTCCCATGTTGACATTGTGAATAGGATTTCAGGGATCTGTTTTGCGGCTGGGAAAATGTTTCATATATATTGAAAAGGACTGCTCAGGAAAATGGATGTCTGAATCTGAGTGGGCAAATGTCATTGCACAGTGCACAGAGCAGAGGGAAAGCGATCAATGCAGATCATAAACAGAATACGATAAAGTAATCCATTGCCATTACCAGCAAATGGGCATTGTATTGGAGGCCTTTGCAGACTGAGACATGCACTGCTTCAGTTTGCCAAGCAACTTGGATGAATGCATGAAGAAGAACGGTCTCACCAACGTGGTGAGGAAAATAAAACACATGTAAAATGTGGATTAAATGTTTTTATCAAGAGGAGACAGAGGAAATTTTAGATAATAAAATAAAAATTAAATCTGACAAAATCACACAAGTACTACACCCACAATTACACACACACACACACACACAATTCATCAGGCAGCTCTGACACGCAATCCCCTTGCATGCGTCTGTGTAACCTGAGTCCTTCCCTGTCACACTCCAAACATCTGGATCTGGTAAGGAAATTAACAGCTTGGCTATTCCACTGTCATTTAACCTGCAAGCAATCAAGCCATGTGTTGAAAAGTTTTCTTGGATACTCAAAGGCCCGCTTGGAAAAGCGCCCGCCTGTCATAAATCAACCAACTCCCTCTTCTGAGTAGTAGTGCCTGGTTGATGTTTTCTTCTCAAAAGTTTACATTAATGCACCGATTACTACAACAACATTTAAAATCCGTGAGATGCGTCTGTTTTGTGAAGAGGATGCTTACCAGCTGATACAGAATTAAAACAATTAGTTGAATTTAAGGTTGAAAAATTATGCATATTTAGTTTTAAATAACTGTGGGGAATGGAGCAGTATTGGGACAGTGTGTCTAAGGCAACACAATAATAAAGTAAGAGCCACATTTTTCAGCATTTTATATTTTTAATTTTCTTCTATCTTTGCTTTACGTAATGGTTATATAAAACTCAAGGAGTCAAAATACATTTAATCAAAATATCAACAAAGTAAATTTAACTTTGGCAGTTTGCAGTTTTCCTTATTTTTTTTTTGTTTGTTTTTTTTTTTTGTTTTTGTTTTGTTTTTTCTTTTGAGAGTTGTCCAGTGATTTAAGCTTTTAGATGTCTGTCCTTGGGATGCTGTGGACACCTATTAAATAATTCAACAAAACAAGAGAGGAGAAGGTAATAGAGCTGAGGCCTAAAGTAACTCAATCAGAGCCGGCTGTCGGATGTTCCCACCCCTGCCCTCAGAACTCACACAATGGATATGCCTGCCACTCTCTGAGGTCAAAGGCTGTTTGTTGACCACAAACCACATAAAAATTGGTTGCTCTGTAGCCACGACTGGGGGAAGACCACAGGGTGGTCAGTGCAATAATGGAAGTTGCTATATAATCATGTTACACTGACATGCGACCTCATACGTACATCAACAGAACGAACACGCTTTTACACAAACCTACTTCTATGTATGAATGAGGTCATGTGAGGAAAAAAAAGAAATCGTCTTTCAGTGGTAACACATTACAAAGCACTGCGACATTAACAGTAATTTTCCTTTGACATAATAGAAAGTTCAAAGACAGAAGGTAACCACACTTTCCTGTCAGTTTCCTTTGACAGCTTTCATAACTAGTCCAGAACATGTGAATCAGACACACGACAGTTGTTTTCTTCACTCTTGCAAAACATGTTCTTTTCATCTTAATGGAGGGTAAATGTCATAATTTATTAATCATCAGAAATATGTTCACCTGCTAAACGAACCAAGAGTGAACAAGTAAAACTGTCCTTTTTGTTGTGTTGATGAGCTTAAACATGATTGTTTTCAGCTGTTCTAACACATGACTGCTTACAGAGAGAACAACCATTACCCACAAGAGGTCGCATGTCTGGAAAATGTGGTCCATAAAATACCATCTATCAAACTCTGATGTAGAAATGTTCTCTTATAAAGTAGCTGTGTTAATAACAAGCTCCTCTTTCTTGTCAACAAATTGTCATATTGTATAAACTGTGACACGACAGTTCCCAGAAAGCCCAAAAGCTACTGTAGAGGAATGAGGTGCAACAAATTTGTGCTTTGTTACAGGTTTGGAATTGAAACAAAGAGATGTGTAGTAAATAAGATTATACATAATTACAGCATTCCTGCAGCTGGCTTGTTTGACTATAGTCCAGGAAAGGAATAAAATATGTCATAATGGATTTTAAGCTATCAAACATGCCTTTAGTCAATATACTGAGAGAGGGGGAAGGGGGTGGGGGGAGGGGGGGCGGTGGAAAGTGAGCGAGAGTATCAGTGAGAAAGAGGGAGAGCGAAAGCTGGTCCCAGAAACAGACCACGATCAATTAGTCTAGCTCTACAATAGCCGGAAATCTCATATTGGGGTCATGCATTCCTTATCAGCAAGTGAATTTTCACATGCCAGATAATGCTCTAATGATTAATGGAGTTGAATGAATAATGGTGCAGAAGAAGAGTGTTATTTTTACCCAGTGGCAGCTGGTAGCAAACACAGTTAACCTAAAAAGTGAAGATCACACTTGAGGGCACTTTCTCAAGTACTCCCACACATGTTGAAAGATAAAAAGGACCTTTCGGCACAATTAAGCTATTTTCCCGTGGATTTAACTACAAATATTCTTAACCAGATCTGGTGAATTTCAAAGGAACTCAGCAGCAGAGAATGTGCTTGGTATGGAAAAGTTACATGCAGAAAAATGCTTAAAAGGTACTACTTGCACGCATTTAAGGAACATGCAATAATCCCTCATTGGGAACATTACAACTGTCATGAGCGGTGAGTTGCACAAGCAGCTCTTGCAAACCCTTCAGCTGCACATTTATCGGCGGGCAGTACAGCACTGCATTGTGGGATAGAGTTGATAGTGATGGCAAATATTCTTCCCCTTCCTCCTCTCCAAGCAGGTGTTGTGTGGGTAAACTGGCACTGGTGGACATGCCACTCTAATTTCATTGACAGGTTTATGACCTTTTATGTGTCCCAGCTGCCATGTTTATGACGGGCTGACTGTGCGTTCATGTTCAACAACATTAAACATGCATAAGCTACACACGGTGGCCCACCACACGGAACAGAATGCTCTCTCCAAGAGCCCTGAGCATCGAACGCATCTTCACGGGGGGAGTGTGGATTCGATGGGAGCTATAAAAACGAGCAGAAATGGAAATACAGAATGACACATGGATAGATGGGAGCTCATGGGATTAAATAAATGGATGTAAAAAATTACAAATCTAAGTCATCATGTATTCTAATTTTATAGGGCTGTTTGGCTCACCAATGCAACTTCATATCTGATTAATCTTCCCTATCCGCCTAGCCAGGCAAGGTCAGAGAAGGCAAGGTGGTTGGACCTACAGCACTGGGAGCGTCAATCCCACAGAACCAACAGCATGTTGGGTAATTAATAATACCTCTGGGAAGTTCTCCCCCCAAAAAATAGGAGCTGTACTTGCTCCTAGAGTACAGTAGAATAGCCCTCAGAAAGAGGAGCAAAAGGGGAAGGGGGACGGAGAGGACACAGCCAGTGATTTATAGACCATTGTTGTTTGGAGGGTATTTGGCAAGAGTTGCTGTTCTTATCGAGCATGTAGGCCTCGGTCTTCACCAGGGCTTTCTGACCCTTTGAGTGCTAAATCTTTCAAGAACCAGATAAGACCAATGCAGTTCTCACTTATGTTATGAGAGAAACCTTCCCAAAAAGACTTATTAATTTTTTTGATTTTTTTTTTTTTAATATAGAAATTGTACTGAATTAACTGAAAATCTGTGAAAAGATTGTACAGTGTAAAGTCAGTGTAAGTGGCTTACACTAAAGTAAAAAAAAACAAAACATTTGTTTAGCAACCTTTTCATATTTTACTGGCCATCTTTCATCAAGACAGGCTGTCAATTGATGGGGAGGAAAAATATCAGACAGAGAGATGATGAGAGAGATATTAAGAGAAAACAGTGGTGAGATAGTAAGAGACAAAGAAAAAACACAGACGATAAACAGAAAAGAGAAAATGGTTAAATCTCCCCTGTGATTTGTCAGCGATATGCCCTAAAGCCAGTGGAGGAGGCATCAGTGTCGGAAGCTATAACAAAACATGTCAGGACCATTATCAGGCTAAAGATATGATTAGAGCCACATCATGCCGTGCCCTGCACTCTTCTCTCATGAGGAATATGTTCCTCGCCTCGCCTTGTTTTCCCTTTCTTTTAAATGGCGATTATAATTTGGTCCTCTGGAGGGGAGCCAGGAAATAAACTGTTTAGTGTCATAGCCATGCCTGAGCAAGCACGCCATGGCCCAAGCCCTACCTAGGGACAGGTGCCAGCACAATGCTCCATTTAACACTGCAGCCATGCAAGCTCTGTGTTCCTGGCCTCAACTGTCATAGTGGAGATGTCATTCAGAGACAGTTTTGAAGAATAGGTGTTTTGTAAACTGGCATGGTCACAACATGGGTAATTCAATTATCCATTAATTGCCATACTGGAAAAAAGTCTGTAAGCCATATTTGATGCACATGGCACAAATCTGTATGGATCAATTATGAATGAGGAGGAACAGGGAACAAGGAACACGTGCAACTTACATTTACTCTTTAGGCTCACATCTCCACAAGGCCTCTGTAGGGCTTAAGACTTTGCAGTTTATTAAAAGCAAACACACAGCTAACAGAACTGATCGAGGAGTGTTGAGACATGAAGCTGTTGCCTTTCTTTATTTGAGATGTATGAAGCCCTGGAGTCTCGGCAATCCCCAGAGCAGGGTCACGGTAAATGAAAGTAGCAGCTCTACCAGATTAATATTATTTTGTTTCAGCGTGGGCAGAGTGTCTCTAAAGAGAAAATCCTGTATATCTCGTGTCACTTTTCCTTGGTTCTGTTCCTCGCTAAAGCAAGCCTGGTTACTTCAGGAAAAAATATACCCAAAATAAAGAAAAGGATACTCTGATCAATCATCTCATGTGTTGAGCAATTATCCTAAATCATGATCTGTTCACAAAAGAAGAATGGAGCCAAATTGCAAATTTATTGAAGGCTGCGTTCCACAAATCACCCAAAGGTACAGAAAATCAATGTTTTCATACAGAATCCCATTTTTCCATCCAATTGTGAGAATTGTAATGTGTTTTGTGTTGCTGCTGACACATAATATGCTGTAATTTTTTATCTTAAATTTTTGTTTATCCCTTAATTACATAGCATCTCAAGTCTTTAACTAATAGAAAAAGAAATAGCAGCAGCACAGTGTTCTGATGAGCAAAATGAATCCAAATGTAGTGGAACATGTTGCATTTTAATAAGCACACAGTCATAAACAGTGGCAACCTCAAGAAATTTTATGATTAAATTTCATCTGCTTAATCGCTGTAGCCACGTTATTCATAACTCAACTATATCAGGACAGCTGGGGTGCTGCTGAACTCTGTTTTAGCAAGTGGATGGAGGACTAAACACCTTTTAGTGAAAAAGGAGTCATTGTCAGGTATGTTATTATTAAAATGTACCGTGGTTTACATGTATTACCGTGATATGGGGAACCAGTTGCAGGAACATCATGGAAAAGGCAAACAGAGATGGAGAGACTTGTACTGCAGAAGAAAGAAAGAGGCGACATGCAGAGGAGACCGTCCTTAAAGCAGAAGAAAAGAGGTGGAGCAGGAGGTGGAGAGATGCTTTAAGCTGATTTATATCAAACGATAATAAACTGGGCACCCCCCCCTCCCTGCCTGTTTAATATGCGAATATGCAGAGCATCCCACTCCTGACAGCTCCCCATTAATAAAAGCATGGCTGGGAGCACAGGTAGCCATAGCTCATCTATATGAAAATACACGATGATGGTTTTACACAGCGTCATCTTTTAGAATGGAGCCCATGTTGCCAGAGCAGGGCTGATAATGAGAAGTACACACAGTCATAACTCTACATACATCTGTAGTTCATTTCTGGGATTCTGTCTAACCTGCGGTGCAGGTGAATGGAATCAAATCACAATGCGGCTCATGCATGAAAGAGGAGTGGGGGAGATGAAATTGTCTCACAAGACTGTACATCAGTTTCATACTAAAATTGTCTGCCAAGATGGCACCAGACCATATGGTGAACTGCCATTTTAACCCTACTAATTAATGAAACCAGTCTTTTTATGCACTATTGATGGATGTGTTTGTTCGACACTTTTAACTCTCTATGGGCGAAAAGTTTGTACAGTTTGACCAATCATTTTGAATCACATGGTGCCCTAAAGAATTCCGAAACATCTAAGCATAGCAAGGATACCTTCTATTCATCCACAACTGTGCCAACAATGTAAGAACAGTTGCTTCTTAGAGGTCACCTTGTCATATTATAAGTTACGGTATTTGAGATGAGGAATGATTCATAAAAATGTATAGATTGTTCTGGTGAGAAATTTCCTCTTTCCTTGGTAACAAGACCGTAGATATCAGACAAAGATGCATTTCCACAAGCCCAATATTCTTATAACGCACATGTATATCACCTTCGTCCGTTTTCTCCCAGCAGACACCCCATAAGGAGGAGGGGGGGGCACAAGGAGGCTGTGGACCTGGCATGTCCAACCCCTGGAGGCCCCGGTAATACCCACTCTTAGTCCATGTATTTTACATGAACAATTCTCAGAGGGCACAAAGAATAGGAATCTTACACTATTTAAATACAGGATTGGGGACATCAAAGCCAGGCTGATATTGGAATAACAGAAATAATTAGGAATATGGAAGCTGCAGAAATAGCCACATTTCCATAAGATGATAATTAGTCCCAGGGCTAGCTGGGTCAGGAGAAAGCCTGTTTGTTGAGGCTTTGTATTTGCAGATGGCGTATAGCTGGCATTCCAGGTAATTACAGAAGACTGGAATACTACAGCTGAAATACTGATTGAAAATCAGGTTTCATTTCATTTCATTTTAATGCTGTCCCCTGTATACAGAATTGAAAACATAAAAGTTCTTTCAATTTAAATACTGTACTAAAGCTGAAATGAGCCGCAGGTATTCACAAGCAGCACCGGCCTCAGTTAAGTAGGTTAACACACTTTCATTATAGGTGGTTTTCAGTCAGCCAAGTGGAAAATATGACGAGTATATTTAAAACAGCACATCACAATAGAGAAGATCATGGGCCGCTCTTTTGATGACGCTACGTGACTACAAAGGCTTGTAAAACATACGTGCTAAATGATTACGTGACTCTGTGAATCACTTGCAAGATGAAAAAAACTGAAACCTCAATTAGCCTAAATCTTGCATTGGATGAGACCGAGCCACAGGTCGGCTGCTGCGCTGCTCTGTGTGTGTAGTCACTTGCTTTGTCTTATTCTATTTCCACTTATGGGTAAACAAGGAGGGAGTAAAATCATTTTATTTTTTCCTGCTGAGAGGGATGTTAAGAGGGGCCAGAGAGTCTGTCTCCTTATCTAATAAACCTGCCACAAGCTTGCCAACACAGGAGAATCCTGGCAATGAACAGGGAGGGAGTCACAGAGCCATTTAGAATCCAAGCTTGGCTCAGTCAGTGAAATCCACACTGCTACTGGAAGAGTGATGCTGGTAGCTACAAGTCTCCCTCCACTTCCTCAGAGGAAGCAGAGCTGATGCATCTGGCAGCATCTGGCAAACGTTTGTGTGTCTTTTGATATTCAATTGCTAAGCACAGTTTAAATCACAGTGCTGTGCTCTAATGCACAGACAGTACAAGAAATCAGATTCATTTACGCACATTACAATCTCTCCCTGGGGACTTATTCCAGCCACAAATAAAATCTAAAGGGATGTTTAGCTGAAGGAGGAATAGGAACTGGAGACTGGTGAACCTCGTGTTTTGCACAGATTACTGTGCAAAATCTTGGCTGTGCGGCAACTTGAATTCACAATATGCTACTCATTTATGTGGCGCTAAACAATGCTTTATTGACTAAAAGTTTAACAAGACTAAGAGTCTAAAAGGTTGGACATCACTAGGATCCAAAAAACTGCTGCTGGTGCCAGAGGTAAAGTCATGAATGGCTGTACAAAATTTCATGCCAATCCATTTAGTAATTGTTGAGATAATTCAATGTGGACCAAATCACTCTGAAGTCCACCCCATCAGTGGTCTTCACCACAGTGACACAGTGTGATTTACAAATGCTTTGTTGACTCCAGAGTAGTACGCCACAGTGGACAGGTGATGTAAGAAGACAGAGGCTGGAAAAAGGGAGGGAGAGAAGTAAATGTGTGTGAAACAGTGACTGTGATTTACTCAGTTTACTATTTACCATGATTCAGACAATGATGAAGATGTAGGAAATTGCAAATTATTTTCTGGGGATCATTTTATTTGTTCCATCAGTCCTTTCTTTATCTTCTACACACAACGTTCAAACAGAACGTCTGAACACCCTTCACCTTCTTTTAAAGAGAAGTCCTCACAGAGCAGTTGACAGAATGAATGGTGAATGAGACATGGTTAATGTATTGGCAGCTCTGAGGACAGCCCCAGCAGCCTGGGAGACAGTGTCCCCTGGTGTCTATAATGTCTCATCTATACTGGATCTCCAGCCCACGTCACAATATTTTGCTTCCTCAAACGAGACTCATAAACATATTATTTAAGACATTTTTCTTTTTTTTATCCCAGTGGCTGCCAGTCAATCTTTAACAAACAGTTTTATAAGAGCCCCTGTCATAATTCAACACTAGTGTTGAATGGTGCCTGTGTCTTCAATCCAAACATCATGGAGCAATTAGATTTTTTGGTCAGTGTTAAGTTGGACCAGAAAAAAATTGGACCTTCTTGTTGGCAAGAGAGAGCACTTTCAGCACCAAAAACCATTATGGCAGTGAGAGGAGGTAATAAACATCCATCATAAGTGTGGGCAAAGAGGGTGTTCACTCCCTTATCTCCAAACTGGATTCATTACACAAGTTCTATTTTAGATGATGAGGCATAAGTGAGATGCAGGTGGGGCAAGTTCTGGCAACTGAGACGAGACGAGCAGAGTCATAGCTTAAAAAAAAGGTTGAAATAAATTGTTTGATCAAAGTGAAGCAACATCCCTCCATCTCGTCACAGCACACCTGTTGCCTAACAGAGGTCTGGGCCATAGATCTCTGGGCATTCGGGCCCTTTGTGGACGGAGGAGCAGGCCAAGCCCTGGACATAACAAACTGCTGACTAAACACAATCTTTGTTGTGGGGTGGGTGCATGTGACATCACGTCATCCCCCGGGGCTGTGTGGGATCTAGGGCAGGCTCAAGCTCTTTGTGTGTCCAGAGCCAGAGCACCCTGTACACGCGTCCTGGATCATCCTGCCATGTCATCTCTATTGTCCACAGGTCTGGACGCACTACCCTGGCATTCTCACACTATGAGGTAGTGTGGGAGAAACATTCTCCACTTGTCATGGTCCAGAGTTTTACTGAGGCACATGAGACCCAGGAGAGAAAGCCACAGCAGAACAAATCATGACTGTTTATTAAACATTTGTACTGTGCGTACGCGCCCAGTGTTGAGATGGCTTCTTTGATTTCTTTATAAGCCACGGAACTATTTTGGCGACTTAGAAATGATCTTTGCCTTAGACAAATCCTTTCAACACATGCTAACAACCTTGCATAAATATACCAAACTCCATTTTTTGAGGTTTCTTGGGTTAATGTGAAACCCAATGGAATGAGACCATATAGTCTGATTTTGTGGTTACCTCAGATTTAACGATTGAGTATTACGTGTCCTAATCTCTGAAGACTGATTTACTGCCCATAGACTCACTCCTGCCATTCCTCTTCCACTCTGTCAGTCCTCCTCCTGTCATATTCTTTGTGTCTGATCTCAGTATTACTGCACTTTCCATTCCAAAAAAACGAAAAGGCATTAACCCTCATATTAGATCTTTGTGAATAACATTGAGTTCATTCAATGACGCAGAACACGGAGACCACAGTCAGCGTGCCCTATTAGTGGTGGGCAGGAATGTAATAAGTGGGACCATAATGTCTGGCACAGGTTCCTCCTGATGCAACCCTTAGCTCTCCAGGCGCAACAGCACCTAGATAGATCTTCAGAGAAAAAGAAAAACGGCCACATCCCTCGCAGTCAGACGTATTCGCAACACTCTCCTGACACCAATCTTTTCCACATGGATAGCCTATCGGTGTCCTATTTTCCTGAATCTGTTATTTCCATAATCCGGTGGGTGCCATTGCCTAGGGTTAATAGATGAGCCTGAGTGTGTGAGATGGCAGGGCTTTGTAGCCCCTAACGAACAGTGTGCGGTCTGATGAATGACATTTGGGCTGCAACCACGTCACTTCTTCCATTAGCGAAGCCTGTCCCACCTCCGCCGTATTGAACCATGGCTTTCAGCTATTAGCCTGATGCATGACACAGTCAATTTCAGTTACGCTTAAATAAGTGAATATTTATCTTAGCCCGCTCTCAAAGAAAAAAAAAAGGAACAGGGAAGAGAAAAACCTGAGGACAGAAGATCCAGAACTGTTCTTACCTCTCTTCACGAGTGTTTGCATGTACCTTTGTTTTGGTGTTTTTGGTGTTTCCTTGTCTTTAGTTTGGAGTTTGGTTTATTCTGCAAGGTTCTGAGTTCACAATGAAGTATCAGTATGCGGTGCTACAGGAGACACACCATGCCATGTCACTTGTTTAAGAGGTCACTCCATTAGTTTTACACATAAACTTCAGTTTACTGATCATAAGGAGTGTAACTTAATATAAAAAGGTGTTTAATGTCTTATTTGCTTAATGTATACTTTTTGTACTTAGGAATCTGTATCAAGATTGTTGTTTATGTTGTGTGTAAATTAAAGAAAAAAATATAAGTTCAGAACATTTTTATTTTTTTATTGAGAAAGCAACTAATGCCAATTTATTTATTTAAACATCAGGAAGTATCACTTCAATTTTGCTTATGTTTTCTCCTGAATGTGTGTATGTGTCTTCGCACGAAATGTGAAAATGTGTGTGTGTGTGCTTATTTGAGAGAAAGAGAGGCGTTGATCTGTGTGACCAAGTAGAGTTGAGTGCCACTCTGACAGGCTATTAGTCATAAGGCTTTAGCCACTCAACCCCTATCACTACAGTAATCCATACCCTCATATGGCTACTCTACACATTTCAATACATACCCTATACACAGGCACATTAGCACATATGCACCTCATACTCTGTGAAAAATATCACTCCGCGTGACATGACATTTGACTTACAGCAAGGTCGATCGAGG
Source organism: Toxotes lorentzi (assembly GCA_037833715.1). Classification (NCBI taxonomy): domain Eukaryota; kingdom Metazoa; phylum Chordata; class Actinopteri; family Toxotidae; genus Toxotes; species Toxotes lorentzi. The sequence continues at coordinate 14,240,368 of JBBMJY010000001.1, forward strand.
CTGACAGGTAAAAATATAAGTGAACGTTTAAAGTGATCAGTGGAGATATCAATCACTGTGAAGTCTGTGAGTGTCAGACCAGCCACAATCCTGTGTCCTCCCAACTGTCACATGTTTAGCTCCAAGTCACAACCCCAGTTCTCCTCAATTTCAGAAAGCCCAGGAGAGACGTTTAAGAGATTTGTGATATCGCTGGTTTATGTGAGTCATGTCAACATAAATATAATCAAGCAGCATTTTCTTTGGACAAAGACCCAAACACTCACAAAAAACAGTGAACAGTATTTAAAGAGAAAGTATCACAGGATGTTGTGGAACTCTCCGAGTTGCTTGGAAACTGAGAACCAATCATTTTCTTCTTCAGTGAGCCACGGGGGACTAGTTTGGAGTTAATTGCAGAGAATCCAATTTTTTAATTAAAATGAACATCGTGATGATCTGACTGGATTGGGATTTGTTATTGCTATTTCTTTCTCTCTCCCCGTCTCATTTTCTCTCCCCTGCAGGACAGCTTGAAAGAGTCCTGTTGTTTTATTTTAATTGGGGCGGTGATGTAATTGGCCTACTCCATGCTGGTCTGTTCAATTTAGTTCCTGGCATGTGTGCATGTGTTTTCAGTACGTGTGTGTGTGTGTGTGTGCAGAGATGCAGTATGTTGGATGGCTTCGAAAATAAGAGACAGAGATAGATCAAGTGAAGTGTGCACTATACTGTATGCAGCAATGAAACAAATAAGTAGTATTACTAGTAACACTTTTTGAACATTATTGTCAAACAAATCCATTGGAAAATAAGTTTCAGGTACAGAACAAAAACTAGAATCCGTCTTTCAAGATAAATAGCACAGTGAGATATTCACCTAGCTTGGGCATCCTTGGTTACTCACATAGTACAAGACTAAAATATTCTAGTGTTTGGATTTGATCAAGGGCTTTGCACTATAGCTCTTAGTAGATCTCCCCTTGTAGCGAGTGTAGTTTTTCTCTTCTCTAACTTATAAAAGTTAACATAACTAAAATGGATCCCAAGGAACGTAACTAAAATAAAATCACACGACAAACAAACATTAAAAAAGAAAACAGAAAAAGAGAGAGGGATCTAAAATGTAAAAGTGAACTAGAAGATATAAAAGTAAACAGAAAAATAACAGACATACAAAGCACAGATAAAGAAACAAGTGTTTGTATCTCACTTCCCCCGTGCTGTGTCACTTGTCGTGTAGTCCCACTTTAGTAACTTTTCAGCACCCTGTGAACATGCCCAGAAATTATTTCTATGCAAATTTACTGATGGGGAACACAAAGAAAAGGGATGGGGCTGGGTGTTACGGGGAAGGGGATGAAGCGTACCTGGAGAGAGAAAAAAAAAAAAAAGCGCAACCTGCAAATGAAATCTAAAATACACTTTGAAAAATCAATTCTTCACGCCTTGGCTTGGGGTGCGTACCTTGCAGAGGTGGCACTGTGATAAATATTCATGTGTTTTTGCCCCTACAAATGACTGTGCTTTTAAAAAGCAGAGGTCAGGAGAGGAGAGGGCTGAGAGCTTTAAGAACAGCGGCAACAGCCTAATCATTTCAGAGCTGCTTTTTCTCTCTTCACTGTAAGAGACATAACAGCATCAATGTGACATTTATCGGTCCACCTTCTCAGTGACTATCCCCTGATTTGTGAATTCTGTGCAGGCAGAGATAGCATAGCTTTGAGCACAGACTCCCACTCGTCTAATAATATCTCTGTAATTAGCATATGCTTTGATTATAAAGGTCACTAACTCGGCCTAACGGAACATCATATGAAGTGTACCGGGGGAAGCATTCAGCTATTTAACATGCCACATTTCCTTATGTCGAGCCAGTGAATGTACTTTAAGACACAGTGCCAACCCAGGGGAGACGTTGTTCTACAAGACTCCTCGCACCTTTTACTGCATGTAAAGAGGTGAATCTGGGAAAATGTGGGAATGGTAAACTTACTGGTATCTGCTTAGTTCTCTGATCATTCTTGGCTCACATTGTACCAAATTTCATTTTTGGTTTCACCTAATTAATGACTTTAATCTGCAGTCTGCTGTGTCAGCCAAGTTGTGTAAATCACTTCCAAAATCTTCTTTTTTTTTTTTTTTTTTTTTTTTTTTAAAGACTGTCACTTTCCTTTTTTTAGTTTTGAGTTTAATTATAAGAGTTGTTTGTGTCTTAAGTTGTTTGCTTCTTTTTTCAGCTTTGATGGTTGTTTTGGCCAGAATTTTTTCCACGGCTATTAAATTTCGATTTATTAGTAGTGGAGCACTACTACTAAATTACGATTAACTTAATGCATCTTAAACTACTTAATTACATCTTGGCAGCTCCACAGTCATACTCATGCATTCATTCAATTTAATCAATCACTGACCACATTTTGTGTCCACTGGTAAAGGACATTTATATCTAACTTGTCCCATTTAAAAAAAAGGAATAATGTTAAGGTCAGGATGTCACGTTATGGAACACAGGAAGTATATACACTGTATTATGCACATGAATAGTATCACATTAAGGACACGCCATATTGACTTGAGCTGTAAGTGAAATGAAAATTACTTCTTTGCTTTCAGTGGCCATGAATGTTCCAACAATTGCACATGTGCATTGCCTATATATGGAGAATGTTTAAGATTTTTCTTTTCTTCCCAAGCCGATGCAGCAAAGATCAAACACAGAAAGATGAGACAGTCTGAATAAAGCTTATGCTGTTTACAGATCAGTAAAGTAAATCTGGCTGCTGTGAACACATTCACGGCACAGTCTGCCTATAGATGGTGCTCTGCTTAAGCTGGTGGGCTATTTTAAGTCTCCCCTTGCAAATACACTAACAGAGAGGGGAGCCCTCACGGGAGACCATTGTAAACAAGTGGGTATGATGCACCGAGTACAATCCCACTTTTTGTTTTATAGAAAATATGCTCCTTTCATCTGAGACAAACAAGTGGATAAACCAGCGCCTACACTCACACACCCTGCGTTAATTACCACATTCATTTACAATGTTTAATCTGTGTGAAAACTGAAAATACAACAAACAAACAAAAGGCAGACCAGGATTTTCCTGTTGCTTTGTTTGTTTGTACGGTGCAACATTTAGTACTGAATTCTTATCTGTGGAAAATTGGTCTGCACAACAATGTCCTGGTTTTGCCTCCCTCTATCAGTTCTTCGGAAGATATTTCTGGCTTAATGATCTAGGTTACATATAATAAAAGAATGTATTAAAATATCTAGGTTATTAACATATCTGTAAAATTAACAGAAGGTGAAAAAAGTTTTTTTTTTTTTTTGTTTGTTTTAGTAATTTTCAGATTTTAGGTCAAGTAAAAGTGATGCCCAACAACTAATGAAACATGTAAATCTCTGTCCTGGTCAGCAGTCTTTATGAGACTTTTAGGAAAATGTATCTGAATTATTTTTCATTAAAAAAGGTTATCACTGGGCTGCAGCATTTTGAGTTATGTAGAAATTACAGCCAAAATCACAGCCAAATTCAAATACAGGAACTGCTGCTTTCATATCAGACTTCTATAAGGTCCCACTATTACCTACAAGCCTCACAAGCCTGGTCACCTGAGCTCTCTCCATTTATTATCAAAGCACACGGCATATTTGAACCTGAGGGAAATATGATGCCTGACAGCTCCTGTGTCCAGCCAGAAAAAAACTAGCTGAAGTTTCACAATTATTGGTGACCAGGCGAAAATGAAATAAATAAATAAGTAAAAATCTCTCCCACGTATCAACACGCAACCCTACACCTGCTAGACGTTATAGATTGTCCTGCGGTTGTGGTCAGCAAGGCAGCTCAAAGTATAAGACGGTCTGACCATCACTTTGAAAATATTCAGTCATGTATAATATTATAAAGTGGAGAGACAATTAAAAGTTTAATACATTTCTGCATGTGAATTTAAGCATTTTCACCCATTTAATTACATAAAACTCTTGACACAAATGCTCACTTATCTTGCAAAATAGGTATTTTCAACATTCTCGAGCATTTTAAATTTCTCTCTTGCATTTCTTTTGTTTGCATGAGAAAGAACTTGTTACTCTGCGACACCTACTATCTCAAATTTAGCAACTTAGTCTGATTAAAGCCACATTAAAGACTAACAGGTGATTCAAAAGAAGCCAGCAGTGTCTGAGAAAAGAGAGGTTCACATGTGGAAAATTTAAGCGTGGAAATTGAAACTGGATGCTTCAAGAGAAATGTCTGCACTTTCTCAAAGTTTTTTTTTTTGTTTGTTTTTTTCTCCTTTAGCTGTGGCTTCAGTGCAAACTGCTATTTTAAAAGTCTCATAATTAAACTGACAATGTGATGGTTACATCTGAATCCTACATGCTGTTTCAAAACACAGACATGTGATGAAAGGTATTTTTACTACTGCTATGACAGGACCACGGACACACAGGTTTGATCAAAGGTTCAGAAAGAGCAGCCTCCACATCTGGAGGGAAGTCCCCTTTACCCAGCACAAAGAGACAGGAAGAAGGAAAAGAACAGCAGAGGAGGACTCAGACACAAATGACACAACATTTCAATCGAACTGCCATAAACTTGCCACATCCTCTCTTAAAAAACATAACAGGGCAGTGGAGACAAATATAGCCCAGAGAGTGCTTCGTTTGTTTGAGTGATTGTTGATAATTTACAACAAAGTGGATATATTAGGATATTGTTCTTTAACAGGAGGGTCATTAGGTTAAAGCTTAAATGTCAACAGTTTCTCTAACTAATTGTCCTTTGGTACTGAAAACACTCAAATCACCATAACAGGCTGCAGATGTCCCTGTTCCTACAATCTGATCCAACTAGGAGATATATAATCTCCTTAAAATACGTAACAATTACTGTTAAAAGCAACGTTTCACATAAATAATAATAGAGTATAATGTTCCCACTGGGTTGAGATATCACAGTAAAACAATTTTCACCACTATTTCCATAACTTAATCTTTTCCTGATAAATAATTAAGATCCAAAACAGAAAATAGAATGCCAAACAGCTAGCCCCACCCGGTCCCATCATGTAATACCACTTTGGCCCTCAAGAGGTGATAGCGAATCAGAGGGCATATCCTAGCCTCGTCAATGAGTCAACACACAACGATGGCTGAAGCTCTTCACCAGCGGTCATTATAATCACCCCCTAAAACAACAGTTAAGGATGGTGCTGCTTTCCAGCGGTGAGTAAAGGAATGAAGTTTGATGCCTAACTCGCAACGTTTCCTCCAGACTGGTATGTAAACAGCTGTTAATGCTATCATTGGCATTAACACATAGCATTTAGCAAAAAATTACATATAGGAGAAAAGAGAAGAGAAAGTAAAAGCAAAAAAAGAAGCAAAAGCATTCATTAAAGCACTGAAATGTTATGTGACACTTGTGCGTGAGAACTTGATAGCAGTCCCCTCATGGTGGAGGATATGCTGCGAAACCACCGCTGTCTTTTACAACCTCTTCATTAGAATAGAGGCATGAGAAAGTGTGCTCACACCTGCATACACTCACACAGGGTTTCATTATCATAGCTAACCCCCTCCTGTGTTAGTTTAGACAGGCAGAGAGGAATCTCTGACACATCTGACAACTACACTCTGAATTTTACAGATATTAGAGATGACCTCCGGCCTGTCTTCCTCAATATGATACACGTTTCCTGATTTTAAAGGGAAGACTCTTTCTTTTGTTGTTATGAGGAGAAAAAAGGAAACAGTCTCCACCCAATATGTGCAGCTCTCCCCATTGTTCACCCACACTTGAATAGCAATTAAATTAATTCTCTCATTTTTTTTTTCTCTCGTTGGGTCTTGTGAGGACTTTTGTGTTACAGGGGAGGGGGTGGGGGGTGGGGGGGTTGACACATCTAATCTGGTACAGCTTCGTATCTGGTAGGAGACTTATGAAATGAGAGGAAGTGGGATCTTTATCAGTGTGGAATTAGTGCTTCTCCGTGCTTCATCCAGGAAGTGTATGGAGTGATTCCATTATAAACAGGGAGCCTTCAAAGAGGCCAGCACAGCCAGAGGACACCTTGGGAGGAAAGAGAGGACCATGCTGAGGAAGAGGATGGAACCTTGCTGAAGCAGCACTCTGCAGAGAGAGATCACAATCAGACACAGGGCCTGAACAATTACCTCCCAAATAAAGGTCATTTTACATCACTCCAGCACTTGCATGGGGGAGGAAATGGATTTCAGTTATTCTAAAAGTAAACTGAAAGTGGATTGTAATATGTTCTAGCGATGAGTTATGAGCAGAAACAGTAGTGCAGCACAGGTAGGCACCAGGAATCAGAGGTGCTTGGTTAAGCAGAAGCGGTCAGACTTCCATGGCAATGCTCCTAAAAGATGAATAATTACAGGAATATGCACTATTTAAGTGCAAATCATTAACAGCATACTGCTGTATTTAAAAACATTTATATCAAAACAAGACAGATTAAAATTCTGTTCCATCTCCATAGCGATGAAAAGTCTTGGGTGGACTGGGTAGCTACCACATATCAAAAAATAAATAATAAGATAAGATAAATTGTAATTACATTCTAGCCAGATGTTAAAAAGCTGTAGATAATTCTGTCTCTCCAAGATGTATTAGTAATCTTTCCTCCAAACTATAACGTTATCAGGTGGCCAACGTCTATCCCTGTGACAATGGCGGCTGATCTTTCAGTGAAATTGTCCATTGCTGTCCCTGTCTCATTAAAGCAATAGGTGAAAGAGCAGCTCCTGTAAAGTCAACACACACCATCATACAGAAGGTGTACTGAGCCGTTTTATATTGCATGACTTAGAGTATTTATCTGATCTGTGATCAGTGCCGTTCTTTTCTGTGATCTCTAAGGACGCAGCATCAATGAGACACTGCAAAGACGATAAAACTTTAGTCTCATTTCATACTTCAGAAATATGATTCAGCCATGTATTAGGCATTAGTTAGTGTATTGTTGTTAACTGTTATTGTTCTAACTCAGAGGTGTCCAAACTGTTCCACAAAGGGCCATGTGGCTGCAGGTTTTTGTTCCAACCAGTCAAGGGCACACAGTTTGACCAATCAGTTGTCTGAAGACTGAGATCAGTTGATTAAATGAGTCTGGTGTGCTGCTGCTTGATTGGAACAAAAACCTGCAGCCACATGGCCCTTTGGACACCTCTGTTGTAAACTAAACTGCTAGTGGCATTTGTGGTATTTACCAAACAGCTTCAGGTGAAATACCACCACCCTCTGCCTGGAGAGGGGGCCAACAGACGCATATGTATATGTGGCTGAGTGTAAACAAAAACTGTATTGAATCTCATCTGGACTTTATCTGACTACAACACTTAAAACGATAAGTATAAATGAGGTCATAGGTAGAAAACACTGAGATCTCTGCAAAGCACACACACGTCGGGATCCTGCTACTTCACCAAGAAGAGGACTTGAACATGGCGTTTTATAAAGCTTATAAGTCACTGTTAGTGTCTGAATTCATGCAAGGGTGTTGCAGAATTAAACATTTAACTTTTTTTGGCAGATCTCACATTGTTTTGACCTCCAGAACCTCATCCTTTTAGTCTGTGCTTTGGTGTCTGCTCTTATTTCAAGCCTGAGAGTAAACCAATGGGTTTTACGTATAACGTTCCTTTGACAGGAACATTAATGGCCTAACACATTTGCACCATTAGTGGTGCATTATCCTGATGCTTTCACAGCCACCAAACTCTGTGTGTATTGCTGAACAAGTTACCAGCTTCACACCGGTGGCCGGGGGTCTATTGAAGTGGGCCTACAGGGGCTCTAAAGTTACTGAGGACTGGCATTGTGGTCTAAATGATCTGGCCCTGCGGAAATGTAGAATTTTACTCATGGCAGTAATTGTACCTCACAGCTGGAATGAGAGCTGAGAGAGAAGAGTGCATAAAATGAAAAAAGGGAGAACATTTTATAGTTTGTCAGGGTAACATAGGAGATAATGATGAATGAAGTTTGTTTGTTTCTGCTTGTAATGCAGTGGATACTGTCAGATACAAAAATGTCAATTAAGACACTCTTAGTTTAAAAATGTTTAAACTAGAATTCAGACCACTTTCTGTAACCCCAAAACTTTGTGATAACTTCCTGAACCCACTGCAAACCGCAGTGGGGGGAAAAAAAAATTGTCGACATCTCCTCTGATTGGGCGGCCATTCTGTAGAAAATCTACCAACTTCCAAATTAGATATTTGTTTGTCTGTAAGCCAACTAAAGCCCTAGAGTGGTTGTAGATAGGGGAGATTTTACGCATGGTGTGGGGTGGACCGCAGCCCTCATGCGTAATTCATGCAGGGGCGAACGCAACGACCGACCGAGCCGAGATTCCCTTTCATATTCTAATCACCACCGTGCAAAGGATATGTTTCCTCCAAAACCAAGCCATGTTAGCAGGGCACAACGCAGAGCAAACAGTTTTCAAAACAGCTCAGACAAGAGTGTGTCTGTGCGTCAGAGGATGGTTAAGGAATTTTAATTGACAATCTATAGAACTGTTTTTTTTGTTTGTTTTTTTTTTTAAGGTAATGAAGTATAAGTTATCATCTAAAGTATATATCAAAAGCTGAGGCAACATTTGATGTAAGCATTAAGGAGCCAAGGAAGTACTGACATATCAGTTATTATAAACAGTTATAATACAGTGTGTGACTATTGAGAGCACTTGTGACTCATATGAAAAATGTCATTAAATCCAAGCAGGAAGACATGGTGGAAAACATAATGAATCATGACTCTCCAAAATACCAAAGTCTCCAAACGATATTGGTTGTTAAGTACAACGGGTTCCGAAAGCCGGATATTTTCTGATGCTAACAAATCTAATATCAAACCATTTATCTCTCTTCAGTTTTTTTTATTATTATTATTATCAAAGAGCAATGGAAAATATAGCTAAGTGGCGCAGAGTATGATGGCAAACATTACAGGGGTAGATTAGATAAGATGTTGTTCATTAATATTAATTCTTTAACAGCTAAAATGAAAGGTTTGTCTGTTCTCTGGTGAACATGATCTCTGCAGCTAGTGTCTGTATTCAGCCAATGACTGTTTATGTGTGAAAAGACGCATCATTCCATAACTCCACTGTACAACCGCAAATGGATTGTGTTAGTTTTGTAGTTCAACAGGGACCAACAAAATAGCTCTTTACAGCTATTGCAACCACTGTTTGGTCATAAATTGATTTCACAAGTTCACAACCACTACAACTAAAATAAAAACAGCCACAAGGCAAATTCAGTTGAGCTTATCATTTTCAGTGAGTTAGGCATTTGCACATACTAAGGCTACTCTAATAAGTCCTCCATTTAACTAGGCTTCATCATAAGTAACATCGGTTCATACATGTTCCAAAACAGACCCAAAAGCAAAATGCTTAATTACATCGTGGTTATGACAGTAGCCTTGCTAATATGACCTTAGCATAAAGGAAACTGACCCATCAGGGGCTAACATCTAAGTTAAGTTGGCACTTTGAACGATGATCAAAAAAAAAAAAAGAAAAGAAACATTTTTTTAAAAATGAGTGGCCCGATAAAGTAACATTTAAACCACATACCACCCTGATGCAAATGCGTAAAATGAGTAGCAAGTCCCCAGTTCCACTCCTGGCCAACCACGCAGTCTGGTTGTTGCGAGCTACTCACCAACGCTCTATCCCCATGTTTCCTCTCCACTTTCACTATCTAATAAAGGCATAAAAAATCAGTATGCAATCTAATGTAAGTCTCCATGAAAACAACATTAACACCGAACGTGTCCAAATTGTGACAGCAAGATTTCACTAAATCAAAACAATTCAATCTAAACTAGGCTAACTTACAGTCCTTAACTCAGCATATTGCCATATAAGTCAATTAAGGTGATCATCTTTCAAATATGATGCTGTTTTTTTAAACTAACGTTTTTAAACATTAGCACTAGATTCATAAGATTCTAACTCTAAGTCATGCAGGCAGTGAAAAACTGACCTCCCAGAGGCAGCCCTCTTCAGTCTCATCATTCTCTGATGCAGTGCCAAGCACAGAAGCCAGGAACTTTTTCTGGACGGCTCAGAAGGCGTGGTTCTCATTTCATTCCCTCGAACTCTGTCCTCACACAACAAATCACACAAATGACCTATTTTGGATCCAAACTGTTACAAGTTTGCACCCCTGTATTCAACATTGTATCTATTATTGTATACTTCCAAATCACTGAAAACTGTAGAGTTTCTGCCTTTCCAGCCAACAAATGGTGATCACACATCTTTGATTTGTAGTTGTGTTACAGTTTAATTACTTAAACCTTAATAAGATTCAATAGGAAATCCAAAAGGATTCAGACTCAATAAGTGAATTCTATATAGATAAAATGCCCATCCCTGATCTTAAGGGTCCAAAATACTGCACTAACCCAGGCGAGATAAAACAAACCTATTTGCTCCTCAGAAATATGCCACTTTATGAAGACAGCCATTTGTGTTGTCATGTAACTTTCTTTTGAATTCCACTAGTTTGCCTGTCATGCTATCTGACTGACTGTCACTTTGGTCCGTACATGGATCATTTGATACTGAAAATGTATAAAACATGTAGGAACTACAACATGGAAGCAGTTCATTCAACAGAGCACTCCTTGCATGTATTTAGATAGGTGCGTTTAATCAGGAACCGCCAATCCATTAGATCTAATGTGGGTTATTAAGATGAAAACAGTAAAAAAATGTTAGAGGAGGAGACGAAATTAAAAGAACCATCAAATAAAATATATTTCAGAGATAGGGCCAAAAGTAAGCATTTTAAAAATCAATACAAAAGATTTGAGTAAAACTCTCATGTATCATTGCCAGATAGCCATGATTTTATTACAGTTTTACTGTAAGAAAGAACTTTGATACTGCTTCATTTTTGATTTGTGATGAGCTATCACTATTATGGTCTGATAAGATTTCTTAGAATCCATTCAATAGATGAACGTATATAAGGGAAGAATATAAGACGCTGTTTCAGCACTATTCTCCCTTTAGAGTGGAAATGGAGACATATCAGAATTTAACTGATTATGACCACTGGAAACCAATGAGAGCAGTATTTCTACATGTATAATTTGAACAATTGAGAGTGAAATATTTTCTCTCCTCACTGAGCTCTCTTTAACCTTAAAGTGCTATGACTGTGGGGAGAACCTAAACCATGTCCGCCCCCTCTCATTCAAAAGGATAATGGCAACTCACTGTAATAGTGGCAATAAAAGTCTGGCTGCGTCCTCAGAAGGATGAGAGAGAGAGAGACACTGAGGGAAAGAACAAGTGTGTGAAGACGGATGATTGACTGTCAATACTGCAACAGGATGGGGGAGTGTGTTTATTGATAGAGGTTGGAGAAGTTTTCTCTACAGGAGCCACATGACCCTCCTACATCCACGCAGAAGCACAGTCCAAGTTTGCATTCACCGCAGTATAAAAGACAGACATTAAAAGATCTCTGCCCAAAAGCGCACGTATGGATCTGCATGCATGCATGTGTGTGCATACGCACAAACTGACAAACACAATTTCCATATTTACTGTTGGATGAGAAAAGGGAAAGGAGGGGAGGGCAAAAAAACTCATAAATAAATAACAATGCACAGCTTGCCCTGGAAATAGAAGCATAATTTTGTGTTTGTATTATATTCAGGCGGGTAAAATTTAATCTCCCTTTTAATACCCTCCATTGTATAAACAGGAGAGAGGGTTGCTGAAATATAAACATTAGGAATGTAACCTTATGAAAATCGATTTGGCATTGAAAAATATTATCTCTGCCTGGTTGTTTATTAATGCAACTTCAGGCATGTAGCCACTATCAATGAGACAATCCCTCTATTTTATTTTTATGTCATACAGAAAGAATCTATAAGAAGAGGTTGTGGCAAAATGTACTATAAAGTTACCTCAGATAGATCTAGCAAAAGGTAACATAGGCAGCATTGTTTTTGAATAACACTGTAATCAAAACGCATAAATAAAAAGCCCTTATCTCGATCAAACAGTTGCGGAGAAAAAAATAAAATCAGAAAAGAATCTTCAATATTTCTCATTGATGAAAATTTACAGGTTTGGTGGATGGCTGGATAAAAAGTGTGATTTCACTTATCTCTACTTGATTAGTAGCGTCTGTATGATGTAATCATGTGACATGTCAAAATATCCTAATAACATTAATGATTCATGGTATTTGACCCAATGGGACCAAACAGCATGGATTACGACTTAAAGCATCATCATTTATGCCACAAATCTGAAGTGACAGTTGAGTAGCAGTGAGCTGAGTTTCTTTTTGTTTTTGTTTCCCCCCTCCCCCCCTTTTGGCTAAATATCAGCAGCTCCACAGAGGGCTGTGTAAAGAACTGGATCTGATCTGCTGTTATATCATACTGTAAATGGTTGAGCCACAGAAACCAAACAATTCTGCCAGCAGACTAATCACTTGGGCTGGTAAACCAATCCTCCATGGACATGCACCACAAGTATGAAAGTGTGTCTGCAGCCCCGATTATTTATTCATTTTGTTTGATTCAGGATGATGTTCCTCCCTTGGATTACCGTTTTTTCCTATCTGGCAAGAGTGCTGGCACTATGCCCTCTGTTTAAGATATCAAAGATTTGCGGCATCTCGTTGCCTTGTGTTGGCTCGCCTGGGGAGTTTCACTAAACATGAAATGGATAAAGCCACAGTGATGTACTGTAGAGAAAGGGGAAAAGAGGAAGGGAGAGAAAGAGAGAGAGAGAGAGAAGGAGCAAGTAAGGCAGGAGGGGAGGAGGAATTGAAAAATGAAAAGATGTAATGGGGTTCTTCTGTTTCAGGGAACGAAGTACTGTTGTTGTCTCTGGAAACTGCTGCCTTTTCCTGGGATGCCAGAGCATGATGGTCTCAGGAGAGCACATATGTGGGAAAGACAGCTTTAAAATATCACTGCAGAGGACTGATTGGGACAGTGTGCTTCTGTAATCTGTGTAGATACGGCAGATTAATTAATTTTCCAGCTTTGGTTTCATCTCACCATTGTGAGGTGGAACACAAACAGCAGCTAAATTTAAGAAAATACACACCATTAATTATGGACGGCCTTTTTGGACTTTATTCTCCTCTTAATTTTAGCTCAGCAAGGGAGCTGTAAACATACAGTAGAGGTGCCCTAGGAAGTAGAGTACATAGTTTATATACTTTGGTAGTTTTGTGTTTCTCTAAACACCAGGTATATTTACGGAGTCACAAAGAGTTAATCGTCTGAAGTACTAATCATCTCCATCCTATGATATGATTCCTTTTCGATGGGCACATTTCTTGAGTAAGTCAAAATTCCCACCAGTAAGTCAGGAGTGGCCATTTCTTGGACTGAACAGCCACATGACCTCACGTGTAAAGACCAAGATATAAGCAGCTGTTGAAGACATGGAGACAATGTCAGTGTGAATTCAGTATCCACTGAGGAGATGAAGCAGACAGACTGTCTGTTAGACCTGCTTTAAACACAAGTAATCCCACCCCCCACCACATCCAGGTGAAACAGGCTTGAAATGTTCAAGCAGAGAGGTCAGCAAAATACTACTTTCTAAGCCAGCGGCTTCTCATGCTTTTGCGTGCAAAACTCAAACTCAGTGCGACTCAAATAACTGTCCCAGATTAAGCAACTTAAGCATTTAATTACTTCAGTATTCAATTCCTCCACTTTTTCCTCTCTGAACACCACATTGCAAACGAAACCATGTATCTGGTGCTCTTATTAGGTGGAACATCAACATTAATGGCCCATAGCATCTGCGTCAAGGTGCTCTTTTCTAACAAAAACTCTGACTACAACAACAACAAGATCTGTATCCTCCAAAACGGAAGCAATATAAAATCACCTCTGCATAATGGGCTGGGATAACAGGAGGAGACACTGGGGCTAATACCACACTAGGTTTCTGATTTCCTGTCTAAATTGGCATAAAGCATCTTGCTTTCAGATGGATTACCTGTCGGTGCATTAAGTACAACTTAGACCGCATCTGAAGCCACAAGAGACGCCAGCTTGCTCTTCCTGAGGTGCTTTAACCATGGCCTCTTCAAAACCACAGGGCTATTACATCTGCCTGTTAAAAGCTTTGAGGGAGACGTCCAGTCAAAGTCAGAGCTTAGGGGGAGCTTGTACCAAGGTGACTAAACTCATCCCTTTCAGTCCAGGTCGCAATTGTTTCTGATGGAACTAGGGGTACTCTCATCTTTGCATCCTCTACATTAACAACTGCAGCAAGAGTCACTTTCCATCACTCGCCCTCAGCTTCTTTGACTCAAAGACAACAAGACAGACAGAGTGAGTGAGCAAGACAACCTGAAGGACTGGGGGAATGAATTAGGAGGCAAGGATTCTGCTTCAGACTACACAAGCCAGGCGGAGAATCAAACATACAGGAGGCGCGTTTGATCAATGGCCTCGATTGAGAGGCAATGGATTTCGCATTATAACCACCCTGTTCATTATTGGCTGAGTTAGCGTCCGCTCGCTAACGCCCCCTCTGTTCTTTCCTGTTGAGGAGTGGTGATCAATTTGGAGGGATGCGTTCCCCTTCCCTCTCTCTCTCTCTCTCTCACACACACACACACACACACACACACACACACACACACACAACATCATAGCCCATCACTCCAGAAGCAGAAGAGATACTGAGGGCTGGAGAGATCTTGGCCAATGGAAAATCACACTGCTTACATGAACAATAGCTCAATTAGAGAGGTCTGTTCATGTTATGAGATTGCTTTTCTTATGCTAATCTGTACACTTAACTAAATGCTCTTCAGTAAAGGGTTTGTGCTTGCCCAAGTTAGCTCACCATTTCATTATGTAGTCACGTGTAAGCAGCACTACACATTGACTGCCTTCGTAAATCAAGTTCATGGAAGGAGGGATAAAAGTGCCTTGCTGATATGTAAGTGGATTTCGGAGGTCGTTTTCCTATCCTTGTATTGATAAAAGCTTGATTAATCAATCACAATCTCTTCCCATTGATGGTCATGATAAAGTGCAGCTGTGTGACATTTGTGTGTGTGTGTGTGTGTGTGTGTGTGTGTGAGTGTGTTGGCTTGTTTTACTTAATCTGTTGGGTCCGAAAACTGGGAGCCCACTATACTTATGGGGCCTGTTAGCTTTGCGGGGACCAAAATTCTGGACCCCACAAGTTTAAACGGCAGTTGAAGGGTTAAGACTTGGCTTTAAGGTTAACCCTTCTGGGAACCATGAATATCTGTTCAAAATTTCATGCAATGGAGATGATTTCTAGGCATTTCAGCAGAAAGCACAAGTGTATATAGTTAATAAACCAGGAGATTCCATAAAGCTTGATGTAAGTTGGGAGCACTCATCTTTCAGATGCTCTGCAAAGACTCAGACTCAGGAACCTCACCTCTCCTCAGGCATATTTTGACAATTAAATTTCAACACCTCTTCACAACTTTATATCATAAACTCAAGACTGCACTACTGTATGACATAAAACAACCTTTTGAGATAACAGGTTAACATTGATGTCGTAAGGCTTTTAGGATTATTTTTTATTTTAGGATTAGGGCATTCATGCATTCATGCTGAGTTAAAAAAAAAATACAATGTAAAACACTTATTTTAATTTAAATTTTATGAGTTTATATTCTAGAATTTTCAAAAATGTTTCCAGTGCCTCAACATTCATGATTTATTCTCTCCAGTTTTCTCCTCACTCCTCTCTCTACTTCATCCTCCCTTCACTCACCTCCTCTTTCCCTTTTGTCTTGCTCCATATCTCATCGGCTTTGCGCCTGTATGCCAAACTTCCATTCTCCTGTGTGTGAGTTTCTTCTCTCTATTTCTTAGCTCAGCTTTTCCTATGTCTTAGCGTCTCTCCCTCCACTCATCTCATAGCGCAACCTATCTATCATTGCTGTAATCAACACAATGGAGTTCTCGTGGTGGCCACAGTGACCCTCTCTGGACATTGCCCCGGGAAAGAGGCGAGAGAGAAGAAAGAGTCAGACTTGCCAAACACTGAATCATCACATTTATTTAGCATTATAAAAAGGGATGAGCCAAAGAAAGGCAAGAACAAGAAGAGTTTATTTCTCAACACAACAAATGAATAATAGCTTGAGGCTGTAGAGGTTATTCCTTCTGACAGCTCACTTTTACATACTGTAGATGAGTGAAAGAGCACAAAACCCCCTGTAGTTTTACTGCTTCCAGCCTCCTGAGATATGTTTGAACATGCCTTTAAAGTTTCTGAGCATCTCAAGCTTCCTGCTTGGCTCTCTTCTGATGGTGTGATAAGCAATGAGGTAAACCCCGACAATTTTGCGAGCCTGAGTAAGCACTCACTGAAAAAGCACAGACTGAAAAAGAATGGCTAAACTCACTCTCCACCCCTACAAATATTTAAAAAGCAGAAAACTGAAGAACCTAAGGCATTTATATCAGGCAGTGATTGATCCCAGACCTCAGATTTGTCTCTGAGAAAAATGTTAAGCAAATGCTTTTTAAATAAACACTGTGAAAAATGGTTAAAAACCATCAGAAATTTACAAAAACTCAGCTACCGTTTCCTCTCAAACTTTAATTATATCAAAAGTTTAAATATCTAAATGGCCCATTTGTAATTAAGTGCTGAAGTGCAGAATCAAAGTTTGGACTTGGACTGAGGCTTAAATTTATCCAACACTGTGACTGTAAGTGAAGGATCTAGGCTGAGAAGTGAAATATTATTTCAATCTGATGCCTGATGCATTCAGTGTGCATAACGTGCCTCAATTGTGACGTGTGGAAAACAGCCTTAAAGATGGCAGTTCGATGAATAATAAAGCAAAATGAAATGCTAATTCACTATGAGTGTCAGGAAAACTTATAATTCCCCAAATTGCTTATTTTTGGAGCGCATGACCCACAGCAAAAAAGGTGCCTGCTTCTTGTTCTCAAGTTTAGACTGTGTTTGAGTTGTCATGGTGGCGTCCTGGAAATATATTATGATGAAGAAACCTGGTATGAGTTTCCATCTGATTTTTAGATTGGACACCACTCTATCACCTCCATACCTCCCTTCACTTGAAAACATCATCACTTTAGCCTAAGACTGAAGGTCAAGTCCATACTTACTATGCTAATTAAGCAGTCTGTCTTATCAATATACTGTGATTTCATGCACAGACACTGACACTGTGATTGACATTTTGTGTATGAGAAATTAAAGCATCTTTGGCCAAATTTATGTCTATTATATAGGTTAATTAATTACAAGACATTTCATTGGAGAAAGTGAAAATAGTCAAAAGCTGCTTTCTACCTATTTTGAAAATATTCCTCCTCATTTTTCCCAATACAGTTCTACAGTGGCTTGCAGCAAAACCTCCCCATTACCTCCTGCAAATGGCCAATGCAGAGGAAGGGATTAACTAAGCATACATTTAGAGTTATGGAAAAATGGACATGTCCACAGATTTATTGGCATTTATTATGGTTCTTCTTGTTTTAAGTATAAAACCCCCTCTAAACTGCATCATTGAATAGGCTGTTGCTCTGCCTCACACAAACCATTAGTGAGAGAATTTATGCTTTTAATATATTAGAATAGAAAATGAATTTAAAAAGAAAAACGCCATGAGGGAACACATTATCTTTCCTGTCGGCAGTTTTCTGGTTCAACATTTGGCAGCCTCGTCAGTAAATGAAAGAATTATTTCAATTATTGTACAGCACTAAATTATAGTTTGTGGAGAAAGTGGTGACAGGTCTGCAGAGCTATAACACTTCCCCTGCCTCTGGCTTCTCTGTCAGTTTTAATGAAGAAACCTCTCCATACTACACACAGTGAGAGAGACAGAGAGAGGGAAGGTTTTGTTCACTGATTCTCAAATTTGTTGCAATGACTGTGAATCGGCAACTAAAAAAAGAAAAGAAAAAAAAAAACACTACCATTCAAGGTCAACGGGAACTGTCCCAAAAATCACAAGACTGAAATCCGAAAAGAGTAAAATTTATTCTCAACAGCTAAAAATTAATTGAATGTGTTTCCTACTGTTGAACTTACTTATAGCATGTCATCCCCATTAATAGCCACTGTGTCTTACTGCAATGGTTTGCCACAGGGTTTGAAACTCAAACCCGACTTGTACTTGCAGATATTCCCTCAACAAACATTAGGGAATGTCATGTATTGAAATATATTGCTATTATACCTGCTAAGAAAAAACACCTAGGGGCAGGTGTATCCTCCTTATGCTCGCATTAGCTCCCTGCTAGCTGTCCTGTCCTTCTGTCCATAATGCCCTCTAAAAGAGTAGGCCTCTCTAAGCCAGTGTTGCCCATCCGGCGTTGTAAATGCCATCCCATCCATACAGATATCAAATGCCTGATCCCTGCAGCATTTAACCAAATTAAATACCACCTTCATTAGCAAGCCAACACCTATCGGAGGCATACAAAATACCTCCAGCCCCAAGGACACGCCACTAAATGGGCTGGCAGAGCTTAAAATAAGTCCACACACCACAAAGACTTGCCTTCATTTGTATGTTCCTAATGTGCCAGCTTCACTCACTGTACATGGCCCGCTGCTCCGAACACATGGTGAGTAATTGCTAACACTCGACCTCCATACTGCACTTAATCAACATGGTAACACCATGGGGATAAATTCACGAACAATACAGCCAGAATAATTCATATATTGGTCAACAGAATGTGCAGTGGTGTGTAGCGTCAAGGTGTCACATGATTCAGAGCCAAGGTTACTGTATGTTACCTGAGAGAAATACCAATGGAGGCAAAGAAGAGGAAAAAGGAGACACCTTGACCCAAGGTCTAAGGCTAATAATTTGTTTTGTTTATATTCCATCAAATGATGAAACAAATGATTCCAGTATTTTCTTAATTTTATTACAAACCATGTACTTCCAAGACATTGTAGCCTTTTAATCAGTCTGTATAGTTTTTTTTAGTACTGCTTTTTAATTAATTTATAGACATTAGTTGCCATAATCTATGTCACCATTTAAATATGAGCCCTACCTATTTGTCTTCTTAAAAATCCTTTCAGGATCGTCTCCAATGACAAAAGAATAAACTGCTGGGATCCATGAACTGGACATATGTTTCCAGGTTCAGAACACCCTGTTCATCATTGTACAGTTGGCCCATTTGTCTCCATTCTCACCTTTGACCCACAGGCAAATGGTGATAAAAGCACCCTTCATTGCATTCGACAATAAAAGCAATAGGCAGTTCTTGAGTCAAGCAGCACAGTAAACAAACATAAATAAAAGAGAGTGGGAATCAATGAAAGAGGAAGCATAGAAACACAGACCTAGAAGCCGATACACTAACACTCAGGTATTACCAGCAGTAAAAAAAAATTTAAAAAATGAAAAGATATATACACAGCTTTGCAGAAAAATGAGGACAAACTATGTCTATGCATATCATTTTGCAATACTGTACAGCATTATCTGATGCAACCGTCATTTTGAGACATACAATTTTGCATACCTGTAACTCCTTACTATGACACAACACTTTTCTTTTAAGAGTATAAAGGGATTTTCTTTTCTTTTACAGTGCAGAAACCTGAACATATCTATAATAAATAAACATGACCTTTCTGGTTTTATGTTAGTAAGTCCCTTCACATCTCTCACTATTATGGCACAAATATTTTAATTGTTACACTACTGACTTAATTTACCTTATCAATAAAACGAGAAGTCACAAAGAAATCTATGAATCTTGGGATTGCTACCCTTTAAGGGACTTAAACTTGGCATAGATCAGAGGTCTGCAACCCTTTATCAGAAGTCAGAAGTTTAAAGATTTTGTTTGTGTCTGTGTGCAGCTGCATGAGAAGTAAGATTAGGCTCACACTGTGTATCTTATATTTGCATTTATTAGTTTACTAGTTACATAAATTCCTCATGATGGTAAAGTCAATAACTACTACCGCTACCACCGATAACTACGTACCAGCATCTGTCGCACTGGCAAACATGTACAACCCTGTCTGACAGCTGTTCTCCCAATTGATATTTCTCTGATAGATGGTATTTTGAGTATGTATTGTCTACATTCAAGAGAAACTGAACCAATGAAAAATACCTCTACACTTGGGCTGACATGTGACATGACAAGTCTGATAAACTGAGGTGTATAGCGTTGAAGAGAAATACACTGGTAGTGTCTCTAGGTTAGGTTGTTTTGGTGTCAAAATTGTTGTGAAGATTGTCATACTTCCCTTTAATACATGTTTATGATTCTGAACATTAACCTACATCAAATTCACTTAGCTTCAACTAATCCCCCCTACTCTGCACTGGCGCATTACTCACATTTAGGCATTTGGTTTGTATTGGATGTCTTTACAAGTTCTGACATGGAAAATAAAAACAGTCGAGCTTGACCTTCCTCTTCTATCATCTTCCCTTTCCTCTGCTCCAAGCATCCACCCTATAACGGATTAGCTCAGAGGAAGACCCATTTCCTCCCTGAGGCTGCTAAAATATTAATCAAAACACAGAGGAGTGTGCAGCAGCTCCCAAGATGCATGTCTTCTAATGGTAATACATGGGGAAGGCAGAGAGGGAGGAGTGCTGCCTGTAATAGCCTCACAGAGGGGGAGGAGAGGAGGAGGGCCAGAGGTGACAGGGGTTTTCACAAGGGACAAAGAGAACGAGAGAGAGGGATAGATAGGCAGGAAGAGAGGTGGAGCGAAGACATGAGGTGTGTGGAGGATCGACGAAGGAGACTGCACTGATACAGAGCGCTTCAGAGAGATCCGGCACAGGGAGGATCAAAGAAGTATCATTCCCTCTCACTATCCATATTGTGCGCTTACAAGGGCCGAGGATAGTCTTGGGTAAAACTTTCAAGTATGAATAATAGATAACAAACCAAACAAATAGCCAATTTAGTTTAATTTTCTTTCTTTCCTTATCTGTAGGTCCAAATATTTTATCTATGCATGTGTATAAGAGAGACAGAAAAGAGATGTCACAGTTGTACCATTTTTACCTTCCTAAAGACAGAACATATGATGCCAGGTGGTCTGTACGAGCAGTGAAAGGCGTTTCTCTCATGGGCAAAATCTAAGCCCGTCTCTGGCACTGAGCCACTGCCAGTGGGGAAAAAAGATTGGAGTATCCATGTTGGCGACACGGTGATCATGAAACCAAGCTTTGTTGAAGTGAGGGGAGACTAAAAGGGTTATTTCAGCTAATTTTCCACGCTTGCATCCAACTCTTCCTGTTACTAGGTGAATCAAGCACGCTGACAGTTGTCATGTTTTATGGGACAATGCGGGAAGCATGTTAGCTTCCTGAAAACTGTGAAATTAAGGCACACACAGAAGGCAGGCAGCCTCCTGTTACTACTAAAGAAACATACTGACAGTTTAAAGCTGACAACTGTTTAGAGTACATAGTTTGAAAAGAACAACAAGCTGATTTTATGGGGGAATGCAAAACCGTATATCCTCATGGGTCATCTTGAACTAACCTGCAGACAGCTGTGACTGTGTTCCACTACCTGGTAATTAGGGAGACGTGGAGCCCCCATGGGTTACACACTCACAGCACGCTGCCATACTCCTCCCTCTTCATCCAACAGGCTCCTGAGAGAGATGGCCATTTTGTGAAAGGTGACACAAATCAGTGACCTCTCTCCACCTGACCATGTCGATAATGAGATGCAACTGGAGCTTCATTGTATTCAAATGAGGCTACGCGTGAAAGCAATGTTGAAGAGGTACCCGTGGAGAAAAACATTGACTTCTCTGAGAAAAAAAAGTGTAAAAAGGCAAAGGGAAGCTTCATCACTGAGAAACAGAAAGAGAGATAATACAAACTCCTTTGCCCACCCATGTTCTTTGTGTCTGCCAAAGATAGATGGGCAGGGGTTAAACTGGTCTGTCCAGGCATGGGCCTTTGTCTATTGTGTTGCTTTGCTTAATGTAAACCGATAAAGCTGGCTAACCTTGTGGGCCCAATCAATGCTTATTTAGAATACCATTGATTAACAGTTCTGATTATTGATTATGTCATCCTGCACAAGATATGCCAATGGCTCTGATAAGCGGTTACCCTGAAGCAGATAGGCCTGTCCACTAGGCTACTGCACACACACACACACACGCACATACACACACAAAATATGGGCCCTGATCCTAAAATAGATTCACAGGAGTACAACGTCTTCCTCTTTATCTCTGAAACACACACACACCCCCAACATGTACACACATTATGTACACCCTTATGTATTCACTCATTAACACACAAAGACTGAAGACACCACTACTCTCTGTTGACACGGCATAATGTCTGCTCATTTGAGACCTAAACATTGAAATTAACACGCCATCTGTTCCTGCAGTGTACCCAGTGGCCATTTTGAAGTTGCATCACTGTGAACATATAGCGTATAGCTACATACAGCTATTCCTGAACTTTTGCATTTTGTCTCGCAGGCAACAGCAGAGCAAGGATACCCCTCACTTTGTCCTGCTAGGTAAAAAAATGAACACTCATATGTAAAAATTTACAAAACATATAGAACAACAAAATGACCAGACATTTTGCCATTCATCCAACAGGCTTCATCACTGCTTCTATAGAGTTGTGGCCATTTCCAGTTTTTCATCTCTGGTGACCCTGTTCTTTCAGGTTGTGAAAAGTAAAGCTGCCGAGTTTTGGAGGCGTTCACACTTTATGTTGCACTACCTGTTTAGTGAGTTCAGTCTCAGCAATGCACAAGTGTTTACACTTCTCACTGAACTTAACAGCATAGTTAGTGTTGCTCCTTTGTCGCCAGTGCCAGGGTTTCACCTCAAAACAATTCTCTGCCATGTGACCTCTGTGAAAATCCACTGAAGTTAATTTACAGAGGTTAAATATGGTACTGGAGAAATCCCCATCACTCACTATCATTGATAAAAGCCTCCTTGATAAAGGTTAAAATAACTGCTTGGATTTTTTTGGCTAATAATTTTGGGAGCATCTTATTACCTAAACAGCTGATTTAGAAATATACAATGTGAAAGTAGGACAGTCTTAAAGATCTAACTACACTCCAGAGAATGATCACGTTACATCTTTGCAAAAAAATGTCCAATAAAAATCTACCTATTAGCTCAACCGTTGTAATATATTGTTTAATTGAATGGTATAAATGGAAGATGTTGGTTAAAAAAAAAAGATATTTTCTATCCCCAGCAAACCCTGTCAAGCCTGTGGGGTCATTGTCCAGTGCTGTAAAGCCTGATGATAAAAACGTTTACAGCGGTGCTGTTATTAAAGAGAGAGTGAGTCAATCAAAACCATCAATAACACAGTATCCATGACTTACAATTACTAGAGCTACCACTTGCACACTAGAGCATGCCATTCAATTTTTATAGTCAGTGTGGAAAGATTTAAACACATTAAAAAAATGAAATAATCGGTGGGCATGTGTAGATCTATGGTGTAGTACAAACTGCTAGAGCATGAAATTGCTTTAAGGAATTGGCTTATATAATACATATAGTAATACATAAACTTATTTGCTTTCTTTTTGAGAGTTAGATGAGAGAATTGATACCACTCTCGTTTCTGTACGACAAATATAAAGCTATTGCCAGCAGCTGGCTAACTTAACTTAGCACAAAGACTGGAAAAAGAAGGAAACAGCTAGCCTGGCTATATCCAGAGTAGCAAGATCCTGAACCTTTTTATCCCTGAGTTTTCGTACAGATTAAACAAAAAAAGATAATGAGTTACTTAGTGAGTAGAGGTGCACAGAAATAGACTTCTTTACCCCTGGACTGAGCTAGGCTAGCTCCTTCTCCCCGTTTTCAGTCTGTATGGTGAGCTAAGTTAGCTGGCTGGCAGGATTCATATTTAGCATAGCGTGGTAGCAATCTTACGTACTCATCTTACTCTCAGTAAAAAAGCAAACATTTCGTTGGAACTTTTCCTTAAACCCGGTGTGAGATGTTCTCCATTATGAATCTTTAGAATTCTTTATGCTTTGTGAGGACCAGAAAAACAGCAGTCTGCAGTCCTTGTCATCTTAACTTGTAAAGCAGCTGCTGCTGGCCCATGCGGATGAAGGAACCAGGACACTGCTGGAGCTGTGTTTTTTTGGGGGGTGGGGACGGCCCTGTTGTCTTATTGTTAGGTCAGCAGTGCTAGGCTAGCCCCTGTCAGCCAGCCAGTGTTGAGCTCTGCACTTTGCATAAGGGGGCTCTTCCGTAATGAGCCGCTATGTATGGGTATCATGTGAGATATCTGAGCTAGCGCTTACTGTTCCATGGCCAAGGTCAAAGCCTGCCCACCCCACCACTAACTCCCCTACTCTATCCATCACCTGAGAACACAGACCGCAGCAAAGCTCACATTCCAACCCCTCTGGACATCCTCACACCAATTTGGAAGGACTTGTCTTTTTATGGTTGTCTCTCTTTAATGCATATGTAAATATACTTTCAAGATATTATATATTGAATTGCCAAAAAAAAAAAAAAATCATGTACAAAAATTCCATTACAATTTGTAGGTGATTGGGCTGATGAAATTAAAAGCATGACTTTTGAAAAAAAAGTTAGGGGCCATGATGTCAACAATGTCCAGTCATGCCTTTAAAAGACTGTTCAGGCGAATTGTTTGTGGTGTAACATAATAGCCTGTTTCTCTTATCTTGCCAATGTGCATGTTTGATGTTTGCTCTTTTCCAAAGAGCACTTGCTATCAACATGTCAAAAGTGGATATCTTATGTGGCTCCATATGACAGGGGCTTAAGTGTACAGGTCCCTGGAACAATCTGTCCATACACCACCATACTAGCGCTTAAGTCCCCACAGTAATCAATAAACTGCCCTCTCCCAGATCACATATCAATTGCTTGCTGAACTCAGGCGTGGAATAAAAAAAAAGTGTGCCTAAAGAACAAATGCCCTCTGTGCTGCTGCTGTATACATGTAAGTCACATCAACATGCAGTCAAAGTTACCATTGGTCATTTCATCCTCTATTTTGATCACAAGAAGAAAAAGGTATATTTCAAATATAGTGTAAATCTGAAGATAATAAGACATACGTACGGATCTGAACTTACATTTCACACATTTGTTATTTTCTTGTTTGTTAATCAACAGTGCTCCTTGTGGTCTAAAGTAAAGTCAGAGCTTTTAGACAAATGACAGATATTTGTAACTACCTTCAATCCCACGCTTTGTCAGAATTATTAGCTCTTTTGGGCGGACTGTTTGGAAGCAGATAGATTTCATGATGAATCTGAAATCAATTTAGACTCAAATATTTATGTTTGCCATGACAGCAGCATATTAATTACCCCCCTACTCCAATCTTCCCACACCCCATTTCCAAAGGCAGGACAGCTCAATGTATTGCCACTTAGTCCTGCACAATAAACTTTACTGACAGCTCTTTTGCTCGGGACAAGGGTAAACAATACGGTAAAGAGCAGGTAGAGCTGATTCCCTCATGCAGGTTTGAGAAATAAACATGGGACAGGAGTGTATGAATAAAAGTGTATGTCTGGACTGCAAGTCTGGTGTGAAAAAAAAAACTCAAAAGTGGGAGCATGGAAAAAGGAGAAATGAGCAAGGAGAGATGGATTTCCTGCCATTTGTGATCTATGACCAATCGGCTGTCTATCTTCAGATTCGCTGTTAATGGCTATCGGCCACGATTTAAATCCTCTCTTTTGTGCATTCACCTAAATCAATAAATTGGCATCCATTTGATTGAATGCGCATCCATTGTGTTAAAATGAGGCTGAATGAGTTTTGTCCTTTTGACCAATGAGTGCATTTTCAGTACAGCTTTTCAGATATTTTCAAGTACAAAGTTCAGGCATCCATTTATGAAAAACATGATTCTAATTAATCAAATATTCATTTGTGAGCCAATATTTACTTTGAACAGCAATGTTAGCAAACTTAAAATCTGTTTTTATCACTACGATTTACAATTTGACCACAACTGGTATGCCCTTTTCCCAACTTTTCATATAAATTTAAATGATCAATATATATTAAGCAATATGAATGATTATATATCCAAACTGCAGTGATATAGTGAAGACAGACTGTCCTCTTAAAAGGGCAAACAGAGGAGTCATATAAAATAATTAAGAAAAAAGGACAAAAAAAAAAGGAACTTCAGAAAATAAACAGCAGCACCATAAATTCAATGGCCAAAGTATGTTGAACTGATCTGTTCTGTGTTTGACTAATTTAATAACTGTGATGCTAAGGTAGCTATTTTATTTGTTTTGCCAAGGTTAACTGTTGGCTTTTTGTTAGTATACACGTGTGTGACTGCATTCATTTGTGTGTATGTGTGATCTCAAACTCTCTGGGGCTCTGAACAGTGGTAAACAGAGCTATACTGTGTTATCAGTACTGCAAATGTGTGCACATAGAGATACACACATCATTAATATTTTTCAGACAGTGTTTTCAAATTATAAATACCAATATAAATGACTTGTACCACTACAATGTCTGAAGATGTCTAAGAACTAGAAGAATTGTTATTTGATGACTTTAGCTGACATGAGATCAGATCACTACCTTTGTGTGAAATCTGTTTTGCATTCCTTCAGATGACAGAAGCAAGGCCTGTTTAAAGAGAAGAACTGCTGTTCTGAACTTATCCAAGCTTTAGGAGAGACACTTATATTTCCAATTTCAGTCTTTCAGTCACATTACAAAAAAAAAAAAAAAAAAAAAAAACAGACAGCGTCTGTGCCAAAAGGAAGTTCATTTTATTTACATATTTTAGCAAAATACATCCCTGGGAAAATGTGAAAGCAAAAATGCATTTCAGTTATTCCCTTTAGAGGAGAATTGGCTGCAGCTTGATGAAATGAATCCTTTTAATTTGCATCTCATATAAAACATAATATGGAGTAATTTTCCATTGGTGGAGAAAAAGAAAAGATTGAGTGTGTTTAGCCATTGCATTTGCTGACATAAAAAAACACAACACTCATAGAGTGATTCTCAAATTTGTATTCAAACAAAACCATCAAATTCAGTCTAAATGGAGAAAAGAGGAAAGACTGAAAGAAAAACAGTACTCATTGATACCTACATAAACAAAGACTATGCTCTTTATGCCTGCAGTTAAACAACAATGCCCTCTATTGGTGTGATGCTGCATCTGTTTCCCCAACAAAGGCCATCGCACTAAAGGCAGGCTGAAGTGTTTTCCAGCACACTCAGCAGAAATATCACATTGAAGTGCAATCACCTCGAACCTCAAAGACTGTCCTTATTAACCTATTAAGTACGACAGAATGCTTTATTATTAATTTACAAACGTTATTCAACTATAACAGTCGTTGCTGCCATAATCAGGGGGCCTTATTTGGGCTTAAAACGTATTAATTAGAACAATAATGAATGAAACCACAGTAGGTAAGTGCAAGTGCAGCCATCCTGCCTCCAGCATTAAAAGTCTGCAGACTCAGAGACGGCTTCTCAGAGTTAAGAGCTCTGTGTGTGTGTGTGTGTGTGTGTGTGTGTGTGTGTGTGTGTGTGTGTGCATACGTGAATGAGGATGGTTTACAGGATCAGTGAAAGAGTTCTTGACAGGAATGCACATTGAGTCTCCCTGTTGCTCTCTCTACTGAACCGGAACAGTGGTGTAGACAAACAGGGGCGCCCCGGAGAGTGTGGCGAGCTAAGTGAGTGAGCACAGAGGTTTAATATGACAGCTACACTTCTCAGCTGCTGGTTCAGGGTGAAGAAAATGTCCTACACTTTGCGTCTGTGGTAGCATCATGGCTGATCAAACACATGCCACTTAGAAAAACTGAAGTGGATTCTAGACAGGGTGAAGGAGTTTTAGGATGTGATTGTGAGTGAGTTAAAAATAAACTCAAAGACCTTCTTCTAGGTAATGATAAGCTGTACATTATGAACAGTCAACTTTTAAACAAATCACTGTTATCTTTACATGCTGTGATTTCATACATTGTCAAATAACTATAATTTGTAAAAGCACAGTGCTTACAAGAGTTTTGCTTGTGGCATTGTCTAGATAATACTTCTTTTTTATTATTTCAATCATCATAAATAGTGGCGCATATGAAATGCAGCCTTTAATGGATTATTTTGTTTATGACACCATTCATGGATGTTTTTGTTCATTCACGGATATTTATGTTTTAGGACATATTTATTCTTGCTTGCGGAAAGAAAAAAGCGACACCATCTGTCTAGAACTTCAAAAACAGTGTGCCGCCCTTCTCCGTTAAAGCAAACGGCACAGTGCACAGGTATTCTTTAGCAAGGCACAGAGTACCTCTTTGCTGGGATGCTGTTTTGCAGCAACAACTGCTTTCTGACATTTCCGTGGAGTGGAAATTCTAATTATTTTTCCTTGGGATAGTGATTTATAAGTTATATTTACATAAAAAACAGAGGGAAACCAAAAGACATATATATCGCAATCCATAAATTTTACATCATTTACAAACCCATAGCTGGATTACACAACAATTCATAAATAATGGTTCCACATTTCTCCACTTCACTCCTCTTTCACCACCAAACTCTCTAATGTTTTTGCTGTTACACGTTGTTTCCTGCTCACTTGGATGAAAAACTGATTTCGTTTGGTATTGCTTACACCATCCTGGCAAACATCAACCTCTCTCCCACCTCCCAGAAGACCATAAAACACTTGCAGGCCAGGGGGCAGGGGTAAGGGGGGGGGGGGGCAACAAGGCAAAGGAAGAGTAGATGATGGAGAGAAATGGTAATAGCAGGACAATGTTAAATGGGATTATAGAAAAGATCTGTAGCTGCTGCTTGTACAAATGGTTTTGGCAAAGTTTAACAAACCTCTTGAAGAATAATTTTCCAATAAGCAAAAAGAAGCCTGCTCTGTTGACAATGTTCATGAATAATTTTGTTACACTTCATTTTCAAATACCGTGAGACACATTATAGGAGGTATCTTTCAATGCCATTTTGAAAGCCTTGAGAGAGAAGCCATGCAATGCAGCCAAAAGACATTATGATACATACCTGAGCAGAGCTATTAGCCTGAGTCCCATCCCCCTTTTTATTTCAATTAAACCTTTCTCTTTGATACAGAGGCATCCAAATCTAAAGTGTCTTTGATCTCCTAACCATAGGACAGACAGGAAAATAAGTCTCTTTAAATGGATGGAAAAGAAAGTTCCAAATTCCAGAACAGGGGACAATTTCTTTCCCTGCTGCGGTTTTAACTTGCACAGGGGTACTTAAAAAGACCTCACGCCTGGTTTGGCAGTAGTGAACAAAACAATCCACCATGAGGAAGAAAAAAAAAAACACACACACAGTCTACAAGGGGCTGACAGGCTTTCTTTCATTCTGAATCTCACTTCCCCAAATGTGATTAATCAAGTGTCTCAATATGTACATGGAGAGGAAGGAAAACGCAGCTTCAAAAGACAGAAGTTAATAACTGCTATGAACACTGACACATCACCGCCAGGTGAAAGAAGAAAAAAAAAAAACTTTCCTCACAATTCTGCCTCATGCTTTCTAATTAAACAAATCACCTTAAAATGAAAAGATGTTGGGTGCATGGGAGAACTCAAAGTTAACACTGAAATAGGCCCGCATTGTTCTAATTCTGTGTGACTCCACCTGAAAGAAAAATAAACTCAAGTAAAGAGTGCTTGTTGGAAAGCTGAAATAATACCAACTGTCTTCTAAAATAAAATCAAATATGAAACTTGTTTATGCTGGAAACATACTTTCTCTGAGCTCCACCAAACTTTTATCTTATATAAGAGACACTGACCAGTGACGTCAGACTCCTCTGATTCTTGAAGCTATCGTTAAATCTCACTGCTCGATCTGGGAGCCGCCACCATACACACTTTGATCCTCTCTATTGCTCACCAGGGCGTGAGGGAACAGCTACATGACAGTCCCAGTGTGAGGGATTGTGGGTATTTTCTCCACTCGGAGTGTAGGATTATGGGCCGCTAACTGCTTTTGTATGAAAGAAAAACATCAGTGTGCACCGTGCTGAAGCCCCACCGAACAACAGTCGCTCCGCGGAAGCCTGGGTGTTCTTTGATGTGCTGCTGAGCGGTGCGGGGCCACACAAAGTAGAGGAGCACAATCAGTCATCTGTTAGAAAGGGACTAGCAAGGCCTCAGAGCCAGAGGAGGGCCGCTCAGCGCTGGCCACAGACACAAGCACAGGCAGGAGGGGGAGACAGCAGTAAGACCAGACGTTCACGTTCACTCGTATGAGAACCGCCATGTCTACTTTTACTTTTCACTCTCTTTCTTAACTGCTGTGTATTCCAGTCTCTTCTACCTTTCCTTTTTTTGTGTGTGCATAAGTAAATAATTAACACATCATTGTGATAATTCTGGTGTTTGTCTGTTGTGATTAATATTAATCCATTTAATCAGTGTTCAGTGACTCAAGCGGATCTCTAAACATTTTCTTGTCTTTTTCTCTGAGCGCTTTATATGATGCAAGCATGCATATTAAAGCAAGGCAGCCAGCTGTGAAAACAGCTTAATTAGTCGTAATCACTTCTGATGGAACATGTTTCCACTACTTGCCTCCATTAGGGATGCCTTATTTCTCTTATTCTATCAGCCAACTGCTGCCACTCTGTGTCAGGTGGGGCTGGTGGAATCATGAACGTGTCCCAGAGGAGGATTTCTGTCACTAAATGTTAATCATAATGCAAGTTTGCACTGAGACAGATTTCCATATTGACACTGAAAGCAAGTAAATGGCACCCGTGGAGTAAAATGATCACACAACCCGAAGGTCAGTATGACAATATGCACCAACTAAAACAACTTCCACTGGAACTTCCAACTCCCACAAATCAAACTGCCTGGATGCTGAAGGAGAGCTGGTGATGACAAAAGGAGAAATCAGCAGTATTAACAAATCATTGATGTCTCAGACAATTGAAAACTGATGGTCATTCAAGACCCATAAGTTTGAATTACAGCACCTATTTCCACTTTATCTTACTATCTAACCTGACTCAGTTGAATCAATGGAAGCAGTTGGCCAAACAGCTATTCTTCAAAAACTGTTCAATACAAACTTTATCGAGAGGACAAGGTCAGCACTGGCAGAGACAAGGAGATAGATGGACAGACAAGAACAAAAAGAGCATACAACAAAAAAGTCTTCTTCCGACTGGAACAAATTTCAAGGTGAGATGTACCTTACCTGAATTTTTTGGGCCTGATTTTAACTCAGATATTATTTCAATAAAACACACATTTCCACCAAGAAAATCCCTAAAACCTGAACATTACTGAAGACATAATGAAGCGTATTTAATTTCACATTCTACCAAACCACAGCTATGTTTTATTTAATTCTCTACAGTACACTGATTAGCATTTACACATGATTCATACTTTGACATTTGGGGGAAAAA
The DNA here is from genome assembly GCA_037833715.1 of Toxotes lorentzi. Taxonomy (NCBI): domain Eukaryota; kingdom Metazoa; phylum Chordata; class Actinopteri; family Toxotidae; genus Toxotes; species Toxotes lorentzi. The sequence goes on from JBBMJY010000001.1 coordinate 14,271,866, forward strand.
AAAAAAAAAATCTCAAGAACATCAAACATGGGTATCCGTTCCCCCAGCTGCTTCAGTCCTCAGTATGTATAGACCAAAGTGCTGTTGATGTGTGTTAGCTATTTTAGTTGTGATGCATTTCTCCTGCAATGAATCTTGTGGCTTCCCACTTCCCAGCCATGCCACCATTCGATGCATCTTTGATACTTTGTGGTTGGCAAGGATCCTTAACCATCCTCCATCATTGGCACTGGGCCATGAGATATTATGACACCCACGCACACACATACTCACACAAACACACACAGATACATCATGGGGGACTCAAAAGTGAGAAAACCTCAAGAAAAAATATAAGAATAATGGCTGCAAAGGGAGCTGTTACACCTGTGCTTTATCTGTGTACTGTATTGCATGACATTGACCTTCATGTACTGTTTTTTTTTTCCCTATATCCAAACATCTTTTATAAAGAGCCTATATAAATACTTTATTTTTCTATTTTGTGTTGTGTCTAGTTGACCTAAGAAATAGAAGAGAGGAGGTTTGCAACAACTAGACTAGTTTTTAGGATATGAGGCTCAGCTGTTTCATTTTCATTTTCTTAGAGAATCAGGTTTTACACATGATTGAAAATTACAATAAATTACCAAGTCTACCATGAGAGAATATACTCTCATGGACAGAAACAGTTCAGTAGAAACTGGGGGCCGGTCACTTACAATAGCCACATTTTCTCAGAATTGTCTGCGCAGTCCTGATATTCTCTCACTCTAACTCTAAAATTCTTGGTCATCTTGCTAATTCAACTGTCACAAACAATTAAGCCTTATTTTAAGCCCACGTAGTTGAAAGTCAGGTGTATTATTAGCTTGTAATAATTTTTGCACAACATCTATTGTATGTCTCTTTGTTGATTTGTTTTATTACCTGACAACTCAAAGGCCACCATATGGAGCCCTTTGCAGGTAGGCATGCTGTATATATGGCACCATAAAAGTCAGTCTGCCCATTCACGTTCAAGTGCAATTACAAAGGGTATTATGTAAACCCGTTTGTGTGCCGCGGTAACAGCATTACTGCCAGCTTGTTAGCGACCATTTGACAGAACGAGCTTCCTATCACTCTCCAGCATGCTCAAGCATCCATCATGCAAGCTCTCAAGTCAAAATGTATCAAATTTAAGAGAATACACACACACACACATACACACCACCCATAGCCATAAAAGAAGCAGGACAGCATTCAAGTCAATACAGTTAAACATTATTGCTGAGTGGACATTACAGTGCATGGAGATTAGCACTTGGCCTGTGGGACAAAGGACCGTGCCCGCTGGCGCGTGTGTGAGCATGTCTTTTATGTGTAATTCAGAGAGAAAGACTGCCTCAGATCTTTAAGTTTGAAAAAAAAAAAAATCAAATTCACTGATAGTTTGGATGTCTTTGTTTTGTCCGTTTCATATGTGTATTACGTTTTCACTGAATGGATCATGCATGTTTGTTTGTGTGTGCATGAGATGAGATTAACACGTCCTGTTTCATTGAGAAAATGTCAAGATTCAGACTCAGACATGATGAAATGTTTGCATTCTTTGCAAAAGCACAGGAATGATGTGATACTGTGCATGGCGGTATTTTGGAACTATTTTAAATTATCGTTTGTGGTATCAAGGGCTACATAAGTATACTGCAGTTTCAAAGCATTGATGAAAAGCTTTGCAAATCCGTTTAACATGTTTGAGGCAGGTACATCTTCCTTTTTGGTGAGAGACCTGATCGAATTCCATCTCTTTGCTTCAAAGTCTGTCGGTACAAGTGCTGATGTGGAGAGACGAGGCAGTTACAGGCAGGGAGGGAAACACAAATCACGCACACCAACACATTAGACCAGTTTTCTGACAGCAAGCAAAAACAACCACTTAGGAAAAACACAACAGACACAGCACAAACGAATAATACTTCCCCAGCCAACCTATGCCAGTTGCATTGATGAGGTGTGATGCGAGCCGCTTGCCTGCTGTTGTACTCTCCTTCCAATCCAATAGGAACGCTCAGTGTCACTAATGCCCTCCACCAAACCAAGAGAAAACACTGATCAATGCTCTGCAATCAGCAGATTGATCACACATGATATCACTGGCCAAATCAAGACAGATAACTTCCACTTCTTTTAAATTTCTTGTGTGTGGAGCCAACAGGTGTGTTATTCACATTCCTAATAATTAGATAAAGATACTGTTGAGATTGTAACCCAAAAGTTATTAAGAAGCCAAAAAAGATTAAATAAAATTTGCATTTTAATCATGACTTGTAGATAATCTAGTTTTTATGAGGCACTATTGTTTGTGTGATATCTGATCAGCTGCCAAAGCCGAACAAGATGTCCCTTGCTATTTATATGCTGCCAGGGATAACTCAGAAGAATGCCTTATGTAAAATGGCTTGATAAAAATGACCAAAGCCAAGATAATTTAGCAAATTAATTTCATGATAATTATATTTTCTTTTTCTCCTATCTCTTTCATTCTCCTCTTCTCCGTGCCGGTTCTCACAGTCCTGCCTCGCGGGCAGTAAGTATATGCACCATGAACACATTTAATTTTCCCTGTTAGTCTACAGCGCGGCCAGAGGTGAGCTTTAATAAGGATCAATGGCACTTTATCTGGGACAGGACCCACTCCCGTGCATGCAAATCACAACACCAGCAATGGATTCAATTAAAAAGAGAACCTCCAACCACCAGCACTGGAAATTCAATTAAAGGATTTATGCAAAGGTTCACTGGCTTTTTTGTGTTGCTGTTTCTGTTTATGTAATGAGCTTTTCATATCAAGAATCAATACGTAATCTGGAGTGGGGCCATGGAGAGGGTGGTGGTTTGCCTTCTCATATGCATTTTGGATTTAATTCAAGAACAGGCATTTCTATAGAGCAGTTAGCAGGATATCTGACCACGTTACTAAACCCACTGGGCATGAACTCAAGTCTCCTCACCCTGTGGTGCTCCCTTGGAAGACATAACAATGTCTCACGTGCTGGCCACATACGACGTTTATGTTATGTATTGACTGGGACACACTTTAAAGTACAGTGATCTTCAGTAAAACCACTTACAGGACTCCCCCCTCCTAATCAGCCGAGCAAAGAGGCTAAAAGGCTGGGGCCCCTGCAGCAACTCCAGTGTGCACCCTGAGGTGTGTGTTTTAGCCTAATGAAATGGGATCTCAATAGACAATAATCCTTGTAACAAGATTGAACAGGGACACCCATGTCAATATTAGCAAATGGGATTGCTGGCTTTTCGTTTTTCGTGCACACGCACACACACACACATGATGTTTGTATGCGCTCATACCTGTGTGCCCATCTGTGTAAAAGTGTTCTCTCATTGCTTCTCCACCCAGGTTTTAAGTGGAACACAAAAATAAGAGTGTTCTGGCTGGACCTCAAGGCTGTGGGTGGGGACCCATAACATTTTCCCACACCTACACGATTAGAGGATTTAAGCCCCCCTGAAGTTCCTCAGAAGTTTTTGATTAATCTGCCACAGATGCGCCAAGAGGGGTTGTTCCAAGATAGAGGTGTAAAAAAAAGGGATGCTGTGTCGACAGAAAAGAGGTGCATAAAATAAAAGCTGTACAATAAATATCTGGCCAGTTAATGAAGAGGGGCACAGACATTAGCTACCCAGAGACTTGGCATCCCTAGAACTGCCACAGTGGCAGTCTTCCACATCACAGTTCACAGTTCAGTTAGGAGGCTCTTCAGTCTTCTGTACAGTGTGAACTGTTGGATAACATGGAGTAACACCAGTCCAGTGTAACAAACTGCAATATACCAGCCCCAGTATTTAAAATATCCAGTATTTTGTTGAGATGACTACATTGAGTTGAGTCCGTTGTATTTTGTTTATTCAGGGACTACATTATATTGAAAGGTGTTTCAAATATTTTATGCCACTTCTTGGCAAATATATAAAAAACATTTTACAATACGAACTCGAAATCAAGGACAGCACCAAAAACTTATTTCAAAATAAACACAGAGCTGAATCGCCTGAACCAAAGTCAACAACAATTCTCAACATGTGACAACAGGACTGTTGCATTTGATTGCGTTAGATAGTAAAAGTTTCTGGGTTTTTTGGGGGGGTTTTTATCCATTCAGTGAGCTGTGTGTTCACTGTGTACTGTGGCAAATCACATTTTAATCAAATATTATTTAAGTGTCAGTGTAGATACAGCTCAGTGTGTGAACTATGAACTTCAATTTAAAAAGCAATCAAAATAACTTTATCCAGACAACACACCATGAAGGGACGATCTTGAGTGATCTATCCCACAGCCCATCAGCACTCTCAATGAAGCAGAGGGACAAGATGTGGAGCAAAAGCAGACTAAAATTACCATCCGTATGAAAAGTGAAACTAGACAGTCTATTCACATCCTGGCCTGGCTATAAATAGGGAAACACACACAGCTAATGTGGTGGATTAGTAGCAGGAAGCAGACAGGCAGTCATCACAGCCCTTGTCCTCCTCAGCCCATCAGACTCTGGATCCCAGCAGACGTCACCCTATCTACCAAATCAGTATCAGCTGGGGGCCTCGTCCATTCACAAAAGCAGCTCCATACAACTCTCAGCCCCATCGTGTCATTCAGCAAATAGGGGAAGGGTCCTGTTTCAGTAGTTGATATTCAGTCAGGATGTTACTCCTCCTTTCCTCTTCATTGCACCATATAAAGAAAGTGTGTAACACTATCCACACCTAAGGGCCCTTTCTTCATATTTATATAGAGGCTGATGGTAAGAGATAAGGGCTAAAGTGCCCATTTTTCCACACATTCAATCACATAAGGCTCACCAAAGCTCTGTTTCTTGTGATGTGGTTTGATTGATTGATACCCCGCAACGGTTCTTGGTTTGGCCCCAACCTCATTTGCATCAGATAAGACACGCAACAAATAGTGTTGAGGAGGAATTGCATATTTAATAGAAATGCCAGCTTGCTTAGTTTTTGTTGCAAAAATATTTGTAATTATTTATTGATGTGTTTACATTACAACAGTTTATAGTTGTCTTTTTCATCATAGGTTTATGGGATGCAGCTAGTGCAGTAAACAGTGTCGCATCTGCATAAAAACAGTAATTGCTGTTTTGTTTCGCTAAACCAGTGAATACAGCAGCCTGCTGCTTCATCCTGCTAACAGCAGACTGCCAGTAGACACTCCCTCACCTTTCCCTCTCTCCTAATCACCAATTAGGACTCCATTAGTCTGGCCTGGCAGCTCATTTGCTCTGGAGGCGGCTGAGGGGGCCTGGTGCGTGGGACCTCTGCCCGCTGTGTTCTGCCCCAGCGACCACGGCACCGCACGGCTGTCACGGTAACACTGCCACCATGTCTCTCTGTTACACAAGTGAAAGTCCCTTTCCTCCTCCCTCGCCACTTCCTGCCTAACAATGCTTTGCTGGGGAAATCCTCTTCCACAACTGGCAGGCTGCGCACAGAGACTCTCCCTCTGAGGACGGAGGGAAGCAGAAGATGCGAGAGGAGAGAAGGGGAGCAACTAGAGGACAGTCAACGCAAGTCTGTGGAGCCACTTGTTAGGTACTTCATTAAATGTCCATCCCCATGGTGAACGGGTGAAGTGGGACCCTTATTAACTGAGGAGGGAGACATCCTTCAAGAGCTGGGAGATGACTTACAGCCCCAGTGCCAGCTGCCTGAGAAAGCTTGTGGGGAACAGGGGGAATCGCAGGACAGCCAGAGATAGAGGTGGGTGGGGAGCTGGGGAAGGAGTTTGATGAGAGTGAGGGAGCAGGGACCGAGTCACATTCAAAGCACTAAACAGCTCCTTAGCAACATTGTGAAATTACCCTACTGGCACGCAAGATGAGGCCCAAAGCTCTCAGGAACTTGTTAAAGCCACTGGCTCCCTCTCCCCCCTCCCCACCGCTCTAATGTCACACCAGAGGGACTTGGTCAAAAGTTCAGTGCGTGCATATGTAAAAAGGTGGGTGAGTGCCAAAGGCAGTAGACAAGCAGTGAGATGAGGATGGTACAAGATGCCACTGGACAATGCGTGTACGTTTGCATGTGCAAAAATATGCACGTGTGAAAGTGTGCGTCTATGGGGCTGAACAGAGTTTGGGTGTGTGTTTCAGACGAACCTAATGCAGGTAGGAAGCATTCCACTGACATTTCAAACAGTTCACCTGAGGCTGTTCAGAGACAATTTTAATCAAAATCAAATTCTTTGTTAGCATTAGCATTTACGCTCCCCACCTATCAAGCTTGTTGGAGAAAATCTGACCAACTTGCAGTCAAGGTGAAGGTGCATGAAAAAAACAGAAACGTGATTATAACGCAACACAATGCTGCTTTTTCATTAGGAGCTTCGTGTGTTGTAGGTATTATGCTTGACTTGCCTGATTACCATGGCTTTCTTGAATGCATCAAGGATATATATAATCACTGCAAGCAATTTGTCAAGTGAGTGCGAAACAAATCAAATATGGCTAATGTATATTTTGGCTTTCTTTAGTTTCATTTTCTTGTCCCATTTCCAATATGCTGGCATCTGCAGTCTCTGTAAGCTCCATGGATCCCAGGAGCATGTACAAGCAATTAAAACAATAGCATCTTTACGCCCCTGCAACCAATAAACAAGCTAATGTCACTGCTCTATAAAGACACTTAGCGTCTGGGGCAATACCCCAGCTGGATTAGAACAGAGCTCTGTGCTTTTAATACCCCACCATAAAGAAGGTTTAAAGAAATGCATGCACTTTATTAAAGAGACTCCAAGGAAATAATATCAAATACATAACCAAGACAACACACTGAAGTTGGGGTGTAAATTCAGAAAGCATCCCATTTAAATTGAAGTTTGTTTATCAACACTCATTTTGCATTGTTACTGTCTGGGGACAGTTCTTAAAGTCAAGTTCTCTAGCAAGAAATCTTAAATGTAGTTATTTCTACCTCTTAATTAACCAAAGCTCACTTAAAAATAATTGTAACTTCCTGAGTTTTCCCCAGTCTACTGCCATGCAGGCTAGATATTACACCATCTCAGTGTAAAAGGGATTGAAGACCAATGGTCAGTGTATATGCACAAGATCCAAGGGCTTGGCTTTGTCATCAGTTTGAGCCTGAGGCCTGGAATCTAACAAGAAATTGCTGTTGAACTTTTGTGGTGCTGACTGGGCATTGGCAAGGGAATCTCCAGTCCTAACCTCAGGAGGGGAACAAGAGAGCAACGGGATCCCACACAGCCACAGGTGCCATCTGGGCTTGAACCTGAGAACTTCCCTCTGCTCAACCGCACCACAAGCCCAAGGGCAAGGAAGTCTTTTCCATGAGTCAGTACATTTTTCCGGCTAAATACTGAAAATAAGGAGAGGAATTGGGGGAGGTGTGTACAGGGTTGATATTATGGAAAAAAAAAGAGAGAAATGGAGAGAATACTGGTGTTAGTGAGAAGAGAGAGACAAGAAGTGTGTGGGACCACGTCTCAGATTCCTAATATGCTGCTTTCATTGGCCTTGCCCCAAAGGTTTAACAGTGCTGTCCTGGGAGCGGTCCAGTACCTTCAGTTTCCTCTTACTCTGGCAGACCATGGATTTACCCTCGCACTGTTCTCGCTTTTCCTTTTCAGATTACATTTTATTCTATGTTTTACGAAAGGTCTGATGGGACTTTCCTTTACCCCAGGTAAATAAGCCATGCAGCTGGGCAAACAGAACCCAAACCTAGCACCAGTGTCAGGATAAAATTGGGTAAGAGGAGAAAGAGAGAGAGACTTAGAGAGGAGGAGTTAAATAAAGGAAAACTTTGTATGTGAAATTTAGAAATTTTGGAATGGTTCAATTCATTTGGACTGCACTGCCCACACACACACACACACACACACACACACACACATACATGCACACACACACAGTTTCAGGTTCTGCTCTGGGCATGGACACAAGCTCTACAGCCTCCAAGGCCAGGTTATGCAATCTCCTGCTTAAGTGATGGGAAGAGTGGGCCAAGCTGAGCTCAAAAGGACCCTCAGGGAATGGACAGAATGTGAGGGAGACATTCAGTTGAGACAGAGGAGAAGATCTCCAAATCTTCTTATGTGTGTAAGTGCAGGTTTACAAGACACATATACAGAGTCTACTGTGCACCTGCGTGTGCTAAGTAGCTTTAAATATGTAATATTTACACTTACAATTATTTTAACATCAAGTAATGGAAGACGAGCCCTTGTGCTAAAAGATGTTGTCTGTTGCAACACGAGTCTACAGAATTCAAAGCACTGACCTGAGGTAAGATCTCTTTTGGTAAGTGTTTACTAACCATTTGTCACTGTAACACACAGAAAATTACACTTGTTACAACACACTCCAGTGTTAAGTGATTGAGCAGTACCTATTGTAGAGCTTTTTCTTCTTACTAAAAAGCCACTGTCCCATCAAGGACTACCAAAAGACATAGAGCTGACATTCTTATAAAGTTTGGAAATGCCCATACTGTCACCATCAGTAACAGTTTTCAAAGCACTGTAAATATGTTTTGGTGTAGAGAAAGGAGTGACGCTAAAAGGTTTCAGTTTAACACACAGCCTTATGGTATGAAAAGGCAAATGAAATACTAACATCAGCAGCCAGTTTGGTATTCCCGTTTTGGTCAAGGAGAGGTCAGCTGAGAACACAAGAAAAGGACTACTGTTCTGATGCTTGTGTCTAAGAAGTAAAAACAGATTTAGGGTTTTCTACAATAAAGGGGGAGCTTAATGCTTTCTTGCTTCTGTTACAGACACCTATAAAGGGCAGATGAAATAGAATTTGTACTTCTGTCTTTCACATACTGGAATTGGGCACTTTGGAGGGAGTCTATGACTCTCATGCCTCATCACGGACACTGGCAGAGTGCAAAACACTGTGGGTGACTGAGGACATTTGCTCTTAGTGTCAGGGATTTTGTTCTGTTGTGAAATTGCTGGGACACGTACCAGTGAGAGTTGCAGGACGATAATTGGCATATGAGAAAGAGCATCACCTTTTTCTTCAACATCAAGAGTCACACTGCCGGTAAACCATATTGGTAAGTAGGAATACAACTCTTAAAAAGACAAGAAGCATTGTTTGGGGGAGGTGATGTCAACACACACAAAAAATTTGAGGAAGTGACCACACAGCTATGGGATGTCCCACTGACAACTAGTCTTGCCTTCTCTTCCTGGAAAGAAACCCTTGGCATTTACTTATTTTTTACAAGGTAGTTCATTTCTCCCTTCCCATGAAAGTCAGATCAGTCTTCTTGGACTGACTGTGCTGTAGCAAAAGTTTACTTCAAGTCAGAAATGGGTAAAGCATTTGTTTTCTTATTATGTTTGCGAAGTGGGGACCCTTATTGCGAACGGAAGATGGCGCCTCCTCGTCCAGCAGCTATAAACTGCTGGTGATCTCCTAGTGCACCAAACAAACATGATGAATTTAAGGCGATCATCAAGAGCAAAATGTGCTGAACCTTTCCTCCAGTGGGGAGCTCATAAATTGTAAATACTGTAGGTTCGTGGCAATAAGGTCTGCAAGGAAATTAATCTGCTTCGCTGTTCTAGACATAAGTTATAATAATGGTATTGCCTGCCACCACCTCTGAAAACAGGGACAAATGGAAAAGCACTATGATGTTCACCATAAAACAAGTGGGCCACCAAGACAAACACAGTTTTAAGAAAGAGTTAAATACACAAGAATATTTGAAAGGCTTCTAAGACAGACCAGAAAGTGACATCAAGTAACAGAAAGAGGAGAAGACAGATGGAGAGTTGGGGGATCATGAAAGAGAGCGCTGGGAATAGCTCAACTTTTTGCTCAAAGACCTCAGAACTGGGCAAGTGCTGTTCCTCACACAGCCTGTGCTGCCAGGGAAAATATTTTCATTCTGAATGACGGATGTAGTCCTGCTTTACTTTTATGGGTTAACTCTTGTTTTCCATTAACATTCTTCATGGCCTTGTTTCAAAGGTTAAAAAAAAAAAAAGATACAGTGGTAGATAACAGGTGAGTAAGCCTTTTAGATGAAATATAACCTTTTGTATGAGACAAAAAAAAGTTCTGATAGAAAAAAATCTTATAAAAATAACAGAAGTATAACACAAAAGCAAATCCAGAATTATTGAGTGTTAGTGTTCAGTACAAAGCCAAAAGTGCAGAAAGCTGAGTGTTCTGAATGAAAGTAGAGAAGTAGTAGTAGTAGTAGCAGTAGTAGTGAGTGGCAAACAAATACAGCCTTCATGAATTTCAGTGAGACCAGTGCACTGACCCAAAAAAAAAACCTTACATTTTTAGAGCAAATTTGCTGGGCAAAAACCTTTAACCCTGCTAATTTTTTCTCCAGCACAATGATATATCAAGAATTTACAAAATAAAACTTCCCATGAAATGTGCATAAACACTGTTTCGGATTTTGAAAGGTGGATTTTAATCTTGCACTACTTGCACTGCTCACAACTAAAGCATAGGAAAGGCATTTTATCTTATTATTATTAGAATCATTTCAGAGTAAGTTTTTACAATTTCAATTTTTGTTTTTCACATATTGACAAAACATATAAAACTGTGGGACCAATAGAACTACGATAAATACAACTAGATGATAGACTTGTGTAAGTCCCAAACATAAAACAGAGAACTCAGAGTGTATATGCAACAGATGGATCTGTTTAGCAGCTCTGGGCCTGTTCATCTGTTTGCAGTATCACTCCTGTGCGTGAGCATGAATTAGTATAAAACAGGGATAAACGCGAGCTTGCAGGCACACGAGTGGAGAGGAAGCAGTGCCAGAGAGACGTCGCGTTGGCAGGGCGTAGGGATGTTTTCACAGTACATTATGTTTGAGTACACATCAAACATGCCACGCGCCACTCTTTGATTGTCTCTGGTGAAGCTATTTTCTGACAGGTGTTAGACAAGGTCCCCCCGGTAGAAAGGCGAGCATGCTGTAAATACACACTCGTAATGACACATCTCGCACTTGGCAAATAGAGAGATGACAGGGACCTCCCTGATGATGTTTATGTTGAGGTAAAGTTTGTGAAGGCAACACAGTTGATATGCCAGTTATATGACGTAATCTGATAATTGCAGAAATAGAAATAATTGACAGAAACAGTGTCAAACTTTTAACATCCACACTTATTAATAGTTAAAATTCCCTGAGCTACAGCTTGCAAAATGTTTGAATGAAACCAACTACACAACCCCAGCTACTTCTTCACAGCATTCAAAAAGAGGTTGGCTGTATATTGGATAAGTAGTGCTTCCTTCTTTTGGCCAGCCTCACTGCTTCACTACACCAATAATAAAAGCAAAAACCTGTTTAACATTGATTTGATGAGAGTAAGTTTACACTAAACAGACGCCATACAGAAAGAACAGACCAGACCACGTATATTGAGTATTTTCTGTGTCTGTTATTCCCTCATCATCCCAGGCCACAGCGAGGTAGATATTAGACAATCGTCTAATTAACAGTAAAACCACAGTCTAGTGGTCACATGTGTAATTTCTCCATAGGACACATTCTCCATCCCCCAGCGTTCAGTGTGTGGAAGTGATGTGCTTTAATCGCATTGCCCCTTACGCCAGAATAACTGTGAGTACTTTCTTGGCAAAGGCATCCACAGCTCAAGGGTTACTGCATGGTCGATCCTCCAGCGAGGTCCTTTCCATTCTGATTCAATCAATCTTTATTCCATCTGCTGCCAAAATCAATTGCACTCCGCCTGGGATGCCTGGTTAAAATGTGGGGCGGCACAGACTCAGGCAGGGTACTCCATGCTACAGCTATATCTCAACTAGTTCCCTTAGTCAGTACACAGTGTAATGTGTAGGACCAGTCCTACGCCTCTGATCAGACAATCACACTTTATATTTTTGTGTCACCACAGGAAAGAAATTTTTGTGAAGAAGTTTTTTTTTTTCTTTTACTACCATTCAAAGTCAAAGTTATCATTTTTGCCTAATTTGTTGTGTCATTTCAAACTATCAAAATAAAACAAATATTTGACATTTGTGTAACAGCGGTCAACAAGTCTCTTGTCTTACTTTTAGAGCAGGACACACGTTCTCCTTTGAGAAAGTGAAAGTGCATTGAATTGTTGATTTTGCCTTATATTAATACCCTTCCCAGTGCTGTATGGCTTTCTACACTAGACCAAAGATACACAAACCAAATGGATACAATAGAAATCATGCCCTTGTAGTTGCAAACTGACACGCAGACTTTTTACTTTCAGTAGCTTTTAGCTTGCTCTAGCCAGGCGTTTCTCCTCAAGCGCCGCTCTTCCCGCCCAACTGTGTAGTTTCCTTGTAGTAACCTTGTAGTTTCCACTCCTGCCTGGTGTGGGCACACTGGCCTCTTCATCCCAGTTCACAGCCGCCAGCAGGCACCTGGCAGCTGAAAAAATATGAGGCCTACTTAATGAGTTCTTTAAGAGAGTTAGAAGTGGTTGATGTTCATGCTCCAGCGGCCAGGGTTATGAAATAACCGTGCAGCAGCAGGCCTGCCACCACAGGCTACAGCTCTGAGCCAGGACCAGGGCTGAATCTACAGAGGAAGATCTGGACAATGACTCAAGCGTGCTATTCTGATAACTATAACCTTGTTAATGGTTAGTTTGTTAAGTTAGTAAACCTTGTGAATTCACACTTATTTACATAGTTTCTGAGATCAGTCCAGATTACTGATTAACATAAAACCGCAATCCTCCTGTATTTTGAATTGAACAAAAAACTATAAATAAAAATACAATTTTCTGAATATTAGTTTAATTATATGTGAATATTTATTTATTTATCCAATTTATTTATTCAAAGAGTGGTAAACCACTGTGTCTCACAGCAGACAACAACTTTTGGATATTATATCCTAGTCAAAACTGATTTATAACAATGTGCCCCTTTTGAATTTAGAGTATGATGAGTATGAACTTTAAATATGAATTATATACTATCCATTTAACGTTCCTGCTTTTCTTGCATATCTAACTATCTCCTACAGTAGATGATGAAGAGATGGAAAGACGAAGAAGTCTCTTTGAGGCAAGGTAATGACTGCCCCTGCATTTAGCTGCTTTGCAGCAACCATCCCATATGGGAAAGGAGGGCAGATAGAAGAGGCTATTGGCCCTCATCCAACATAAACACGGCCTTGAATCCTTAGCACAGAGCTCTCTGCCAAAACACTGGCTCTCTGTGAAGGCAGAAAAAAGGGGGATAGGAGAGGAGGAGGAGAGGAGACTTGATTAGGAAACCTTAATGGGACTACCCTGTCACATTGCATGGGTGTCTGGGCCTTTGTCCAAAGCATTACTGACACTGCACTAAAGTAACAAGGAGAAGGTGAGGATCATACAACTGATGCACTAAGAGACTTCACAAAACTCAATTCTTCACTTACACCCTGTGTGAATAATGCAATTAGACTCAGGCAATCAGTCTTTAAAATAAACTGCAGGTGAAACAGCACTTCACTGTATAATACAACTATTACCAGTAAAATGGGCTATGTAACCAGAGACGCTGTGTGCAATCAAACACACTTCTGTTACAGCCAGTGTGACACTACTTGAAGCTCTACTTGAAGCTATGGAGTAGATTTTGTTAGATAACAAATAGTATCTTCTTTAACCAGTATTTTCGTTCTTATGCAACTGAGAGTGTGTGGAGTGAAAAACAAACAGTAACCGTACACTATGCAAACTGGAATTTCAACCACTCGAAATATAATCGCGGTGCCACACGCTCAAACAATTACACAACTATTTAAAGTGTGGGCATGTAGATGGCTAATTTAGCCACTTTGATTTTCCCGTTCCTGAGTCTAAAAGCAGAATGCCGAGCTCCAGTGCACAGACGAAACGCATTAGGTGGGTGGACGGCCCGGTGCAGGTTCACTGACAGCTGGGAATAATGAAGGCTAAGGTGTGTCCCAACAACGCTGAAACCCTCACACCATACTTCAGAAAATCAAATACCCAAGAAAGACTCTTTTTTTTCTGTTCCAGACAGGTACAAGAGAAATTAAACCAAAAAAATACCTAACACATTATACTACTATAACCAGAAATTCATAAAAGGAACTATTGTTCAAAGGGTCTCTAATTCTCCTTTGTGCTATGACCATGTTGAGTAGCAGGGATCGTTTTTGGCTGGGAAAGGCAGTTCACTCTTAAAGCAAACTGTGAGATACAAGACAAACAAAGTTAAATGAAAAGGGGTGAAAAGAGCGTAACTCAGACCACAGTAATTGCTCATTTGTAACCCAAAGCCTGGCTCCCCTGGTGGGTGCAGTGGAGAGAGTGATGGGGTGTGCTAGCCGTGCCCCGGTGTGATTGGGTGCTCTGAGCCCATATACCCTCGCTTGGCTTCCAGGATGGTTTGCTTGATTTGAAGAGTGACCTTGAATGAGACAGTGCTCCTCTTTCGTTCCTGCTCTGTTCCCTAAACCATCTTTTCCCTCCCTCTGTCTAGGGAATGAAAGCTTTGCCAAGCCACCGACAACACAAGAGCTTCAGGGGAATTACAGGCTGCCCAAACCAAGGCTGTTTCGATGAATGAGACTAGTGTCCTCACTCCTACTGTGTCTTTATGCCTTCATCCCTCTGTCATCCTGCTCCAGCACTGTTTTCAAAACCTAGGAGCAGGTAAGCATAAACCACAGCACAACAATGCCACTCTCTGACGGGATACTCAGCTCCTTTAGGTAAAATAAATGCATTAAACTCATTCTGACAACGATGAACTTGAGTTCATTTATGCTCACATCTGCAAGGGAGTGGCTGCAACTGGCAAGAAATTCTCATCCTACCCTTCTCCAGACCACTGGCAAAACAAAGTCCCTGTCAGGAATGGGAATAGAACAGAGCTCCAAGGGTCACAGCAAATTTGGAGGTGAAAAGAAGAAAATGGTTAGAGATCCACCTCGGCCCCATGTAAGAGATGGATGTGAGGCAATCAGAGAACAAGACACACCTCTGCTTATACTGAATACATACATACAGAATTATATTTCAAATACAAAATTGTGTGTTTAATGTAAAGTTCTTGAACTTTGCTTACGTAGCTATGAAGCCTGGATGTGAGCCCTTCAGCCAAAATTTAATAAATCTTATTCCAATTCTGCCATTCCCTAATTAGAGACAATTACTGAATAAGTGGTACTAAGAGACCAAAGGAAACGGCTTGGAAGTGAGAAAGAGCATCAGCTCACAACCGTACAGTAACGCCGAGTCAATAATGAAGAGTACAGATAACTAATTCATGGAACAACCTTAGACACTGGAAAATATGGGCCCATGATGACAAAATAATCACAGGATGACAAAATAATAATAGGAAAGAGGAATCATCCTGGACAGGCCTTAAAGCCCCCTAGATTTACCCCATCATATCTTTTAACATGTACACAGTGTCCTAAGCAGAGGGAGCAATTTCCAATGCTTTGGAGCACTGTCTGGGTTTACATGAGGATTAAGGTTTGGCTGTCAAGTCAGAATCCAATGTGAAGCCTTCTATAACAAACTGAAGTAATTAACAGCTCACTTCTAAGGCTAACCACTTTCATTTCGTGTCCTATGGAGCTTCCCAGGAGTGAAGACCTTAACAAATGGATTTAATAGGCAGACCTTCATAATGTAAACCCATAGTCTTGTGGGACAGCTCACGGCTTTGACCACAGAGCAAATATGAGTAATTTGTATACAAGTCTGCTGGGAGCCATAACAACCACACTGGGAGGAATTACTTTATGTAATTACTTGAGAAAATATCTTGGTAAAACACATGCAAGGCTATGTCATGCTATAAAAGAGAAAAACAGAGGAGGAGACGCAGAGAGAGAGAGAGAAAGAGAGAGGGGAGATTATGTGATCTATCCTTATGGTGGTGAGGGCGCTCGGTGGAGAGCCTATGAGGCAATCACAAAGGCTCTTCAAATGCACCCAGCAAATTTACTCACATGGAAAATTAAGCAGAGACGGCATTCTGTCCCCCTAAAGACTTTAAGATATATGGCTGCTTTTGTAATTATCATGGGTCAGGTCCTAAATTGAGATATGTTCATATACCAGTGATTTCCACGTAAATCTTCCTCTGCGTGCGATGATTCTTTCAACAGCATACTTGCAAGTGTATTTGGCTCCCCGTTTTACATACTCTGTTATCTATGTGTGCGTGCGTGCATGTATGTATGTGTGTGTGTGTATGCAGTGGGTGATATATGAGTTGCGGTAGGATTGAGAGAGCCCCGTCGACAGCTGCTGGCTGCCATTCACACCTGAGAGGACCCATGTCCTGATGAGAATTAATGTACTCTGACATCCTATGGGACTCTGGCAGCCCCCAGAGGGCCTAATGAAGAAATACAACCTTGCCAAGAGAGGGGGGGGGGGCATATCAAAAGGCTCCCTCAGGCCCCAGGAGAGGGCATATAGAGAGGGCACGGATAGAGAGAGGATACACAGAACAAGGATATTTGGGAGTGAGAGCAGAAAGCCTGAGATTATTCCTGGACGTGTATACTTTTGTTGGATACAGATGTTCATTATGCTGATCTACCTCACTGTGTTAATTAAACATGCAGAACATGTCACCAACGTATGCTGGAAATTTCTCACCTGCTCATTAAAAACCTAATAATCAATCATATTTTTTTTAGAACTCTTGAGAATGAATCAATTGCCTGTAGGTAACATCTTCTGACCTCCCAGCGAGCCAGTGTAGAGAAGGGTCCTAAAGGTCTGCAAGGTTGGAGGATCAACCTCTTTGGCTCATCTGTGCCCTAGGAAAGGTCACATATGGCCCATCTAAAAAGGACCTGTGTTTTGAATTTAAGTACTGGTCATTATGCAAAATCTATTTGGGTCTCAAGTGATGTATCATCCAAGTACCAATTAAAAATGCTTCCCTTTAAATTCCGGGTGACTTGTAAATCTCTTAAGGGACAGATGGTAAAGCATAATGGTATATTTGTCCAAACAAGCCTACCCAGCTCTCCATAGACCACAAAGTCAGGGCAGGAGGTATAAACAAATATTTCAGTCCTTCAACCTCAGCTCTTACTCTCCCTAAATCCCTCATTTGCTCATCACTTTTCTTCCCCCACATCCTTCCTTCAATCTGCGTCCCTGAAACAAAAAGAGGCACATTAGATTTCCAGTGCTCCACTACTCTTGGAAAACAGGATGACTTTCGCGAGTGAAGCAGGCAGAGTTTCTAATCTCAGAAGGGACTTTGAAAATGTGAAATAAAGACTCAATATGAAAGTATGATCACCAGGAAAATCAAAAGAAAGAAAGGCAGACAGACAGACATGGTAGTGAGGGTAAACAAGGAGGTGGTGGTGTTGTGGGATGGAGATATCGACACAGTACATAGTGTTGCTGACCATGAATGAAACCCAGGGATTTGGCTACAGTAAGGGGGTGCCTGGGGGTAGCCTGGGGCCATCACAGTTGAGGCGCTCCCAGAGGTTCAGTAGAGGACCAAGGCAGTGAGTACACTGGAGCCCTTGCCAGGAGGACCAGCAGCCTCTGGATCCCCTCACGATGTTGACTAGCCATCCACAAACCACCAGGAAATGGTGGTAAGAGCTGACCCAGACAGAATTCCAGGCGTGTGACCATGTGACGTCAGCGCAACCGACATCTATCATTAGCACATCCACAAGCGCTACCCGCATGTCTTTCTGTCCATTCAAGTAAAGTTGGAGAATGCCCCTGTGATGAAGCCGTTAGGGGCTCTGAAAGTGACCAGATGCTTGTGTTTTTGCTATTGCACAACAACTAATTTGAAGTTCGCTTCAACTGCTTTTTTAACAGCTGCTCAGCACTGCACACAGCAACACCCGCTGCCAGGATATCACTGTCTGAATTCAGCTCTGCCACTAATCCCTGAAAATTACAGTGTAACTGCATCCATGGAAAGTCATGGTGGCCACTCAGGCCATCCTGTTCACTCACAGTAAAAAAGCCTTGAAATACAACCACTGAACCTATGGAGAAGCATATTTCCAAGTTCAGATTTAATTCCCTGCTCCCCGGAGGCATACGTTTATAAAATACTCCTTTTTTTTTTTTTTTTTAAAGGCTTATTTTTATTTAAGTCTTCAACAGGGAATTCTCTCCTTATTCATTTAAAAAGAAAAACAGAAGAAAAACACGACAATAACGACCCTCAAAAGTACTGAATAAAAAAATAAATAAATAAACTTTTGTCATGAAATTACTTGGCATGTAAACTTTTAAACTTTTAAACAAAATATAACATGTCCGCTTCTCTCTATCCTCTTTGCACATCAATTTGTCAAAAGCTAAAAATCTGTTAAAGTGCACAGCTTAACAGTGACAGAGAAGGGAAAGAGGGTGCTCTCTTCTTAGGGTCCAATGTTTGGACAGAAATTGCTCTTTCATCCTCCATTAAAATTTCCCACACATTTCTGTCAAAACAGTCCCTTCAAAGTCCCCTGTCAAACACGTATGTAGATGAGAACCACTCTTACCCAGTCATCCTGTGGGCAAACATTGCATCCAGCTGTGCAAACATGCCCAGACAGAACAAGCTATACATGACAGATGGCTCCAGTTTCTTACTCCATATTGGTCCAACACTATACACCATAAATACATACACTGTACTGTGTACCTTCACCATGGTGCGGCCTCTAGCCTTATATTAGCTGTAATTTTATTACAAACAGACAAGTTTTCGTAGCGTTGTAAAAATCAATTCAGTTCAGTTAATGTAAAAAATCTGGGAGTGAAGATGAAAATTTAGGGTGATGAGCTGCAGATCTCAGTATTTTTTATATATAAAATTACCTACCCTATCCAAGCTAAGCCTAATGGAAACTCTGGTTCTCGCTTAGCTGATCTATGTGACGTGTAAGTAATCATTCCTATGAATTAGTGACTAAAATGTGAGCAATTTCCAAGATGCTACTCTTTACTGCTAAAAGCCTGATTTTAAACCGTAACGTCGTCTGATACACATAAGTTAAAGATAACGGCTGTGCTGTGATTTTGGCTATGTTTACTTACAAAATGATCACTCAGAGAGAAAGTTAGAAGGTCAGTCATGTCTATGTCAGCTGCCAATACTAGTGACTCCCTTCTACAGATAGTAGCAATGGCTTGGCCAAATAGTCGCAGGATTTGTTGCTAGGTGCTTTTAAGAAAAAAAAAAAAAAGTCACTAAAGGGGTCTGAAAAATCGGTAGATCAAGCAGCAAAGATGCTGGATTTACACTTCCTGTAAACGCCCCCCTGATGATGTAACAACACTGTTCACGCCAATTTATTTTAAAGGAGCAATGGTCAGTGAGGAAAATCCAACACTTGGTGAGCTCACCAACAGTGTAACTTTATCAGTCACACGTCATGCTGCTGATTATTGACACAAGATAATCAGTTAGTCAGTCAGTCGGTCAGTCAGTCAGTCAGTCATGGACATTCATGTTTATAGGGCTGGCCCCACCGTTGCAGTCCAGCAAAAAAAAAAAGCAGGAGCATGACTATAAGTGGAATATATTTAATAAGTCTGGCTATTGTTAAGGCCATTATCTACCAACTATACAAGATGAGCTGCATCAACATCTGACTGACAGCTTACTGTCTCCACTAAACACCTTACTGAGGGAAATCCTGCATCTGACTGGTGGACGAATGGAAAACATGTTGAGGTTATGTTCACAGGGAGCACTGGGGTTGTTACGTACTGTATACTTTTTTCAGATGGTAAGTCATGATACTGTAATTGTTTAAATGTCTTATCTATTCTTTGCGTTTTAGCTTTTCTTTTTTTTTTCTTTGTTTTTTTATCTGCCCATGGATGTAGCCAGTGGGAGCTAATTGCCACTTATTATGATTTATGTACTGATTTTTGCATGGATTTTTGGACCTTGATTAAGGTTTGGTCTTAATTGGTTTAAGTGCGGGTTTATGGAATAGTCAATGATCCTCTAGACACCAGTTTGATGTGATCATTTTGCAGCTGCAGGTCAGGCGAACTCTGACCCTACATCACAATAGTGAGAGCAGACCCTTGCCCTTGCGCTTCTCAATATTAAACCTCCCATATTGGTCACGATGGTCATGTACAATGTACACTGTGACCAATAACCAATGTATTTTTAATCTTTCTCACTGAAATGCATAATTTTACTGTGTGCATCACAGCATTTTCTAGAGAAAAAAATATATTTAAAAAAATGTATCTCAAAGTTCAACATGGAGCCCTTCCTGTATAGATCAAGCCTATTAATATTCATAGTTGCTGCAAATTTCTACAAAGCAAATCAACAACAAACAGTAAACATTGTTAATTTATTTCAAAGAACTGTGTCATTGTAAACTCTGACCTGTGACAAAGAACATAGAAGAACATAAACCAACTACATTTTAGATCATTTGGCCACTGGTGACGCTCCTCCTTACTCTGTATAGAAGCACTTATTTGCAGTCTATGATATAAGCACAAAAGCAGCTAGTGCAGCAATCTACAGCAACTGTCTAAACAAGCTCAGTGCATAATATTCTCCTCCTGTCGGACTTTATATAGACTGCTACAATGGGAAGGAGGGTGAGAAACTGAGGCACGTCTCTATTCTACAAAAATTACACTGCAGGATCGTCTTCATCATGCACTATCTTTGGGAGACAGTAGGCCAGGAATGAACATACTATATGGTTCTTATGAACATTATAAAATTATGCAAATGTAAGTAATTGGTTGTCATATTAATTTACTAATCGGTATCACTTGATGGAAAAGAAGTATAATGTCAGTAGTATTATAAACCTGACAAGGTTAATAATCCAGTTCTGGTTTGTGCTCTTTTTAAAAAGGAGGAAGGCTGAGTTGAACTATGAAGACGTTTTGGGATTCTGAGTAAGAATCTGGAGTGGTGCTTGTAATCGTGAGAGTGGGTGTAGGAGAGTTATGGCTTTAGCTAGCCTGTAGTTTATGTGCACTCTGGGTAAAATGCAGAGCACTTTGAGAACATTTATCATAAAACACAGGGAGGGACCGGGATGTAAAATGGCTGCTCTGCTCGGCCTCAGTATCTGCGATCTGATATAAACGCTTCAGATAAATAATGTATGACTCCACAGTTGGAAAAAAAATGTCAAGAGTGCCTCTTATTTCTTGCTTTGACAATTGTAATGCTTTGTAAGGTTTTTGTTTTCTTTTTGTTTTTTATTTGGAAAAACTCTACTTCTTTTATTGAGTTAGACAATGTGGTGTTGCTTGTCCTAATCTTAACTTTATTTCACCTTAAAACTTTATCAGGGAATAACACTGCACAGAATAGCTTGTATACACATTGGTGAAATATTTTTAGCAAAATGCAAGGCAGATAGACAGGCTAACAGTGCTCAGATAAAGCTTAGATGGGGGTTAGGGTTAAGATGGTTGGTTATAACATGACAACGTTTATATAATATTTCATAAGCTTAGAAAGGTACCATTATACTACCTTGTAGAACTTATGAGTGCTTATCACTCCTAACATTCCCCTGATTAAATCCATGATTAACTGCACATATAAGAATAACTTTGTCCCTTACAAGGGAAGAAAGTGATTTGCTTGATGAAAAGTCCAAAATGTGAATATATTCAATTCA
Source organism: Toxotes lorentzi (assembly GCA_037833715.1). Classification (NCBI taxonomy): domain Eukaryota; kingdom Metazoa; phylum Chordata; class Actinopteri; family Toxotidae; genus Toxotes; species Toxotes lorentzi. The sequence continues at coordinate 14,293,529 of JBBMJY010000001.1, forward strand.
GAGTGATAGCACACAGGAAAGCAGTCTTATTAATTTTGTGCCAGTTCAGCTTATTAATCAACTAATTGTTTCAGCACTAGAAGAAACCCTTCCCCTTCCACATCTCTCCACACTAGTCCTGGTGTATTTTCCCAAAGACATAAATAAAACCTACATCTACTCTCTCTAAAGGACACAGGCAGTGGGGACTCCATGCACATTGGCAGCATTTAGCAGGTGACAAATGGAGTTTCCCAGGCTGAACCAGCCCAGAGGCCTCACTCAGATGGGTTGATGAATGTAGAAGTGAGCCCCGACAGGCAGGTTTATTTTTATTACATCTGTCATCATACCTCTGCAATGTCTCCCCAGCAAACACACATACAGTGCATGATATACCAGGAGGAGTCTTGAATCACAGTGAAGGATGTCTAGAGATGCCAATACAACTATTGGTCTTTGCACTGTTGGTAAAAATCCAGAATCATACAGCCAAGGAGTCAGATCAATGAATATAGCCAATGTCTCTTCTATTTCCTCAAAGACAACACTGAGGCAGGAAGTAATAGGAAACGCACTAGATATGTGAGGTTAATATACAAACAATTGGTAGATATCTTTTTTTTTTTTGACAGAAAAAGTCTTCTATGTTCCAATCAAACTACTGACTGAATATCAAAAGAAGACTATGAAGGGCAAGCAGTGGCAAAAGAACATCCACCTTCATTTCATTCCCTTTCTCTCCCAACGAGAGAAACGCACGATAGCAGGGAAAAAAAACACTGTTTCTTTATTTGGCTGCACAGAGAGTACTTTATCTATTTGACAGAGGATGTGAAATCACAGAAAAGGAGAGTGGAGAAGGGGAGGGGGGGGGGGTATTCTTTTTAAGAATATGATTCATGGGCTCGAGGCTGTGCAACTCATGAGTCAACAATGTACTGTGGGTGTCTTTGGGGGTGTGTTTTCAGCGAGGATGTGTATCAATAGGTAATAAATCTGAGCATTCCCAGGATGAGGACAGCCTCACAGGTGTCTCTCTCTCTCTTACCACAGCAGCTTCAGCAGTACACACAGGTCATGGAAATACCGTGACTCAGTGTAGACCACATTCAGTTTGGAACATGCCTGTTCATGTGGTCAATGTGCTTACGCCAAAGTAAAAACAATAAAAATAACAACGGCTTAGTTCGACGTGGAATTTCATAGTGCATGGTCAGGTGTATCAAAATCAAACTTTGAATTGGGCACAAATAAAAGTGAAAGGCTTAATGTGCACTGAAACAATGAAGAGAGGAAACAGAGAAGTAAGTACTATCAAAAGGGATTGACTGAAGATTCGGACACACACTTGCTTTCACCTTGTCTCGTGTCAAGTTTCACCGCAGAACTCAATCAAAGTAAGAGCAGCCAAGCTGAGACCCACTCACAAACGAGCAAGGACAGACACCATGACCTGCTTAATGGTAATAGAATAGTCTTTAATGGGACTGGCGTGAGACAGATTTAATGTAGTGACTTAATGTTGAGGTCTCTCACCTCTCCCTAAGGCTCCAGGGGAAGCTACCATTATGTGATCAAAACCTCCTGCCACCTGATGGGCTAGCTGCAGACCCTGTATAATTAAGGTCAGCATGGGCCCCTGGAAAAAACAGTGTGGGTTAGGGCTACAACTAACAATTATTTATTTTACTGAATAATCCACTGGTAAACTACAAAATGTAAAAAAAAAAGAAGAAGAAGAAGAAAATAGCAATCTATACTCATCAGAAGCTACTAGAGTCCACAGTGATTTGTCTCAAAAGATAAATTTTATTTGTAGTGAAAGTCAGGAAATACAAACACAGACCTTTACAGTAACAAAGATAATCACATTTTTACTTTTTTTTTGTTTTGTTTTTTTACTTTCAGTGTTCTGCATTTAAATATGTGTCTTGCTTATTGTTACTTTATTTGGATGTTTGAGCTTTAATGTATATGCAGAGTACAACAGTAGAGGGCTGCTTTAACATTCATCGTTCACCTACTGAAGGGGGAAAGTTAGCCTTATATCTCAGCTTACAAATTATACACTTATGTTACAAGAGTTATACAAGTGTGAAGTGGAAAACGTGAGGCCTCCAGTACACATCCACTGAGAATGGACTTTTAAATACAAGGCTTTTTTTCAATGAGGAAAAAGAAATAGATGCAATTTTCAGAGTTTTTAACAACGACACCGATTTTTTCATATTATTCAAGCAGAGTAATTTTAAAACATGCCTGGAGGGGATCTTTTTAATAAATGACTTAAAACAATTAATTGGATATCAAAAAATTAATCTCCTGTTGATTGACTAATCCATCAATCAACTAATTGTTTCAGCCTAGTGTGATTTCATTGGCACCAACGACCAAGCCCACCTTTTCGCTCAGTTTTCACACACAAATTACTTGTATTAACTCTAAGCAGAACATTTACTGTAAACGCTCAGTCGTTTAGTGGTGCTACCTGAGGTCAAATGTCTGATTATCTGGTAAACTGAAGAAACACCAGTGAAAATATCGAGAAGCTCTTCTGCATCTCACCCACAATAACACACAGAACTGGTTCAGTGAGCCATTTCCTCCAGTTGTGTGTTGAAAGCACAGTACCCTGAGATCAAATGATTACAAATTTGAATTTCGCTGCATGCGACATCTCTGAACTCATCTTTCTGCTGTGTCATTTCTGTTTCATTCAGCCAGAGGAGGTTTTCGTCTCCAGTTCATCTGGAGTTCAAATGGAGCATCAGGGATTGTTCACCCTGTCGGTGTCTGTAAGGTGCCTTGTAAGGAGCAGCCAGGGAGGGATCCTCTCAATTAGAGTGATTTATGACAGACTGTATTGAGCTTATTACACATGGGCAAAAACAGGGAGTTTTCTGCTCTTTACAGAGGGTCATTTACGTGTTGATTGCATGAAGGAGAACTGGAAGCTTCACAAATGCTCATGGTATCAAATCAGATCCTGACTGTCATTAATCCACAGTAACTTGCACTCCATTAGTTTCAATGAACTGCATCTGCCCAGTTTCCTCCCCATTTTCCATTCTATGCTACTAACAACAAAACTGACAAGAAGAAAATAGTTTTCAAACACAGTGGTCCAAGGTTTTGTTGTAACATAACAGGTGAAAATTATTAAACTCTCTTTGCTTCTTTTATATTTGCAAATAATGCATATTTTTGCAGTTTCACAGATCACCTGCCTTCTCCAAGGATAGGCTAATGGTGGCACTAATAATGTATCTTAGAATGTATCTGTGCTCCAAAGTAAGCTTTTAAATCTCAAACAATTATGTAGGCCTCATTATGCAATTCAGCAAAGACATTTAACTGTAATGCTCCAACTTTGCAGAGATAAAAAATATATATCTCCAGCCCAGTTAAAAAAGGTATAAACACGTTATTTTTCCCTTGTCTGACACAAAATGGGGCTGAGGAAAAGTTTAATAATAACTTGTGTAATTTTAATAGTCAGCAGATATTTGCTATGAACATAAGAAGCGCCACAACTGTAATGGTTCCACAGAAAATTGGCATAGGCCTCTGTTGGCCTAAAACTTGAGAAAACAGACTAACAGAGTATGTCTTTGGGCAACAGAGTGTGATTAGTTAACTATATAAGATATACTACCTCTGCACACTTGGTGTGTAACCATGTAATCACATTCGACTTTGCCTAAATGATGGAGGGTGAGTAAGAAAAGAAATAAAGAAATCCTCATTGTCAGTGTTTTCGACAGGATGAGTAATATCAAGTGAGGGCTGTTGAGGGAGGACACAGCTCTTCATCATCTTGTTGAAGTCAAGGCTCCACTGCAATTCAAGAACTGACCTCTGATATTATGAACTGATGTTTGCTACTCAGCATGATTATTATGCGGTAGACTGTGAGATAGAGTTTTAAAAAAATATATATATATATATATGCATGCAATATCATTAGAGATAAAATAAATCCTATCTGACAGCTTTCATTGAGGTTGTCGTTTAGAGATATTGAATCTATGCTCTTGTTCTTTCACAATAGAAACATTGGTTCATTTCCTGTCTACATGGATGAACTGCCCAATTTTACGCCAGCCTTTGAAGGTAATTTTACATTGACTAGGCCTCTCTGATTTCAATTCTGTATGTATTATTTACAGAGAAAAGCAGGGGGCAGGGCAGGTCTATGGAAATACTCCTTGCCCCAGGTAATTATCCAGAAGTCTTAGTCCAACCTCGTTGATGAAATGTGCTCATGTTTATGCACATGAAGGGGATTACGCATTCAAACAGTTGGACCACTATTTCACTTCCTCACTGTGTAATTATAAACGGATTAGACTGCATTCAAAATGCAAAGACACCCCTTATTTTGAACCATATCCTGTTCCAAAATAATACTGCCCTGTATGAATGCATGTGCTTGTCTTATCTCTGGGAAAAAAACAAAAAAAAAAAAAAAAAAAACAAGGTTGTTTTGGAGTGTAGAAAGAGGAAAAACACAAAATGGTGAGACAATAATTTCTATTTCAAATCCATGGAGCTTTAACAGTGTTAAAGTCATAATGGGCTGCAGGCAATGAGAGGAAAGACATGGTGAATTAATTAGCCTGGCAAAGAGAGAGGAGCCCTGTATTGACCCCTCAGTGGGTTTTCTCCCTCCGCCTCGTAGCCACCTACACAATCAGCAGTGTCACTAATTAAGAAATACCAGATCAGATTCTGTCCTTTGTAACTTGCATCAGACAAAACCCTTGAATTAAACGTGGAAATGGTGTGCACTCACTGACTGAATCTGAGCACGGGCTAACTACAGACTGTAGATTTAAGTTCTCTGTTTTATCTTTATATTTTATGGCCTGTATTGGAGTCGATTCTGACTGTACAGTAAGGATTTTTTCTGAAAGAATAACAAACGCAATATATATATTATTTTACACACCCACACCCACCTATAATCACATCACCAGTAGAACAGAGGGTGATAATAAAAGCTGGTAATCCATTTGGTGCTTATACACCCATATAGAGTTCAAAGGTGACACTCTAGCTGGAGCTGGAACAGCAACAGTCTTTGACAGAAAACTGATTGATACATTTACTGTCAAATGCAGAGTGCATTTACTGTCATTTACTGAGTGTGTCTTTGTGGTGTCTATGTTGATAATGTTTTTGTACCTACTGTAATATTTTGGCTTAGATTTGGAGTAGAGTGCAAAATATTTCCAGATACCAAAAATCTATAAACTTGCAATGTGTCCAGGCAGAGAATTAACACTAGTTAATACACTAGTTAGTACACTAGTAGCGACATTCCACTCCTCAAGCAGGTTATTAAAAGCAAAATATCATGCATTTTTTAATTCAATGTAAAGTTCTTTTGTTTTACATGGCTTTTCTCTGATAATATCACATCTGTCCCATTTTTTAGACATTAAAATGTCTAAACAAAAACAGCTACATTACCTTGATGTCAGTTTCACCTCGACACAACTAAATACAAAAAATTACTGAAAAAACTGAATGACACTAGGCAAGATAACCTCAGTGGAATTACTAATGAACTTGTAGTGCACATACAGTGCAAGCAGAAGTTTCACTGTTGTTGTTGTGAATCAGGACCAAGCATCGGTTCTGTGGTTCCTTTTTCCCTTAATCAGGGAGAAGTCCCGCTGCACAATGCTGTAATGCTTGCAGACGGGCAATATTACAGCAAAGGGAGCCTTCTGGCACATTAGGGAGGTGGAGGTTGAGAGAGCAGGCCCTAGTCATTCCTACAATAAGGAAGAGTCACACCAGAGACAGAAACAATAACTGCACTTCCTCTACAATGGTGCCCCCATGCACCCAAATGCAGAAAAATGACAGGAGGTGACGTTCCCCGCTGCATTACTTTTGAGTTACGGAGGTGATTTGCAATTCAAAGAGTCTGAGGAGTGCTGACCACAACACTAACGCCTCCACAGGCCCACTGAGGCAAATAAGACCAGGGGCAATTTGCAGCCCCTTTTGCTAGGAAACACACTTTTAGGCCAAGTCATGTAAAATAAAAATATGATAAATACCAAAACTAATGAGGCCAAATTCTGTTTTTTTGAACTAAAAATAGAGGCGGGTGTTAGGAGTTCACTTTATGTCAAGGCCACCTTTTCTTGGAGCAACTTTGATAGAGTTGGCCTTGACAATGTTGCAAAGTAGCTTCCATGTTTCACTTGTAAATTAATGTTTTGCATATCTGCTTAACTGGTGAAATCACCACTAAAGTCTGAAAACAGTATACAATGTTTGGATTTGCATTTGTTTGAAGCAAGTAGAATTTAAAAAAAAAAAAAAAAAAGTGAACTTGTAATTAAGCATTTCCGTTTCAGAATAAAAACCTGTTATTTGAAAAATATTTTCAAATTATGATGGCCACAACCTGAAATATTCTTACCTGAACTATTAATCATAGTGTGTGTGACTTCAGTGCTGCCATATGGAGGAGCAGCATGTGAAGAGCACCAAACTTGCTGATCCTCTGTAACTGGGCCCAATTAATCCTGCCGACTGTATCATCCACATCAGGTCTGTAGTGTGCTGTGCTCCAGCCAGAGAAATACGAGTACAGTATTTCTCCCAGCAGCCTGTCCAGTTAGAAATAGAAGAACTCAAAGCACCTGTGATTAATGATGGCGAGTTAAACTACTATAGATGATTTAGGATGACTAGAGAAAAGGGCGGCCAAGGGATTTAGCTTGAGGTTTAGCACCATAGTTTGGATATGTGTGAAAGGGGAGACCAACATAAATTTATTGTTTTTAAAAAGGGCAATGTAAGTTTTACAAAATGGCAACTTCATTCTTTATACAGCTGAGTGTAAGGTGTCTTATATTCAACCAGCATCCCTGACAGCATGTGAACAGGTGGAGCATTACTCATATATATACTTCAGCAAGGTCTACGACAAAAAAAACTGAATGCAGTGTGAATATATTTAAGAACTGATTTAGAGGTTCCTAATTTGTGCAGTGCTCTACCACAATATACTGAATTTATTATAGAACATTTTTGACATCAAAGCCAGTAGATCTGAAAATGCTTAAACTGTATTATGTTTTTTGTTTTTTTATAAAGGCTGACAGTCTCTCTCTTATCTTTGATGTGACCTAAAGAAAGGCTATGCTAATCCTTACCAGCATGGAAACTTTTCCCAACTGGATTTTGTAGCATGCAGACATTATTGGGCAGTACCTATCAGGTGAAAGCAAGGGAACCCTAATTGGACTGGAGTAATATCAGATGCCAATATCCATATAATTTGTTCTCAGTTCCCTAAATGTAACCACTAATGATCAGGTGTGTCCAGCCAGATGTTGATTCCTAAATATTTAATGGACAAAGTAAATTCAACTTGTACTAGGTGTACTGTTGTACTGATGTGCACATTTTCTGATGTGACTACCAATTGATTGATAGATTGATTGACCTCTGCAATGTGAGAAGGCAAAAGCCACTTTCTCATGCAAAAGAATCAATCAGTACTACAAGGAGAATCTATGGATACTAATCAGTTATCGCTTGGCTCAAGGTGAAGAATCTTATTTTTGTGAATCAAGGCACGAGCAGGAGTTGCCATAGGTCTACTACACCAGTAAGAGTGCGCAACCCTGCAAGTATTTGTTACATTTACATCAGAAGTGCTAACACGGGAGTGTTCTGATCAGGACTGGATTTTAAAAAATAAATAAATAAATAAAAATATAACTGAAGGCCATTTTACAAGTGACATAGGGTGCAAAACCCTTCATCAGTGTAAATTTCTCCATAATGTTCCTACCGTCATTTAACTGTGAACTTGAAAAAGCTAGCACATTCAACAAGTACATTAAAGGATCACAGGTAACTCCCTGTGTTATTTCAGATAATGTGAGTTTCGCAAAGTTAGAGCAGAGAGCTACACCAGTGTGGCTGAACTTTGGAGTCAACATTAAGTACGTATTTAGCACATTAGGAAATGTATATTTTCTCATTAAATTTTAACTATATTATTACATGTGAAGTCTATTTTGTACACTTATTTCATAAGCTTTTAAAATGTGTCCAGTTTACGTATCTTTAATCTATTTCTTATTGTGTCTTTTCTTGTTTTTACCTTATTATCTATGTAAAACACTAAAACCTGAGTTAAAGCCAAGCTTGTCTGGTTCTTAAAGTTTGTTACAGTTGGTGTACAGAGCAGGAGATGAAGGGCCCCAATGCAGACACAAAGACAGGGTCTATAGGTGACTTATAATGAGAACTGGCTCACAGACAGTGCAGGCAAATATATCCAAAGAAGAAAGAAGGAAGGAAGGCCGCAAACAGGCAGGATGTCCAAAAAACAGGTATGCAGGATTCAAACAGGAAACAGGAACTGAAACACAAACAGGTACAGAAGAAGTGGCAGTAACGCTATGAAGAGCTGCTATATAACTTTGACGATATGCCAAATAGTAAGTGAACTGGGCCGGTATAAGTTGACAGAGGAATGGGAAACAGGTGAAGTGAAGGAGAAGTGAGAAGTGGGTTACAGGGACAGAGGGGCAGCGTGAGCAAAATAAACAGGGTTGAAGCAAAAATCGTGACAGCATCAGGTCAAATGTGGTCTAAAGGGAATTATCCAAAAAGCCTGAACACCAAAAAGGGTTGTGCAAAGGGAAAAATTATACCATTGTGAATATTTATTATGGACTACCCAGCCAAAGATAATCAAGTCACTTAATCTGTTGAAACCAGTTTGTACGTTTACCATTTTCTTGAGGAGAGTCAACATCAACCAAACAATGTCCTTGTCCAACAGGTGCAGACTCCCAAGGCACAAATCTACACCACCTAAATTACTGTGCCAAGGACATACTGTGTAATGATGTCCCATTTTCTGTTAAATTCATGTTTGTGGATATATGGAATCATTGTTCTTGTCAGCAAGATGTCAGAAGGTGATCTAGTTATTCACACATTGGTTGGTGCAGATCCTGCCGAGCTTACTTTTGGCAGTTGCTGTGACTTGTTTTACTCCCAGAAAGTGACTGAGAGGCTTGTATTCAGCTATTCCTAGCTATGTTTATATGTACACAATAATGCATCCACTGTCAATACTGCAAGTATTCGGAGCTTTTCAAGGTCACAGACAACTTGATGGTGAGCAACAAAAGTTTGCGCCAATCAGGAGAAAAAGGTGCTTGCACGCAATAAAATCCCAACACGAGGTGTTGTAAAACTGATGCTTAAGTCTATATTCAGAACTCTGTGATGGCAAACTCCGACTCAAACAGTTCAGGAATTGATATGACAGTGTGACACTGTCATAAACCATTTTAAAATTTAATTATACATTTGAAAACTAGACATTTTTGTGATGATTATGAGACAGCCATCAAAATACCTACTCTGCTTTATTTGGTTTCTGGGTCTATGCGTGCGTAGGGGGTAGTGGGAAGAGAGTGAATGCATATGTATTTTTCCAGCACATAAAGAAGTAAATAAAATAAATGCACAGAACAAGAAAAGAAACATGTTTTGAGGGTGGAAAAGGCTACTTGAAAGTGCCTGACAGCTTAAAACAAGCAAGTGAACCACAGAACTCAAGATAATTATCACAACATCTATAGCATTCAGCAACTCAGCATTTCATTATAGTCCAACACATATTTTGTTTAAAGTCACTTTGATTGTGTTTGACTTGAGCAATAACCAAGCCTGTTGGACCTGAGTCTCTCTGTGTTCGCCTATAACTCAAACCAACACAGCACACGCTGAATGCAGCATCTGGCTTTCACATTACATTTGAGGCAGAGTTTTGAGGAGCCTCTGAAATGTGTTGGAATTAAATTAAAATGTGCGCTATGCCTAGGCAAACTGGACATCTTCCAAGAGTGCATTTCATACACCATAAACACTACAGAAATCTTCAAACATATAACCTAAAAGGGCACTGCCGAGCCTTTTAAATTCATCGGGCAGCACGCATTTAAAAATCTACCAAAAATAACAAGCTGTTTTGCATTTGAAAGAGAGGAGGAGGCACTAAATTCCTCAGAATTTATGGTTCTTGAAATCAAAAGTTTTCTTTTCTCTCTCGCTCTTTTTTTTTTTTATACATCTTAATTTTTCCACATTGACTTAAGAAAACCTGGATTTATGAGCGAGGTAACAATGTAGGTGCATGGGAATACATTACTGTAAATAATGACTGCCAAGATTAAAATCAACAGGAAATTATAAAAAATAAATGTATATATGCATTAAAATGAAAGCAATTGAGATCTAAATGTTAAATGTCTACTGAAGAAATCATCTCACTTCCTTGCTTACCATCTAAAACTTGTGTGACTATTGTCATAATCTTCATTTTCAATTAACACAACAGCCTATGTTGTGTGGCACACATTTTACTACATCTTTGCAGCTTGTTTATGCTCTACAGTTCAATCAGATGAGTCGAAGCAGGGAGGAGAAAGAAAACAAGATCAGTATCACAGCTTCCACAACATCACTGCAGGGGTTCAAAGTGAATGAATTCATAAAAGAAGTAAACAGGAAACAGCTTTGAACCACAAAGGGAAGGTATTTCTCAAACAGTGTTCACAATAGAGGACCCAGACTGCTTAGAAATCCTTTTAGCTCACACCTAATGTAATATTTTACTAGTTATCAAATTGAGGTTCACATATGGTGCGGCCTCTGCCAAAATACTAAAAGCAAACTCTTACTAAGCCTCCAAATCTATGTCAAATAACCACCATCTGTACCAGAGCCAAATTACAGTAAAAACCAATGTTTCGTTAGCAGCTTAAGCAAAACTACTGCACGATATGAAAACAGATATGATTATATAACATAATACAATAACAAATCTGGTTAAAGCTAACACGAGGGACAGAGACCCCATTCAAAATCTCAACCTCTTCTTATTATTCCTCTCCAAATCTAATTTCGGCAGACAATAAACGACATAAATGCCTCTAATAGGATTAAGGCCAGTGAAAATATGTTGGCACAAAGAAGGATAGAGACATGTGGGCGAGAGAGAGGGAGCGGGAAGGAGTGAGAGAGATAAGTGGGGTACCTTTACCACTTTGAAACACTCAAAAGAAAGCATGAATAGGGGGTCAAGACTTGTGAAGGTCTACAAGTTTCCTGAACTGTGGATCAGGGCTAATTCCTCCTGGCCCATGGCTGAGTGCTGGGTTGTGGCTTCAAACAGCGGTGGGTTTATTTAGTGGGTTTCTGGAACATTCCTCAAGTCTCAGCTGAACCCAACAATAAGATGTCTGATGACCAAATGACCTTTGTCTTCCATTTCCAATTACAGTGTCTCTAAAAATGTTAAAAAATTAACAAATCTGGGTGTTTCAGTTGCACTCCCAAAGAGTTTTAAAATTATCTTTAACTGCCAATTTGTGTTTCAGCTGTTGATTGCATTGCCATTTAGCATTGCGCTGGTCTCACACTGGTTTTACCATGTTTGCCTTGGACTGAAACCTGCTACTCTTCACAAGGTTATGGCTCAGTGGAGGGATCTAGATCTGCTGACGTCCACGAACACAGGGCAGCAGTCATATTTACACAAACTGGCAAAAAGAAGGAAAGTACCCTTTACAGCAGTGAGCTGTGGAGAAGAGTGAGTGAATAAAAAAAAGATAGAAAGGACGACCATAATTTTGTCTGTCACTTTGCATTAGAAAAGAAATAACTGCAGTGAATACACATACATACACACATCTACACAGGCCTTCCCTCTAATGGACTTTTGCTCCATGATAAACTGTCCCGTGCCTCCTCAGGACCACCTACCCAGCAGGAAAAATCAGGTCATGCACCTGGAAATGGTCAGAGTCAGAAACACTAACAAACGGTATGTGATTAAAGTTGGCTATTACTCAGGACCTTGGCCCACAACAGAACCAGACAGAGGTGGAAATAGGGAGCACCGAGAGGAGGGATGCACTACGCACATGATAGAGGGAGGAATTAGTCATATAAACAAAGAGTCAAATCCACTCGTACCACAGAACCTCAAATATACCTGTAAACATACTACAAACACGCACACACATATAGTACTAACATAAACACAGGTGTTAGGAAACACATCCAGACCCACACCCTCAAATATTTCACCGGCAGAGTTCGGCTGTAGCCCTCAGTGGTCGGCACTTACGGGTTTACCTGTGTTCACCAACAATCCAGGGGGGACAAAGATGAGCAGTATATACACTACGTGTTTACATTACAGTGAATTTGAATTTTAGCATTGCTGTTGCTTTTTTTTCCAGCATGAAGTGTGTGGCCCTGCCTGAGACTTCATGCTGGAAAAAAAGAACAGAAACGTGACTAATTCTGACCAATACTGACCAATACTGAATATCTGTGGCTGACACTAACTTGCAATATTTATTGTTGTTAGTTTCTCACATAAACACAACTCAAGTTCAACTATTAATGGGCAGCAATTTTCAGAACTAATTCCCCGTTTAGTTCTTTTAGTCAAGAAAAAACTCTATTTTCTGGTTTTCTGGTGGATTTGCCGTTATTCGCTGCCTCGTCATTGTCAATTGAATGTTGGTCAGACAAAACAAGCAGTTTAAATTTTTACCTTTCTTTTTTGACATTTTATAGGTTAAATTATTGATTGATAAAAAATATTCTGGATTATGTTACCTTGAAAATAATCATTAGCTGTGCTCCTGAAAATAATAGTTGAAAAAAAAAAACCATTTAAACAAAGATATTATATTTGTATAAAGTACAGTAATAAAGGAATTTCTTCATTCTGAACAGTAAAGTTCTCTGAAATAAAACCTTGAATTTAAAAACCAGATCAAACATACATAAAAGCAGATTTGTCTGTTATAATGAAATACTGAACACTGGTTAAAAAAAAAAAAACAATCTACGCTTCTGCCTCTAGACTACAACGTCCCTCATTCAGTACATGAATTGAGTTGCCAAAACTTTCAGCCCAACAGATGAAGATAAATAAACAATATAACTTCTCCCCTGAGCACCAGGCCTGTGCCTGGCTGCTGTTTGTGAACCCAGAATGTGTCTGCCAAGAGGAGAAAACTCCTGCATGTGTGAAACAGCTGCTTTGAGTTGACTCCACGGATCACCAACAGTAATGATCAGTAATGGAACAAATTGGCGAGACATAACACTCCTCCTGCCACTTGAACAAAGAATCATTTTATTGATATTCAAGCTCACAGGTTGTGTTTTCAGTGCAGATTTTGTCCTGCAGGACATCATTTTGCTGGAAAACCTATCAGAGTCTGGAGTGAGAAGGAAGCACCGCCTTTCAGTTTTTGGACAGCAGACAAACATCCTCCAAGTTGTTTGTACTGTAAATCACATTATGTTCCACAACGCCCTCCAACAAACCTGCCGTCTACCAACACCTCCTACTGTGACACATTAATTATAACTTCCTGTATACAGCCTATCCCAAGCCATGAATACGTAATGCCCCAAAATGACTCATATTCACATAGCAGACGCCCAGCAGTGAATAAATACAACCTATCCATCACACACTGCCCAGTGAAAAATTAATGAAGAAAACCCACAGAGGCAGGCAGGAGGCTGGGCCTAGCCAACGGGAAGAGCGGAAATGATTGTACTTTATCTTTAAAAAAGTGGAATTCAAAAGCCATCACAATGTCCCAATTATGCCATCTTTGCCGTACAACACCTGAGCACCTGCGAAGTGACAGGCTAAATGAAAATTAGAGCGGAGGACAAGCAGGTGTTACTTTAAATTCTGACTTCATATCGTGTCAGTCCAAACAAGGTGCTAACACGGGGTCTAACTTGAATTTTCTCACTCCTGAAAGCCATCTCTGTCTTTCCTAAGGATGGTGAAAAATGCAGCGGTAACTGTCAGGTAATTCGTCTCTGTTGTCCCAGTGGGTGGTGTTGGCTACAGGTTGACTAATGGTCCTGCTGAAATGCTTCAGATGTCTGAGTAATGACAAGCTATAAAAGCTAAGCTGACTAAAAAGGCAACTTAATCTGAAATCTACTGGCTGTTTTCCGGTGATGAGAGCTGTTAAAATTTTAGAATGAGGAAATGTCATAACAATATGGAGGCTGAAGTTCGCGAAGGTGGGATCTTGGCAGTTATTTAGTGGTCCGCTGATAGTGAGAAAAGTCCTTAAAGCAAACAAATCAAGACAGCACATAAGCTGACAGTAGCTGCTTTTTCCTAAATTGTTTTCATTCAACTAGGGTGAAAAAAAATGAGCACTGGTCTTTCCATCTGTTCCCCAACATGTCAGTGCAGAAAGTAAAAGGAAAGAAACGAATGAAGTGACAAATTATGAAGAATGAATGACAGGAACAGGCAAGAAAGAAAGTATGGAGATGTAAAAATTCACAATCTGTCCTGAAATCTAAACACCTACTGCCTACTTTCCTGCTCTGAACTGCCCCCAGCACCCCAGCACCCCACCCCCTGCCCCCCACCCCTTCTGTTATTGCTCCTTCTGCTCCTCGTGTCTGTTAAGTCAGCATGACATTTTATGATGCCTGGATATTAAAAAGCAGTTCCTATTATGTGTGAGAGGGAAGTGGAAACAGCCATGCTCATGCTAAGTAATTAGGGGAAGCAGGCGAGGGGATATTTATGAATGCAGGGGAAGGGTTGGGGGAGACCAAGGGAATTGGTGTGTAATGTCCTGCTGTCAGTAACTGTTTTCTCTTTAACTCTGTACAGAACACTGTTAAGGGTGGAAATCATTTTGAATCTCATTTATGACCCATGATTCCTCTGAATCATTTGGTTCATTTGTCCTTCGCGATGCATCAAACTGAACAATGCTAAATGCGGCAAAGAGGAGAGTAACGCAAAGACGTTTTAGTAAATAGGGGCCGTGGCAGGATAGATTTGATTACACTAGATGAGACGAACACAGATAGATAACACAGTTTAACGGTCTACTTAGATTTGTCATGAGGAGTTGTATTTTACTTAAGTAAAATACAAGAATTTGTAACAGGACTTTGCTTTAAAGCTGTGAACTTCTGCAACTAGGACAACATATCACATACATCAGTATGTTGGAGTCAAAACTGTATAGGTCACTTCTGACACCTCAATTTTGCCAATCATGTTAGCAAGGTCTGTCAATCTTGCCACTCCATTATTTCAGGAATATTGCCAGGATCCATTCATTGTTAAGCTTTAGAGACATGACTGTAATGCTTTCATTTACCTACACTGTAACTACAGCAGGGGTCTCCTACTCGGAGTAAATCAGGAAAAAACTGGCACCTTTTACAGACAAAGCAGCTGGACTCCTAATAAAACACATGTAATGTTTTTATTCTGGCTGTCCGTTGCAGGGTTGTAGGCTTTGTGATTTATTCCTCTCAACCAAAACATACACAGCCTGACATCCTGAGGCAGGAACCTGCTGGCTGTTGCCATGATAACAGGACAACGGCCTGCCTCTTTAGACACCTCAGCTCTGCCTGAGGAACTCAGGCTTGTAAAAATCAGTATCTTCTTTAAAACACTTCTGAAAATATATTTTTATCAAAAGGGCCTTCCACTAAATTTAATTTCAACCATTGTGTTACACTGGTCAGCAATCTGCTAAATTTAGTCTTCCATTTTATTTTTATACACAATGTTTAGTTTTTAAAGTTTTATATGACTTGTTAACTGATTATCCATTGTATTCATATTTTTTATTGCTGGCAATTTTAATTTTTCTACCCATCCATTTGATTCTTGGTACCGGTTCCTGAATTCCTTTTTTTTTTTTTTTTAATGTCTTTTTATTACTTGCCATCTTACGCTTTCATTGTTTTATTCTGCTTTGTAAAGCACTGTAACACTGGTTTTAATAAGAGCTATATAAATCTTATTATGACCAAAACACATTGCCATATTAAAAAGGGAAAAAAAAAAGGATTTCTCCTTGTAATATCCTCTTTATTCAAAATCTCCTTTTGATTTTTTCAACAGAGATTGCATGGCGCCAGTGGCAACATTTTCACAGATCGCCTCAGCAGATATACTATAAAACCACCCTGCGTTCTTCTCTCCTGATGTGGTCAGCATATCCGTTTCTGATACTCGCTGGAGAACTTTGATCAGCTTACTGACCACAAACCGTGAAAAGTAATTTTCACAGAAACCAAAGTTATACTAAGTTCACTTAACCTGACTCGAAAGCAAATGTATTCTGCAACATACCTCGCAGGAAAAGAGTTCCTTTGAATGGAGAGACTAAGAGAAATAACCGTTTATCAATGTTGGGTTTTTCAGATTTGCTCAGTGGGCCATCTACAGATCAAACACACACACACACAGACACGCACATTGTGAACTGCATTCGTTACCTTGTGTGATCAGGGTTGTGGCTTTTGGCCCGGTGCAGCTGTACTGTACCTTGCCTTTTTCTGTTCAAAAACATTAAACATTATTTCCAGCCAGCCCCTCCAGGCCCCCAGCTCAATAACAATTTGAGGTTGTGAGAGAAGTGAGTGGAGGTGGTTCAGACACCTCAGGGCCTAAGGGGCCGCTCTGGGCTCTCCCTGGAACCACAAACCAGCACAGGTCACACTCAAGTTTGTTGCTTTTCGTTTTCTTCACAGCTCAGGGACAAAATGAAGCCTTAACCTCGTAATCTACCCAACGTGTCCCCCGGTAGCACTTCTGGATTTAGAGCTGGGAAATTACACTTCAGGCCTGAGAGGTGAGGAGGGAGAGATGTGATTTTGAGCATAGCCGATGAAAGATGGCAGTTTAGATCACACAACCACAAGACTGGGGTAAATATATCAGTGTTCATGCCTATACTTTCAAACATGATATTCCTTATAGCATCGACAATTAAAGCAGGCAGCTACATACTAAAGTAACGAAGATATCGACATCTATGTTTATTTCTATATGATTTTATCTTCGATGGTTTCGGTTTGAGGGGTAGAGAGGGATATAATGTGACAGCAGTCTCTTTGCCACCTGTCACGGTGCGGCTTTAAGGGAAACAGTCTGTCCTGCCTTCTCCCCAGAGCCGGCTCAGGCCATCCAGCCCACTCCGTCTGCAGCACAATCAGCCCTCTGTTCATGACTCAGGGTGGGTCCAGCTCCTTCCATCCGCATTACTGTGAAAACAACCCAATCTCAAACACACTCTCACTCTGGCATAGCCATGCGTAAATACACACACACACACACACCCCTGGACCCAGTCCTAAACCCATCACCCACCACGCTGCAGCAGGATCTATGGGGAACCTAACTCCATTCCTGCCACTTACCATTATACTCCTGCCTGTCCGCTTCATTGAAAACACATGTATGTGTGCACGCTTGTGTGCTTAACACATAGATGCATGTAAATGTGGGTCTGCTAAGGTATTCCTACTGTAACTTTGGGTGTGACTGTGCATACAGACTTGAAACCCAAATAACGTTAGCACTATTCCTGCTATTTCATGTCCTCACTCACAGCCTTGATCTTTGCCCACCACTCAGGCATATTTAAATAAGCAACCAGTCCGAAAAATCTAACGTGCCACAGTCTGAATCTTTACAGATGGTATTAATGTAGTGACTACACTCATAAGCTCCTTTCACACATGCACCTTGTTACGTAAATGTGTCAGGTCATTACAAGTGGAAATCAGAATTTTATTCCAACTGCTCATTTCGTGATTTGAATCAGAATTGATTCTTGATTCAAAACACTTTTTTAATTAAACTGGGGTTACTGTTTCTAAGGTAAATTAACTTGGAGGCATCATCTTACAGTTTTCTTCCAGTATGCAGATAATTAAATGAAGCTGTAATTTACTGACCAACATCACTGGTTAAATGTTTTTTGTAAAAACAGAAGTTGGTATGTGTGTGCGCTGGAGTAAAGGGGGGCTGGAGTGTTCTGATGTGTTGTTATTAACACCCTGCTCCAGTAGTGGAGAACAGCTGCTCTGCTGCAACACTAGTACTGAGAAAAGACATCGTTATCCAAAAAGCTCAGGCACATGTCTTTTGAAATAAAACATTTGAAGTTTTTAAAAGTGTTGTGGTGTGGTGGTCAGCTGGTTTAGCCTCTTAGTGCTGGAATTTAAGTGCTCCGCTAATCTAACCTTAGTCTGTAGGTGACATGGTATGAATGAAGTGTTCATAAAACACTTGACCTTTGTCTTGCACAGCGAAATATTAAGTCATTAAATCCAAAATGCAACCAAATGCTTGCCTTATCTGAAGATGAACTACAAGTTGTGGACATTTATCCAGCAAGCAGGTTCTGCACTGTGCCTTGAGTTAAGTTTTTTTTTTTGTTGTGCCAACATAACTTTATTTAAACAACATTACAATCTCATGTTTGAATAAGCACCCACAGTCTCTTTTACAATGGCCGTCTTAGTGCCTCAGATCTAGTAACATTTCTGTAACACTTCAATTACACCACATCTGTACTGAATGCTATCAGATTTAGGTCGAGGCTGCAGAAGAACGAGTTAAAATATGCACAGAGCGCAATGAAATGGACAAGCTCTGCCTTATGAAGAGCACTGTAATTCAATTGTCATCTGCTACGGACAAATGTGCCTATGTTAAGTTATTGAGAAGATTCTTGCAGTGTCAGATCAGTCCATAAAAATTATTTTCCCCCTCAAGTGGGAAACCAAAAAGAACTTTTGTACAGCCACAACAATAATCCAGTGAGTGCTCCCTCTGTATATTTCAGTGGTGACTGCAGGAAAACTGAACAAATATCCAACAAAATGTTTTATATACAAGATGTGAGCAAACAGTTTGAACTCAGTGTCATTCTTTTCCTGTGCACTGTTGGATTTTAAAAATAGCCAGCTGAATGCACTAATAATGTTGAATGAAAATTGCACAGATTATATTATATAATCCATCAGCAATGCAGGCTGTAAGAAAATACAAAACACTCTTCTTCC
The DNA here is from genome assembly GCA_037833715.1 of Toxotes lorentzi. NCBI lineage: Eukaryota > Metazoa > Chordata > Actinopteri > Toxotidae > Toxotes > Toxotes lorentzi. The sequence continues at coordinate 14,312,465 of JBBMJY010000001.1, forward strand.
CTTCATATCACTGCTTTTCACCTTACCACATTTTTACAACAGTGACGCTGCATCCTAGCACACCTGGTGCAAAATATCATACAAGCATGTGGCTCTTTCAGTGAATGTCTTATAACGTCTGAATGAAGCTGTAGGGAGCATCAGCATAAAACCACCTACATCTACACCTACGACTGAATTTTAAAAAGCTTTAAAAATCACTTTAACATGTAGATAAAGAAAGCACTATTACATATTCCACACCTGGGAAAGAGAACCAAAGAGTTTGTCTACAGAATAGAAAAGAACTTCAGTGTATCATTGTCCTCTCAGGTAGTCACATAATTCATAGCCCTACTTGCCAACAACTTAACACCTCAGCCATAATATACGGAACAGGGACAAATCACCTTGTGTGAAAATCCCCCGTACTCCCATTGTATGTGATGACACAGGGGAGTCCTCCTAATGTATAATGATGAAAATGTTCTGCCACTGTGACAAGGCAAAGTCTTTGCTTCAGTGTAAGAGACCCATGAGCCAACATATGGTTCAGTGTATTGCGGCCGACATTGACGTATTGCAAGTCGGGTTGGAGCGGGGCTCCCATCAAGAGGAGGCTCGTCCAAACCACTTACTATATAGATCATCAGAGACAGAAGGCTCTCCCTCAGCCTGTGCACTCTTGTGAAGTGGGCCCATTCAGTCAGAAACAAAAATAGAGAGCAAGAGCATACTACAAGTATGAGTGCATTTATGTGTGTGGTATAAAACTCATACAGACATAGAAGCATAAGGGTGGGCCAGTGCACTTTAGTTGGACCACACACATGCGCACAAAAAAATAATCATGCACACATACATACATATCCACATGCACACTAAACATCCACACATGCATAAATACACACACTTGCTCACTTAAAACACCCAAACAACACAAAATGACAACCACAGGCCAAGAAACACAGGCCTACACTGTTGCCGTATCCCCTTGCAGAGACAGTGAGAGCAAACGAGCCTCAACATTTTCCACGGCTGGGTGCACTAGTTAAATGCTCTCAGAAGTGATGTCTCTTTGACAAGTTGTGGTAAGTGATATAATAATCACACAGTCGCAGGTTTGCCAGAACACTTGCCCGTATTGCCCCACCAGCTCAGGAGACCGAGCCAAATAAACAGATCCCATTTCTAAAGGCAGAGACTGGTAATGAGGACTCATGCCCTGCCAGATCAAGCCAGCACCCCCAATCACACCCACCACTCCCCAGCTGAAGTGTTCGTCCCACATTCCTCACTCGCAGCAGTGATATCATTGCTGCTGGAGGCAGGAGTGGAGTTTATACAGACCCCAACCAAGGCCATCCATCTCTGATGAGAGCACAGTGGAGGGCTTTGTGTCACTGCAGCGTTTTAGAAAGACAGACAGACAGACAGACAGACAGACAGACAGACAGACATACAGACAGAGGGGGTGAACACACACTGGCAAACACACACACAAAAACAAACACTATACCCCGATTGATCATTTCTGCCATCAATGCATCAGACACTCCATAACTCAGAGAAGGCTACAATCATGAAAGGCAGTGATACACTGGCTTAATTTTGAGACAATAAAGTAGATGGGCAATTTTGTAAAAAAAAAAAAAAAAAAAAGAAAGAAAGAAAAAAGACTTTTTCATTATAGTTTTGCTCCTTACAGGCTTTTTTATTGACACCAATTTTATCCCGACTGACACCACCCATACCTGGTGAAAGCAATATCTATTATCATCATGACCAAAACTCAGAGATGTCCCTTTTTGCCCCTGCAGAGTACAAAAGACACATTCCCAAGACATTTCCTGCACATAACATGGACCACAATCATAGGTGCTACAAGGACTTGGTCAATCTTATTACCTCAACTGCATAAACCCATAGTTGAGAGGTTGTGTCTTTCTACAGTAGAGTGCACTGGTCACGAGAGAACTACAGAGCAGAACATGTAATGAAGAAAAACAACAAAGATAAAATACACACACAGTGACTCTCACAGGTGTCTGACCTTCTGAAGCCCTCAACAACAGGGCAGGAAGCACTTGGCAATCTATGATAATTCAATTTTTTTTTTTTTTTTTTTTTTGATAATTCAAAGATTTCACCATTATTTTAGCCTTAAAATCATTTTTGGAAAGAGGACTCATGAACACTTAAGCCACAGGAGCCACACCAAGGTGAACTGTTCTGTTGAATCAGTCAGTTAAATCAACAATAAAATCAATCACTTTCTGATTATGAGAGTGATCATCATCAAAGACAGTTATGTGATCAATACTTTTGCTTAAATTTGACACATGAAAACATAGAAATGTGAGATTAAAATCCCCACGTAATGAAAAAATGTGATTCTTGGTGAAATCCAATGGTGAAATTATTTGACATCCTCATAAAACATTTGCACATT
>JBBMJY010000001.1:14314995-14341150 GCA_037833715.1 Toxotes lorentzi
AAATCCAAATAGTTTACACTCATGTTTACTAGTCTTCTTCCATGTTTTGTAGGTGCATTGCTGTTTCCAGACATGTTACAGCCACCAACTGCTGATCATTGCAAAAACAAAAAGCATGATCAGTAATGTGTATGTGTTGATGTCTGAGTCTTTTCTTGCTGGTTAATTTTGCTGCTGTAAATTAGACTGAAATGCCAGAAATGAAAACAAGCACTGATGATCAAACTTGAGAAACACTAGGCTAAAATATTTGCTTTTGCCCAATTTGTACTGAATAGATGGAATACATACTACAATCATCATTGCTTGGTCTGTATTTTCTTAATTTTCCATGCTTATAAAGCAGAGGGGTTGATGGAACTATGTGCTTGTTCATAGACTCAGAGGTTAAAGTGGGTGCATATGCAGAACGAAACAAATAAATATGATTTGGTCTATCAGTCTCAATATTGACATATCCACAGATTCCTCTACCTCCTCAGCTTTCTCTTTCTTACTCGCTATCCTTATTTCCCGCCCGGTAATAAGCACCTGAATACATAAAAGAGGTTGCTCAAGTCTTTCCTGTTTATATTAATGTTTTATTTAGTGTTTTGTATTATCATAATCAAAGTTCCAATAAAAATAACAAAGTAGAATAAAATATACATATCAAGTGACAGCCTAGTTCCGTAACCTGTCCCGCGCAGAATCTTGATGTTATGTTAACAAACAAATTAGCATTTAAATGAGTCCTGCATTTTATCCTTCAAGGTTATGTTGTTATGGATATTAAATTAGAGTGTGTGGATTTGCTTGTGTGTGCATTTGTGTTTGCGTCAGTCTGTGGGTGTGCATGTGTGTCTCTGTATGCCTGTGTGTGGTCCATAAGCTGCCAACCGACAAGTCCCCCCAGAGAGGTGTTAGAGCAGGTTTGTTTAGGGTTGGTTTGGGAGAGTGTGTGGTGGAAATGTGCACGTTGGTGTGTGTGGGTTGTGGTCTGCACATGCTTGAGGGGAAGCAGTCCAGACATTTTCTAATTGTGGAAGATTTAATATCCATTTCTCCTGATGGAAATCATCATAGTTGAAAAGTTCTTCTAAGCTAAATTGCCTAATATTTCCGTCTTTTCTCAAGGACAAAATCTGCAGAAAACACACTTACACAGGTAGAATGGCTTGACCATCGCTGACCTGCTTTACATTGCTGATCATTCGGGCTGAGCTCCTGAAGCAGCCGGCACAGCAATGAAAGCGTCTGAACTGTTAATGCAGAGGTACTACACAGTGACTGTTTAAACAACAAATGGTGCTTAGACACACACTGCTCCCATCAGACGGCTCAACTGCCAGTTTATCAAGTAAAAATAAAGACAGAGACTTTAAACTCCATCTACTGTGCTACGACCATCGTTTTAGAATCAAGATTTTCCCGACTTGATGCTACAAAATCATCTACGTCTCCACTTAGAGTGTCAGCATTTGTTTGAGATGGAAGCTCCTCATCCAGAATAAGGCTCATGTATGAGCATATGTGAGTATTAGAACAGAGACAATCAACTACATGCTACTGAACAAGCCAATCCGTCCACATACATGGTTTCTACAGGAAGGAATATAGCAAAGCGTGGAAGCAGAAGCAATAGGTCGCACTCACCCTGCACACATTTAAATCTGCAGATGATAATGTGGCGAGTCCACACTTAATCTCTAAGGCAAACTAATCTCCCCTTTAATATAGTTGATTCACGAACCTGCTCAAAAACATGTTGTTTTTAATCTACCCCTCACCGGCTCAGCAGCCATAATAAAATGTGGATTAACTTGTAAGCTGGGTGATATGTGGAGGTTTTTTTTCTTTCCTGATTCTTATAGCAGAGCGTCTCCTTCAGTCTGCAACAGTAAATATGTATGCTAATACAGTAGCTCATAAAGTCTTTAAAAACACCTCCCTATGATATTACAGGCAGAAAAGCTCACAGATTCAAAACACACACAGTCCATATCCTCATACACACCAACACACGGGAGTGATGACTTTGCCTGAGGCAGTTTACATCTATAAGCATCATATACATTAAGTCTGTGCCTGTTTTTGAATCAACTCATTCAGTCGATCAGTCTTTCACTCTTTAAGGCAACGTCCAGTAAAAATGAATTTGGAATGACCGCAGGGAAAGACTTTCCAACCTTTTGAATGCAACACTTGTTGAGAGCCCTATTTTTGTTTCTGTATTGATTTTTCGATAATTAGACAGTTTTCTGTTTTCTTGTTGTATAATCATGTGACGTGTCATCTGCAGGCTTTCAAGGGAAGATATCAAGTAATATAAAAACAGCAGTAAATAATATCATGTGTACAAGGGCTGAGCAAACAGCCTTGCGGATGTTTTTGTTTTTACAACATGATATATCGTTTCAAGTCCACTGTGAAAAGACAGACAACCATTAGCCAGTCTGTGGTCTACCCATGCCCCTTTAATCCATAGGTGGGGCCAGTGATTTGATAGCATGAACAGAACTCCAATGATTGAGTCCATGTGGGCATGGTTACAGTTGGGCCCACTCCCGCCTATTAATCCATCTGAAACTGGAGCTACACTTCAGATCACGACTTGGACATTCCAAGACACACTGATCCATCACAAGGAATGTCAACCTGGAAACACTCAGACCCCCAAGCAAACCATTTCCTGAAGCCCTACTTCCACCCATCGCCTGGGCCAGACATTTATTTTTTTAAACATTGCTATCCTGTGCTGTTTGGGCCATTGTAAAAACTAATTTGGGATTTTGTGGAGCCTGGTTTCAAACGAAGGGTCTATGGTGGAGTGATATGTTCTTGTGGGTTTGTGACAGGAAATAAAGATTTACAAACGGAGTGGAATTCGCTTTAAGACATGCCAGCATTAGGTGGGTTGTTGTTATTCCAAAGTCAGAAAATTCCACCTCCACCCCAGAAACACATATCCTGTGAGTTCACGTCCACAGCACATATCAGAGCAGAGGCTCTGTCTCATATCCTTCGATCTGAAAAGATCTAAAGACTGAAACATCAATACCAAACACAAAAAAAAACACTTCAATTAGATATGACAGCAGCATGAAATGACAGCAACTTGCCTAATGAAATATTAAAAAGTACATTTTAGGAAGTTCGAGAGAGGTCGGCTGTGAGGATAGGAATCCATGATCAATGTCAAAATGACCAGTCTGTAACCACTCACTGTTCTCTGCAGTGAAGGAGACTCATCTGTTGTCTGTCCTCAATGGATGATGTATGTAATTTGTTCCGCAGTGCTTCTCAAACAAGAGGAGACAATAGAGGGAAGAACAGGTCCGAGGATGAATCACTTATTTAACACTAAAGAAATCTGTGGTCTATCAGCTGGTCAGCAGCTGCTCAGACCTTTCTTTCATTACTGAAACGCATGAGGCCTTTGTCCATGCTGTGGTGAGGAAAAAGGCAAACTAAGGGGACTTTCTCCTTCCCCCTGTTTTTATCTCTCACACCCGCTTTCTGTTTCCCTCTCTCTCTCTCTCTCTCTCTCTCTCTCTCTCTCTCTCTCTCTTTCACACTCACACACACAGACAGACACACACACACAAAGTACAAGGGACTTGAAAGACCTGTTTCAGGTGTTTGAACTCATCATTACCAACTCCAGCCTGGGGATCTGCTCAACCTGACAGCCTTGTTGATAGATTGTAATTGTACGGCAGCAATTGATTGACTGCACCTCACTCAATGTAATATGCATTTGTTGGAGGTTACAGGTAAAAGGAAAGGCAATAATGACTTCCCTCCTTGTCCTTTGGCAAATGACCCTGTACAAACTCTGACGGACACTTTACCATATTGAAGGGGGAAAGGATACTTTTGTGGATATTCTGCTTACCAGGCAAAAGAAGGTTCTGGTTTCCCTTTTAATCAAATTTCAATTATTCCAATGGAGGGGAGGAAACACACTCGTTTTGTGGCGGGCTCTCTGTGTTCTTTAAAACCAGTATTTTCCTCCAGCAGCTCCAGGTAATTAATCATCCATACATGTTTTAAAACATCAGCGACTCTCCTCGCTCCGTTCTCTCAGTCAGTACTTTGTCTCTGTTGTCCCAATGTGTGAATGATTACCACAAAACTAAATATATTACATATTCCAAAGTGTGGAAAATACACATATGGCATGGTCTTTGAAACAGCATTTTATTTGAAGCATAAGCGGAAAAGAAAAAAGGAGGCTGAATGGAGTGTGACTTCCAATGTACAGGTGCAGCTAACGAAGCTGGAGAAAAGGAAAGGGGAAATGTACAGTAGCAGGTCAACATTTTTCACTTTTTAAACAAGCCAAGAGTGAGAGAAAAACTACTTTCTTGCCAAAGCTGTGTGTATTAGGCATTATATTGCTGGCTGGGAAATATCTTGGCTGTATTCAACCAATGGATTTTCTTAGGATAGTATTTCTTGTTATTTATTCTGACTGTCTTCAAAAAAAAAATCTTAATTCGCCATTGTTTTTCGAACAGGAGCCATTATGCTTCTATTTCACAAAGGCCTGGCCCTCTCACAGGCGCTACACACTTTATAGCAGGGCACTGAAATTTGCATGTCCTTCAATGACCAACCAGGATCAAACAGCAATGTCCAAGTCCATTCTACCCTAAACCAGGACACCCTCTGTCTCTGCACAACAAATCAGACTTTTTATTAACTTCAGTCAAGGATGGCCCTGGTCTCAGTACTGCAGGTCCTTCACTGACTGTGGTGTTGCTTCCTTGCGAGGAATCCAACAAGATCCTCTTTTCTTCTGACTATTGCACCGGCCAATTGCTCCTCCATTTTCCATTACACAGAAAGAGAATTGACAATTGCCTGATTGGCTTACTAATGCATGAAAGTGGGTTTTGTCTCCATATGGCAGTCTTTCCAAGGATACAGCAGACACCTCCACCCTGTGTGTGTCCCGTGGATTAACATGGATGCGCAATCGGCTCCTGAATCCACTTTTTCCCCTTTCTGACAGCAGTAAGAGATCATTCAGTATCACCATTAAGTTACCATGAGCAATAGGAATGATATCAATGCAAAATTTAGGGGAAAAAAAGCCAGATGGTTCACACAATTTTTGGGGGAAAGCTGTCTGTATCTTATAATCACCTGGTGAATATAGCTATCATTCACAGTTGTAAATTGCCAAAGGTATGCTCAGTGTTTTAAAGGGTCATTGGCCTGTTATAACGCATATGCTGACAGTTGCACATACACTAGAAACAATTCCCTTTTGTGCGCGGTGCATGAAGGTGGTCACACAGGGCAGTAAAAGACATAGGATGAAAGGTTGACACAACAGTTTACATTAAACCTCTTGGGGGCTTACCAAAGCTACCGGTTTGCCTCCACAGCAGATTGCATGACATGCACACACTGGTGCACACACGGCTCCTTCTCAGTGATACTCGCATACTTTGCACACAAGTTCCTTTGTCTAACAATACCGCCATAAGTCTTTTGTTTCATCGAGCAAGCTTGTGGAGCAGAGTGGATCTAAATCAAGCTTCTAAAAGCTGCATGTGAGTCTGAGATGTTTCCTGGGTTATCTGACAAAGACAGAGGACACAATGAGAGACAGATCGGTTTCACCTCCATCTGCTTTTCCTCCTCCTCCCTTTGCTAAGTCTTCCCATCTCTCCACTCTGCCATTGTGGAAATACAGGACCTATACCCTGGCCTATCTTAGTGCATAACCGGATCATACCAGGCCAATCTTCCCTCTGAAAATAGAGGAGGGCCGGAAAAAGACTCCCATTTGCTGACGTCACCTTATCGAGAGCACAGGACACAGGGGAGAAGTAGCGAGTAGATTACCGCTCTCTAAAAATACATTTGAAATATGGCTTCTGTTCTGCAACCTCCTTTATTCCATCTGTTTTTTTTTTTTGTTTTCTTTTGTTTTTGTTTTTTTTTGTTTACTGTTTTTCTCCATAGTACGATGCATTTAGAATACAGCAGGTTTGTTAAATGTGTGTTGACTTTATGATGAAGTCTAGTGGTGTTCGTGATGATTCTTGTTTAATAACATACTTACATACACATATTATATAGGTGTGGCCTGGTTGCACATTATTGTTTTAAGCCTCGGCCTCTTGCTCTGTTTTACTGGTCTCAGAGGAAAGCGGGCACCGAGTACTAATTGGTTCCAGAGCGAACCATAACACGGACTCCACCAACGACTGTCCGCCTTCATCACCACAGGACCATAACGAGTGTTTTGCAAACAACATAGAGAGGCTGATAAGAGGCCAGGTGGGTAATTGATGTGGTTACTAAGTGGCTAATTTGCATTCTTTACGCATATCAAACTAAGCGGAGGGAAAGATAAGGAGTAAATTGGACAGGGTTACAGTCATGAATGACAACATGAACTCAAAATTTAGTCTAAAGTACCCAAAATTCTTGGAGAAGATTAATAAAGCGCTTGAGGACCTTGATAGAGTTGACCGGGCAACATGGAAAAATCGTGAAAATTTCTTCCGTCAATGAAAACACTTATCAAGAAATCAAGTCAGTATTTCTGTTGAGCTTCAAGATGTACTTAACCTCAATAGTTCCTTTTATACATTGCAAAACAAAAATAAATGTAAATAAACAATTATAAAAATATAAATAAAAGCGTTCAGTATAAATCCTTTGAAACATCCACAGACAGGGGGCTCATACCTTGGGTCAGTTTCTTTCATCACTGTAAATCCCTCATTTCTAACAATATTATGTCCTTTGCAGTAAAAACAAAAAGCAACCATGTCTTTTCGTCTTAGGGTGCTTGAGTTAGAAAAAGTAGAGAGCAATGTTACAGACTTTAAGCGGCTGAACTCTTGGGAACTGATGGCAAAGTTTCAGGCGATGAACTCATGAACTCATTTTGTAGTATTTTTCCCCTTTATTGGCAGAGACGATATACAGAACATCACCAATTCATTTTATGTTGGATTTTAAGTACTGCTACACCAGTGTCACCATTTTATGCAGTTCATCCAAAACAGTTATAAAATGTAAGGTACTGCAGCTGCAGATTTCTTTGCTGTCACTTGACATTGAAGCAACTCTCTCTTCCATCCATCCATCTTTTTCAACCAACCAGGCTTTGAATTTTTTTTCTTCTAATAAACAGTCTCCCCATTTAAAGAGAACAATACTTCATGTTGTTTCACTGTGTTTCACTCACTGGTTCCAAGCTTAAAGTCTGTTTCACCTCTGACCACACCAAGCATCACTGATTGGCTTGGTTACCAGTGTGGAGTAAGGAGTGTCATAAATGTTACATTGTGAAAAATTACTATTTGCTTCTGTTCATGAATTGAAGACATGTACCTACCTACACTATGTCAAACATTTTCATTTTTATATTGTGGTACTTGAGATTGATTTTTTTTATTGAGATTTTTAGTGAGATATTCTATTGTTTACATTTTAATCAGTTCTGATTTCAGTTGCTGACAGGAAACCCTAATGACGCTTTAGTTCTTTAGTAAGAAGACAAATCAAACTATAATGGAAACAAAAACCACCAGCAATTTTTAAAGCAGACACAGGAGGCCATTAATTTCACATAAATGACAAAATTACCATATTTTTTTTAGGGATTCCTTTTTGCTCAGTAGGTAAAGTATGAAAAAAAATTGCTGACACAGTACACAAAGGATTATTGTTTATTTAACAAAAAAAAAATCGTAGCAAGATTTGCAACCATACAAAGATAACAGCTGGGCTGATTCCTTCCCATGTAAGGACACATGGCAGCTGCGCTTTTGTCATACAATGCCTGGCTGTCTGCTGGTGGGAATGACAAGCTGCTCTACAGTGACAACAGTGAGAGAAAGGATGGTGACTCGTGACATTTGGGTTGGTTGTGGGGTAAGTAGATATGATGATGGCATCACAGAGACACTTTTTCTTTGTACCGCTGTTCCTGCACATTGTATTTCTGCTAATTGGCCAAAAATATAGGGTATCAGGTGCTGTGGGAGTATCCTATAAACCTAATTTACAGATGCTATTACTATTATCTCACACAGCTCAGTGTAAACTGTGAGCAAGAACATCTCTCTAAGGAATCCTGAAGCCCTTTTTCTGACAGGCAATAGGAGACCAAATTAATGGACCCTGCAAAACACAGATTCAAAAGACATTTAGACACATGATCGAATGGTCTATGATCCCAAAAGTAGTGTGTGTAGGCACTAATAAACATGTCTGTCATGTCATTCTGTTTAGGGTCTCTTGTTTCACCAAAGACAGTTCGACATTTTGTGGCATCCTAATCTATCCTACTCTCTCCTTCCCTGAGGAAAGGAGAGGTTAAATTGTGACTTTGAGCAGACTGTGCCACATCCATGGGTATGCTACTGATACCCAAACCGGTCCACCTCTTTGTACATGTGCATTCTTCTCAACCTGTTCCCTGGCGTGGTTCCGAGCTGCCTTGCTAATGCTTGCTCTCCCTCAGGATCACATCTGCTGCTTTAATGCTCCACCAGAGTTTATGGAGGTCTAAGCACAGGCCAGAGCTGCACCTGCAGACCAACCCAAACAAGAGGAACAGTACTTGTATTGTAAAAAGAACTCGTGACGTAAATCTCTTCTGTCTTAAGCCTAAAGCCATGAGGCTGGCAAAACACAACCACGTGTGTTAAAGTCGTGTTCAAGGTTAGATACAGATATGGAAATACAGGGGGTAGGGAATAACGCACTGAGATGGACGATAAACACAGATAGAAGGAGGAATTGGAAAAAAATATTAAAGAACCGTCAGGCACAAAAAAGTGACAGCAAAAAAAAAAAGGGAGAAAAGAAAAAGTGTCTTGCTGTCAATTCCTCTTCCAGTATAAAGAATTACTGAGGCCACCTGCGCCAGATGCTGGCTAGGATCATTAGGCGTGTGGCTAAAGGAGAGGTGCTTACCCAAAGAGGAGAGTGGTGCACCAAGCCCACCTGCCCAGGGATAAGAATCTCCCTGGGACTCTTAAGCTGAAAGGAGTAGAGCGCTGAGCCTCTCTTAAACAGATGAAGCTAAATAAAACCAAGGCTATTTATCAGTGTAGCAGCCACTTGTCACTCTTCACCCTGCCTCCTCTCCGTTTAACCATTCATCCACGGCAGTGCTATCAACCCACACAAAGCAAATCAGATGCATGAATCAGGACGAGCAGTATGGCTGTAGTAAGGCAAAAATTACTTCTCCAGCTGGCCGAGAGGACAAATTAATATATGGAGTCGGGCACCACTTGAGAGTTGCCATTTGACTTTCATTGCACTTTGGATTATGTTGAACCACGCAGACCTTAAAAGCTTTGCCTGGTTGTTATATTTTTGCAAAGGGCATTCCCATTGTGGAGAACATTTATGTCACTGAAAGCATGACCAAACACTTCAGAATGACCTGGCGACCACACCATTATCCAATCAGCACTGCTTCTTAGGAAAGTCCCTGGGTTTTTACTCAAATTCAAATGGACCATCAAAAATCACAAATTCAATCTAAAAACACTTCAGTTTTTTGGCCAGCGGTAACCACTGGCCGTTCTCTTGCCCCTCCATGTCCATCTCCATGCCTCCCCACTTGGCAGAAGTGAGGTCATTTCTATGGTCCATTCGTCTTGTGAGGAGCCAACAGCTAAATCCTTGTCAGAGCTGAAAGAGTGATTTCTGCTGCTACTGTGCATCATCGGCACTCTTCCCCTGTGGCAGATTTCCCATCCCACATGCGCATACACAAAAAGTGGGAGACAGATTATTTTCACCAGACTTACCCACTCCAGGGGGCAATCCGTCTGTGTTACAGTGGCGTTAGTCACAGGGATAAAGGTACTGTGCTCTGCCAAAGTCTGCAGAGTTTCTCTCCCTTTCCGAAGTGGTTTTAAAACACAAGTAATTATGCATGATATGTTAAAGTAAATGAATGATCGCGGTGTGTACTAGTAATTGCCTCCCTCCATTACCATTACCACTGTACTGCATTGAAAAGAGGATTTGGGGAAAAGTTAGAACCGGCATAATGGGACATTGTGAAATAGACAAAACTGTCTTATTATGATGCATTAGACAGACTCCTCAGATCTGCAGCCTCAGAGGTTTGGTCATTTTGGACCCACACGTGTATTGTTTAATCAGCATTGTTATCATTACCACTCTTCCTCCTCCGCTCCTCTACACTAAAGTGCTGAGGCAGGTAAATTACACCTTGGAATTTCACGATACTCAAGTGCATCTGTCCATTATGCTAGCATGAATCCAGACCAATAACCCCTCACTAACGTTTAATGATCGGCTCAACTACAATAATGCCCTTAAAAATAGATGTACCTTGCAATATCAGCTCTACTGTAGGTGTTTGTTTTTTTTTCAGGCATCATATAATGAGCTCTAATCCTGGAAATTGATACGTCTCCTTGTTTTTGTACAGGCGTAATCGGTGGTAGGCAAACCATTCAGTGCGATATCCATGTCTAATGGGGCTATAACGCAGGGTTGAATGGCTCTATCTGCCGGGAGAGTCAGCCCTCTCAGCAGCCCCTCAGGCCATCGCCTCAGGTCCATTTCAGAGGAAACACTCCAGTGTTTCATAATTTCCACTTATAAATTGCTTGTTTAGATCACTGAGCTATAGCATTATGTCTTTTTAGCGGTTAGCTGGCTGTTTGACAACTCAGATCATCAGCTTTGTTCATGCTTAAAATGACTCCGGCTTATAATCGGAAAATAGACTGTTATCTTGTAATTTTACAATCTTGTCACAACTGTAGTACAAAATAACGAAGGGGAGACGTGTAGGTAGTCAAGATCAGGGTAAGAAACAGAAAAACTGCCTACTGTAAAGCAATACTACATCCACAGTGCACTCCAAAACCCAAACAGTCCAGATAAGCATGGGAAATGGGTCCTTTATTTCATTTTATTTTATTCCTTTATTCCTGCGCGCTAGTCTCTGAGGAGCGCTGGCATCGATTACTGATTTAATAAAAGCGTCTGTTCCTCTCCCCCATTCCTCACTCCTCCTCCAGGTCACTCTGCTTAAAATGCCTCCGTTAATCAGATTTCTGTTAAAAGCTGTAAATAGAATCAGAGCTCTGGTGCTAAGACACACTCTCCTTTACTCTGGTCTTCATTCTGTCTCTCCTTTCTCTATGATTTTCCCAACTGGTCTTAAATTTGGTGGGCTTTCCTTCTGAGGTGCAAGTTAACAGGTAACCCTCCTCCTCTTACAATCCTTGTTCTCAGGTTTTACAAATGTGATAAAGGAGGTAGACAAGTACTTGCATTTTATATATAAAGGTGGTGCATACTTTTGCCATTTTTAGCAATTACAAAGGTATAAATTAATCAAGGGACATCCTTGTATAAAACAATGACAGTGAGCTTTGTATTGGTTTATTTTTACTCAGTAAAACTTTGCTTAAACATTCAGTCCATCTTAACAAGATCGTGATCAGCATTAAAGATATTTCCCCTCAAGTAAAAAACATCATCCAGTGTACATGAAGGATTTATCCTGAAAACATTTGTGAACACTAGAATTAACAGCTATTCATTGCAAAGTACAGAGTACTCCTAAGGGGAGGATTTTAAACTCGTTATGTGGTGAAAATTCATTTTTCATGCCCGGTTCTATTTGTTCATTATAGTTTACATATGGAGGTAATCGCCAAAGAACCCCCCTCGCCCCAGTTTAGCAGAGGTCTGCCTTTGCTCGAAACTAAAAAAAGAATGGCCTGTGAACAGCTGCATGAGGAAGAAGTGAAAGTCTCAACCTTGTCTTTAGCACAAAGTTTGTGTCGGGCCTATCCAAAGTGGAAGAATTACCGTGAAATGAAATCACAAACTGAGAAAGTGAAAAACAACCTGCGATATTGTCCCAACTAATTCCACTGTGGGTGGGGTCCTGAACATCACTGTTGATTCTTTAAATATTTACCTATGAAAGGCAATATGAAAGGGGATCAGTGTCCTGGGTGGCTACGGATTTGGGTGGGGTGGGAGGGAATTGGGTGTCCTGGGGCCTCCTTCACTAATCTGCTTTGCAGATAGTTAGCAGATTAGCACAGGGAGTAAAACTGCTGGAGCACTCTGTGGGTTGAACAATTTAAACATGTCACAGTGACCATTAACAAATGGCCATGCTGGTTAGTTGTACAAAAGAATGCTACTTTATTGCTTGTTGTTATGCTTATGAGCAGTGGAAGCAGCTCAACCTAACACTTGAGGGTCTGTTTAAGTCAGTGATTATTGGAGCTTCTTTCCATTTTAAGTTTCCCATTTCTGAATTACCTGGTAGTTATCTTACCAGCTGAAGGCCCGTATAGGTAAGTAACCACTTTATACACAGCACTGCAGGAAATAAAAAATACCTGCAAAAAGTTTCATCAAAGTACTGAATTACCAAAACTGTCTGTTATTTAAAATTACCTTGACATACTGGCTAATTTCAGTTGCCAAGCCTGAAATTCTGTAGCACTTACTTAATTACAAACTCCAGCTTGTTCTAATTCTGTACTTCTGCGGACCTCGACCTCTGCAGCTAAGCCAAAATGCTGCTGCAGGCCTGATGTTCATC
The DNA here is from genome assembly GCA_037833715.1 of Toxotes lorentzi. NCBI lineage: Eukaryota > Metazoa > Chordata > Actinopteri > Toxotidae > Toxotes > Toxotes lorentzi. Next base: position 14,327,579 of record JBBMJY010000001.1, read on the forward strand.
CTTTCCAAGTTTCCCCCCCACCACGTTCTACTTCTCTGTTGCAGCACACATCTATTTCAAGACTCAGGTGCTGGCCTACAGGAGGGTTACATACACATGGAAAGGAATTAAACTGCGCCTTTAAGCCATGATCAAACCCTATACGCCACAGGACCACAGGAAGAAAACCCACTTATTGACTGCACATGGATAACCCACAATAGCACTTCTGTTTCAAATCTCACTTCTTAACAAAAAAATTAAAATAAAAAGCACATGTAATGTAGTTCTCTGCCACTCTTCCAACTCTTGACATCTAGCTCTTTAGTTCCTTTTTAGCTTTGATTGTACAAAAGTGTCTGCCAGTGAATATAATATAATGTACAGCCCAACATGCACGTCAGAGAATTGGAAAAAAGCGAGCTGAACTTGCACCACCTCCTCAAACGAGAAGGTCTACATGGGATTCACCATAATATTTTTCCAAGTCCCCTCCACCCCCACCCCTCGCCTTATGGAGACCATAACAGTAGTGTGCGGTTGCCGTATCACTCAGCTCACTGCAGACAGTGCCAATTCATGTGTATGCACATAGTGTACATTGTCACCACTTGCTGTCTTTTTTTGTTAACACCAATTTATGTGTGAGAAGGGTGTATGCATGGCTTTAGTGCATATCAATCATTAATACATATGGGCCCAGATATTTGGTGTAAGTGTTGTAGGCTCAATTAAATGTATGTGGACATTGTGTTTTTGATACAAGCTGATTATGCAGGTTGCCAAAGGAAAAAAAAAAAAAAAAAAAAAACACACTTCTTGGGCTTACAAATCCCGATTAGTTATTGTATACAGTATGCTAAAGGATCCTTTAAGATGAGAGACTTTACTTTTCTTTCCAGCAGATAAGCAGCACTTACACCTCCACAAGGGCTAATCATCACATTGTTCCTGATGAATAGACAGCCAAAATGATTATGCACTCTACAAAAACTCTTAATTAGCAAAGTCTCTTCCTCAATCAAGTATCTAAATTACATTTGTACAGTTCAGTGATTACTGACCAAATGGAGGATTCTTGAGCTGTAAAGAATAACCCGGCCCATAAATGGTCCCATCGAATGGGTGACCACTCACTGAATGAATCATGTCCTAATAATTAAATTGTATGGCATACCGAGAGTGTTAACTTTAGTGGATGCACATTGAGCGGTTCTGACTTTTCAATAGGCTTTTAAAGAAATTAAGTGATGGGCTTGGACAATAATTTCTCTTTTCTGGGTCATCGATTGTTCTCTTTTTTGGCTCCTCCAGACCCATTTTGCTCCTCTACGCAAGATTTGCATTCAGGGACTCTTGCCTTATCTCTATAACCTCAGACAAGTCAAGGCAATAAAGAGGTGCATGAGGCTGAGCTGTCACAGATGTTACTTTTGAAATGCGGTAGTTAAAATATTTACCTTGAACTTTAATCTCATTTGATTTCTTCCTTTGTTTCTGAAACCAGCTATGCACTCAACCACTGTAATTGCTAAAGAAAAAGAACAGATAACTGCAGTAAATTAAAACTGGTGTTTCTGTGGGTACATTTTGCATTTTACCACTATTTGTATGCAGAAGACAACACCACTAAACAAACAGAACCAAGGAGACCAAAACCGTCTGGGGCCGACGGTAGACGTGTCTTCATTATGTCCAAATACTCAACAAGTAGCATAAATATTGTTTCAATCTAAACGGTGTACAAGGATATAACATAAGTTAGGAGTTAGTTTATGTCTGAATCTATCAAGACAACAATCTTTAACATCATTATCTCAACATAGCCATATACCTATCCAATTCAGCATATTTTCACTCTTAGTTTGAATGACATCTCTGTGAAGAGTATCATCTGTATCCTGCCAATGTCTGTGTTAACCTATACAGGGATAGGCCGGGAAACTAAAAGCCCTACTGCCGCGTGAGAGTGCAAAGCTTAATAACCTCTTCATATAAGCAGAAAGCAGAATCAGACAGTTGTTATGGTATCTAAAATTGAATTCTGTAAGCAAGTGCAAAAAAGTCCTGATAAATTTGAAGCAATAAGACCATTTGTTTAACACATTACAACTGTCAAAACAGGAAAATTTGTCACATTACAGACAGCTTTTTCTTTTTATTACGAGTTCATTTTTCTTTTCTTTTTTTGACCTCAGAGAACTAACAATTTGCTGTAATCTGTTAGCATTGAGCTATTAATCAAATGGTTGCTGAACAGCCCGTGGGATTGTTGTGATTTAAGGGCCATAACAGCATCTTCTCTCTCTGTTCAAGCACCTGCATTCCATTTGTTTCAGCTTTGCTAAGCAACCTGTCAGCATGTCATAATATTAGGCCAATAATCAAAGTCAATTAGTGTCCACCTTCCCTCTCTTTTGCACCTAGACCCTCTCCCTTCCTCCTGCCCTGCCTCTGAAACTTGAGAACCAGCATTACTGCCTTTCTCTGACATTTTTTAAACCATCTAAAAAGCGGTTTTACTGATAAAGCTTCTTCCTGATCAATAAATAGAACTGTAGGCTAGTGCCATTTATCACCTCCAAAACAGCCTACCTGCCTCCTCTGATGAATGATAGATCTCCCATGCAGTCCAATCTAAAATTACTCATAAAGACTGATTAGAGCCAAATCAGAGCCTTCCTCTCCTGAATCCTGTACATATCATCAAAAAAAGGCTTCCTGGAGTCAAGCAGCCATATGATAGACGAGCATTTCCACGCACGAGGCCGGGGTATTGTGCGTGCCATGAAGCTTATTTTATAGGGTCCATGATAGATGTTGTAGAGGGATTTAAGCGGCCCTTATGCTGGTGTCAGCATCTGACCCCTCCGCAGTGATAAAGCTATCAGAAAGAGAGAGTAGAACCAGAAGTGAAATATGGAGGGAGGGACACGTGTGCCAGATAAACTCCTGCATACTGGGCACCCGCCCAGCTCTGGGAGGGGAAAGCCTTCAGACTTATCTGCATAAAACTTGAGTGGTGGGTTGCAGGGTGGGTGGAACAAGCATAGAAAGAGTGGTTTCAGGGAAATTGCCTGTGAAGTCCATTAACAGTTCAACTTCCAAAACCGGACTTTAAATCAACAGCATTTCTCAGGAAGAATGAGTACAAACTGACTCTTCATTAAATAACAAGATTACAAATCAGAATCAGAGAATTTAAAAAACAAGTTTAGGTTAAAACCTAGTAGATGGCTGGGCCAAGTATGATTAATGTGCAAAATTGACAATATAGTTAGTTATCTGTTGTGGAACTGCTGTAAACAACTAGTTTCGAGGGGAAAGTACCTAACGTTTGCTCAAAACGTCGCTAAATGTCGGTACAAGACAACAGCTGTGACGTGATTTTGGCTTTATTTACTTGTAAAGTGACGACTCAGAGAGAACGTTAGAAGCTCATTCATGTCTAAGCTGCCATGCAGTCAACTGAATGAGACCAGAAAGAGGTCAGTCTGAAAAGCTGGTAAATCTGGCAACTTTTCAGAGGCACTAAGGTTGCAACACTGCCTGTAAAGGGGGGGCGTTTACAGACAGTGTTGCAACCTTAGTGCCTCTGAAAAGTTGAACTTTGAAAGAGCAACAGCCAATGGGGAAACTCCAACGTTCGGCCAGCCAACCAGAAGTGTAACTTCATCACTCAGACACACGGCACTTGGCTGACCAATGGTGTGATTTTGTCAGTCAGTGACAGACATTCTCTGGCCCAGCTGTTGTGGTCCAGCCAAAAAAAAAGTGTAAGGCACAATAAATAAAAAAGGGGGGATGCGATAAAAGCTGGAAAAGGGCTTCAAGTAAAAGTCAGTTCTAAGAAGTGATTGAAAAGACAAAACTAACTTGGCCAAAGCTGAGAAGCCAAGACTGAAAGGCTCTTTTCATAATGTGTAATAGAGACTAGCATGAAACAATTAAATATATAAAGGCCTCACCCTTTGTTATCAGGCAAGTTGTTGCAAAAACCCAAGAGCCCTACCTGAGGATCTCAACTGCCCTGCCCCCATAGCATACAGTGTCTAAAATGTAAACTGGTGCCACACAGAACCTTAAAAAATGATCCACACAGTCTTAAAGGCTCAGTTCACTTAAATCATATTTTCTCAGTTACCCTTAATGATGCATCACCATACAGGTAGTTTCTGCATAATTTGCAGGGGTGCAATGAGCACCGTACAGTTACACTGTGGGCTGCAGACTCAGTCCCATTTTTTTAAGCTGTATGTTCCCCAGTCACATCCATACAAATCAGCAACTGGCTGGTGTGTTCCTCCCTCCTTGACTTTGATTTAGCGATCTGGACACAACAAGCCAGCCATGTAGGTGATATGTTAATTTAATTGTATTTCTTTTAAGGTGATCACATCAACCAGTCTTTTTGTGTGCTAGACAGTATGTCTGAAATATCCTTATGGTTATCTGTGATATCACTATCACAGTAGCTAATGGCCTAAAGCTGGTACACTAACAACCTACTGTGGCTAATTAATTTTAATCAGACCCACCTTTATAGTCCATTAGCACCAGCTACATCAATCTGTCCACTTTTCCAAACTTGCAGACCTTTTGTGTTGTTGTAAACTCGAATGTTTACTAAACTCAAACCACAGGCCATGTTGTCACACAGCATTAAAACCCCAGTCAGTCAAAATGAGTGAAAATGTGTTAATTCAAGGAAGTGAACTCAACTTGATCTATTCACTACTCTTATTAATGTCGCAATTAAAGAATAATTAAGTAATAATTTGCAGTAGAAAATATATATATAAATGAAAAAATAACAGATCCAAACTGCAAAAACAAAAGGAAAAGTGCTGGCACAAAAAAAAAAAAAAGAATTCTTCATCATAAAGGTTACTCTTGTAAGAAGGCATTACAAACCCAACGGGACATTAACCCCACCTCCCCTCTCTCTTCTAAGCCCTATAATACAGACACTGCCCCAAAAGAGCAGTTGGTGTTGTCATGTGAAATTGAGACCTATTGGTTGTAATCAGGAAATGCGACAGGCCTGTGCCCCTCTAAGAGCAGGTCACCTCTACTCCCCCCATCCTGTTCCTCCTCTGATCTGCTCAGCCTTCATGCGGCCCATGTTTTATTCCCCATTTCTGTCCACTTGCATTGGCCCTGTCATTTTTCACCCCGCTGACTGATTACTGGTTACACTGTTGAGCCAATCTCCTCTTACAGCTCCTTGTCTTCCCTGACTTTATAACATTATTACATGTCTTTATCATCGCCATCAATACTCCTGGCCCCATAGTGAGCTGTTTCAACACCCAGTCCAGAACAGGCACACAACCATAAGCTCAGCCCACAAATCTTCAGAGCACACTACATTACAGCATACACAGTAGTGTTGGCTGGACAAGGACCCGAAGCAATAGAAGTTTAACTAAGTTAAGGTACTGTAAATTCAGCATTATCAACACTTTATTTATAAGGCCACAGTAACCTCCCTACCCCTATCCGCTCAGCCGGGGAACTTATTTTTTTCCCGTCTGGCTACACAAACTACAGTGTGATAACAGAAGTTCAATAGTTTGACTAACCAAGCATGTGCAAAATGAAATTCATAATCCTATAACTCTAAATTAAATGCAGTTTGAAATCAATGGAAACAAGGCAGTAGTTCCTATATCACCAAGTGTAATATTTCTAACATGCAGGAGTGGTGAAGTTAAGTTACACAGAGTGATAATCCAAAAAAGGGGGAGAAAATATAAACTGCCAGGGGACAAGACAACTCTATATACTGGTCACACACTACTGTCTGAAGCTTGTGTAACAACATACTGTTTAAGAACATTGTATTCTTTATGTTTTGAAAATGGTTATTTTTAATAATCCTCACCATGCTTCATGTTAAGCCCTTGAATGTTTTCTAAAAATCAAGACATTTAAACTAAACTTCTACTGAGAGATGACACCGACTTCAGAGTGAAAGAAGGAGATAGAGCATGTTCAAGTTGTGGAAAAGGGAGAGGAGCCGTAATTAGGGGAAGAGGTATCCCAGCCAAAACTCTAATCACATCCTAAATGAATCAAACAACCCCAAGACCTTACTCTGAAAAAGAGTGAAAGACAGCTAACATTCACTCCATAACAAAGATGCTTTCAAGTGGACACTGTATTGTCTCAATACTGTTGGCAGAGTCAGCAGCGTTCATCAACATAACAGAAAACTGCCGCTGTTGTCCTTACTGCATGGTCAGATTTTATCTAGAATTCATTTTCAGAGGTGTACGTTTCAGTGTATATTAAAATGTGGTGTTTGTGGTTGTGGATTCCAGTAGCAGTAGTCACACAGGTGTATTGAATTAACGGCCAAAACCAATAAATAAAAGGTATTGCCAGTTTTCCCCAAAAGCCCTGTTTGATTTGTCTACATTTACATCACAAATCTGTCGCTCTAACACTCTAACCCAGTGTTTCACTTAAGGTAATGTTTTCCATACAGTCAAGGATATTCTATTCAAATATCAAATGCAGTTTATAATTTAACTACAGATATTTTTTTCTTGTGAAAGAAAAAAAAACAAATAACCCAAATTAGGGGCGCAATATTTCTTGCTTCCAAAAATGTTTACTTTTAGTAACAAGGTCTATGATTGTATGTTTTAATAATTCAAATTACTGCTCCTTAACACTGAGGCAGCACTGCACACCACCAATAAATCGTATTCTTCGTATTGCATGTAAGGGCTGTCCACTGAACCCAGCAAAAGGGTTATTTTAAGGTTCCATAAAAACCACTTTTGTTTGGAGTTTCCTGGAATGTTATTTCAATCCATGTCAGTAACAGCAGTAGGATATTTTAGACTGTGCATAAACTTCCTCAATCTTCTGTTTGTAATGGGAAGGACTCTGGGCAATTACCACACATCAACAAGCAGTCTAGTAAATGTGTGCCCTTTGATCAACATTAAAAACTTTAAATGAAAAAAAAAACAGCAATCGTTATCTATGATTTACAATTACAGTCATTTTTCTCAAATTTAACTGAAAACACATTTGTCTGTATTCTGTGCGCGTATGTGTGTGTGCATTAGTGTCGCCTATTTGAGTGCAGTCATGCATGCCTGCCCCTGGGTGGGTGCAGGGAAGTGTCTGGGTGAGTGTGTGTCTGAGTGTGCTTGGGCTCACAGGAGCATGAGCACATACAGTAACTTGATTGAAATGGGGAATTTTAACATGAGAGAAGCGTAATCTCAGTCTCACAACAGGCTGCCTCAATGTCAGAGGAGAACTGCACTGGTGGCAATTACTATTGACATCTCGCTAATTGTAGCTGAATAATTAATCCTTACTGTTCAGGATACAGGGACCTGAAAAGGTGAACTGGATGTGGCAGAGTTGAACTCATGCACAGTAGAATGGTGACTAATTGGAATTAGGAGCATTTTGTTTATGGGACTATTATAATATTACTTATTCCAGTTTAGGTCATATTTAGGGAGACATAATTAGACTCAAGACCACAGAATACTAATTAATAACAATTACAGTATGAATTCAGATATCCTCACAGCTAAATGCATAAATTACAACCGACAGGACATGCAAAACTGAGTTCCTCTCATGAAAACAATATACTGTCTGTCTGTACAAGCAAATCAGATAAGTGAAACTCTTGAAATGAAATGTACAGAGCCTGTCTGCCCTCTATTGGACAGTTTAAAGTAGTCTTTCCTCTTCCAAGGATGCAGGGCAATGTGTTATCAGACACATTTTAATTAAAATAAATATATTGAATTTAGTGGTTTCCTACAGAGAAAGAAACTTTGTGGACATAAAACAGATGAGTAGAAGGTCTAATGTTTGTGACACTACAATAAGAAAAAAACATGACTGTTTCAATAAGCAAAATTGAGCAATAATTTCTTTTAGCTTCAGTGAAGCTCTTCTGACCAAAAAAGATTAATTTCTGAAAGACAACAAAATGATACGTGCTTTGGTCACACTTTTTGACTGATGTTGAAAGAACTGACTTCACCAGTTTAAAAAAAAAAAAAACTAAACTAAATGAGAACACAAAATAATCAAGTGTCTTGCAAACACCCATGGACCTCTACCAGAAACTTTGGGAAACTTATTGTGCAAACACTGTAAATTAACCATTGAACTCTTAGTGTTTTCCAGAGGCTGACCCACATCCAGTTTTAGTATGGAGAGGAGACAGTCAACAAATTTAATGATGATGATGAGATGAACAGTATATAAAGTTTAACGTGGCTCGAGATGTCATGACACCTCTGATCATTTACCAGCATAAAGTAGAACAAAATGTACAACTGAAACTGTTAGACGTAGAACAGCAGGTGATTCATCCTACTTATCACAGTAGTGTGATCCAGTTCTGTTAATCTACAGTTAATGGTCCTTGATTATCTTCTTATACTAATCCAATATGACTCAACCTATTGAGGTTTCATTATTAGTGGTTGACTCAAGCATTTCCTGATGAGTCACAATTGTACACACACGACTAACTTTGTGCGTAAGCGAAAAGTACAAATCTGAGTGCATTTCCACATTAAAGAAAACAGAGCAAGCTTTATAATTTGGAGGGTAACCAGAGCATCCTTCATATGTAACAAATCTGGGAGACTCATGGGTTCAGTGTATAGTAAGACAATGTTGCCATCTAGTGAGAAGCACAGCAAAAAAAAAAACACAATAGTTCCTACTGTGAATGAAGCATGTCCCCTGCTATAAAATCTTCATCACCTCACCTGTTGTGAAACTGATTCGGATATTTTTCGTGGTATTTTATTTTTTTTAATGGTTAGTTATACTTTTTTGCTTTGTACCCAGCATCTTGGCAAATATAGTCTATCCCTCAATTTGATGTGTGTTGAAACTCTTTTAGAGAGGTGTTGATTTAACTTCATGGTCATTTTGGACACAGCAGTTTTGTATTCAGATTGTATTGCATTATACAGGGTGTTTCTACTATTTTATCCACCCTACTCTCATTTGTATCAATGAGGGTAGACTAAATAAACACTCTGTTTACTGCAATACAGTTCAAAAGAACCACAACCTGTGTTCTCCAGAATAACCTTCATGAAGGTAAGATTCATTGCAGCACCGTTGTATTAGACTGCATTAGTTTTAGCTCGGTGTACCTAATAAACTGGTAACTGTGTGTGACTGGTAATTCGCGTAACTGTTTCTCCAGACACTTGAAAAGACCGGCTCATGGTCCAAAGCATCATACCACATCATCTGTCAAACACAGTGGAGGCAGAATTTGTGGCTTGTGCATGTACGGCTGCCAAACACTGCTGTTGATTGATGGTGTGACTGCTGATAGACGTATAAGGATGAATTTTGAGGTGTTTAGGGCTATACTATCTGCTCAGCTTCAGCCAAACGCTGAAAAACTGAGCTTCAAAATATGGATGGATAATGCCCCAAAACATAATTTGAAAGCAGCGCAAGAGCTTCTCAAAGCAAAAAAATTGAATACTCTTCAATGACCACATCAGTCACCTGATCTCAACCAAACTGAGGATACTTTTGGCTTACTGAAGACAAAACTGAAGGACAAGCAGCAACTGAAGATGGGCCTGACAAAATATCTCAAAGGAGGAAACGCATTTGGTGATGTCCAGGGGTTCCCGACTTCAGGCAGTCACTGACTGCAAAGGATTTTCATCCAGTCATTTCATACTTTCATCATATATTAAAAATAAAACTTCTGTTTGTGAGTAACACGGGTTGTGTTACTGTCCTCGAGGCTCAAGTTAATAAAAGATGACATAAAAAGGTATACATCAAATTTTTGATAGGATTTAAAAAGCATGTAGATGTCAAGCTTGGCTTTCCACTCCTGATATGAATTGGACAAAGTCGTAACAACAATGGAGGAACATTGTTGACATTTGGCAGTTCTTGCACATTTTATGAGGCAGACATACTGTATAATAAATACAAAGCAAGGCAAAAACGAAGAAACTCCATCAAGCAACTACCAGACATTCTGTACTGAAAAACAGACAACGTAAACTTGGGAAATTGCCTAATTAATTCAGTCCTGTACGTGGGTCAGTAGACAGCAAACAGTGACAGCTTTACTAAAACTAATGCAAAATTCATTTGTCACACAATAAAATGCAAAACAAATGCTGTGGCTAAATCCAAGCAAACAAGGCACAGTACTTTTAATTTGCACACAACACCAGAAAAACATATGTCATACATGTCTGCCTCTTTTTTTTTTTCCCCCACATCAAGCACAGCTCCAACCAGCAATCACATTTAAATAACCGGACTAACCCCCGAAATCATCACAAGCTAACACATAAGAGTTGTGAAACAAATTGCTTAATTCTAACAACTGAGAGAGACTTTTTCAACCACATTTCACATTCACTTAGCTTTAAGTTAAAATATATGTGCATATGCGACATGTTTTTGCCGACCCAACAGAGAAAAGTGACAATAAGTCACACAGCTGAATGCATACCTTGTTCTAGCATTTTCTCTGGTTCCCCACTTTTTTTTTTTTTTACCTCAACCATAAACGAGACCAAAAGTCAATGTAATCTTAGGGCACTATCTAGAGGACAAACTGTGTTATGACATGCAAACCAGAACATGGGATGGGATTCATTGAGTGACTGTTTTCAGGTGCAAATAGATAGCATATTTTTATCCTAATCTGAATCAAGATTTCTAATGTTGTACATACAAAGAAATAATAAAAAAGGTTTAAAACTGGATTTCGATAGACATTAAATAATCATTAGAGAATACACCCTGTGATTAGTTCCTGTGATATTGTGGCCAAAGGCTTTCTGGCCCCTGATATCCTGAGGGCCTCAATACAGCAGATTCTCCAGTATGGCCCAGTAGTAATCTAGCCTTGAACACTATGTGTTATAGGGTGCTATCTCTATCTTGAAAGGATGTCTGAGAGGTCTTTAGGGAGTGTGTTGATGATTTTCTGCACCAGCAGAGATGAGTGAGACTGGGTTCTTGCAAGAGTGAATACATGCTGCAAACTATATTAATAAATAAATACAGGTACTTCTTTTCAGTTAAATACTTAATTTTTGCCGACCTGCAGCTTCGCCCCCAACATCCACCGACACTCACGTTTACAAAATACTGCCCATGCGCAGTTTCATGGATGACACAAGTTTTAATATAATGTTTGTCTGTCATGAAAAAACAATCTAGATTCTGATCCAGATTCAGGTATTCTTTAGGCTTATTTTTTCCAATAATATATCCAATGAGTTCTATGCATAAACTTTAAAAATCAAAGCTCTGTTAGAGTAATGTTTGCCTCAATGTATGGGTTCAGCAAAATAATGTGTCTACCAAGAAAATGGGGTTTGAAAACAGCAGAAATGTAAAAGCTTAACACCAACACACTGCGGCAATAAGACCTTATTCATTCAGTTGAATAGCTGAGTAAATAAACATATACATTTCATAAAGTGTCACACTCAGAAGCTAACATTTCGAAGTCCCTGCATTTTTCTGCCCTCACCACTTCATCAAGGTTATTAAAATAATAAGCAAGTCCATGCTCTTTAAAACAATAAAACAACATACAAGTCTCATCAGACATTAGTCTGGTCTAACTCTGCAGCTGTGAAAATCTGCTTCCACACACTAAACAATTTATCATTGCAGAACATACACATATGTGAAATACACCAACTCCAGTTTCTCTAATGGCCGCTCCAACAACGAGATCTGTGGGCGCACACAGTCTCCTAAAGTCAGTAACAGTCCCAACCAGTATAAAATTCATGGTTTGCCAAGAAAAAATCAGATGTCCAGTGCAGAAATAAGCATGATAATATCGCATACACCCGCTAGTTGGCTGCATTGCATTTAAATAGTTGTACGCGTCAAAACAGGGTTTAACCTGTAGAATTAACACCAAAAGAAACACAGCAACTTCCTCTGTGCACACATGTAAATCACGCACAAGACAGCTGATAGAGAAAGAAATGAAAATGCCCATCTCTCCATCAAAATCCATCAGTCAAGCCTGAACTAGGCCTCTGTCATTGGCACCTTCATTTACACAGCTGGCACATTGCTTATGCCCACTATTTTTTCACCGGGTAGCTCAACGTTAAAGAGCGCAAAGCCTTCACACTGCTCGTGAAACCAGCAAGAAGCACAATGAAAACAAGCCGTCCTACCTTACACCAGGTGTTCTGTTGTCCTTTGCCTCCCTCCGTCTGCGCAGCAGCCTCCATCACCAAAATATAATCCAGTTCTTTCATTAAACCAGGCGTCCAAACTTGGTAAAGTTGGTTCACATGCAGTTTTCCTGTCAGGTAGTTAGCTGGCTGAACGTGGCAGGTGAATCCACAGGTTTAATCCTCAGGGCCGCAGAGTTTTTGGTGTGTTAGTTAACTTTACTCCCAGTGCTCCGCTGTTTCCAACCTCCAAGTTGTCCTCAAAATATGTTTTCACCATCCTCCTCAGAGTTTTTGTTGAAATTATGATTCTTCGTTCACTTTTTTTATATATATAGTATTTCTGTTAATTCAGTACCCTGCGTCCACAAGTTTGTTTTTCGGACGGTGCCATTTGAAACTTTTATCCCGTCCTGTTCGGCCCGCGTGAGGCCAAACATAAATTAGAATATAAATGAAAAAATATTCATGCCGTGCATGCAATACAACTGTCTTGCTTTTATTTTGAAAATCCAAAAGCATGACGTTTTATGTATGGATGCACACCTAGTTTGCCCAGCTCTGCCTTACAGAGTGAAGCCTTAATTAGTGTTTATAATAACACCTGTGCTTCGTACGTGTTTTGCCCTCTAATGTGCTTTGCTATTGGTCAACTCCGTAGAGGCTGCGCCATGAGACAGTCCAATCAGAGGGTAGCTTTCATACAGTGGTGAGTGATGGTGGGGATTTGGGTGCCTTTAGAAAAGAAGGAGATGGCTGCGAATGATCATCTTTGTTGGTGCTCTCACCCAGGTAAGATAGCCGCGGTTACTGCAAGGTCTCACTGCAGTTGTAGAAGTTGCAGTGACTCTAACCTTGGCCGAAGTCCAGGCTACCCATGGTGTGCCTGCAGATGATCAGACTGAGTAGATGAAGATGCAGCAGCATACTGTATATCCACTGTGCTTTTTGTTTTTGTTGCTTTCTTATACATTTTAGCAGCATTTTAACACTGTATAATGATTTTTCTGAGATATTAAGAATGTAAGGTACCTACCCTACCCCTATAATTTGATGCCTTCAAGATTTTATTTGTATAGCACTTTTTCATACAGAAGCAATTCAAGGTGCCTCACATCATGATAAAGTTGAAAAAAGGTAAGTGCACATGCACACATCCATGCAGTATGTACGTACACATACACTCACACACACATTACATTACACTACATTTACTCATTTGGCACATGCTTTTATCCAAAGTGACTTACAACGTGAGGGGCAACACTCAAGCCTCAGTGCAGTGGGAGTAGAGCAGGAGACCTTCAAGATGAAGTACTAAATCTATTTCATAAGACAAAGTGTAAGGAGATCACGTACATGCATATACATGTGCATATACATATAC
>JBBMJY010000001.1:14346655-14404661 GCA_037833715.1 Toxotes lorentzi
CACACACACACACACACACACACACACACACACACACACACACACACACACACACACACACACACACACACTTCTTTATTGAACAAACAGAATGCCCATGGTCTGAGATCCCAACTCACACTGTGTTTTTAGAGACTTGTACCAACAGACTCAGGTATACTCAGTGATATGACGGAATATTGGTAAAGAAAAAAAAAACATTTCAAACGTACATCCAGAAGAGTTTTAGCAAGTGTGAGCTTTAATATCTCATATTTCAGGCTCCATCATATTGTTCAGCTGTTATTTCCAGCATAGCAGGCAAGACCACCCCATTCATGGTGGGAATTTGAATTTATTCTAAACATATCTTTAGGGCCAGTAATTCCAACAACTTATTTAGGCCCATAAAATGTCCTTGAAAATGAAAATGACCTGTAATTATGCTAAAAGTAATTCTGCTCAGTATTTCAAATCCTCCTAACCGAGCATAATTCACATTAATATTAAATTGTGAGCACAATAAGGGGGCACTTTACACCTCTGCTGTGATATTAGAATGGCCTGCTCAGTGCTTTCAGGTTTCAGGTTCTCAGGTTTCTCCAGCGTTTGTTTTTACAGTGGTCACATTTCTTTCTATTAAAACAGCACGGTGAGTTATTTTATTTTGTAGCACGCGCACACAGGAACAGTTATGCTCCAGATTTAGTATGGCCTGGAGAACCGTTGCACATCATCTGCGCTGAGCTCCTTTCCCCAGACCTCAGTATCAATAATGTGAAACAGGCAGAATTAGTTCATATATACATGCTCCAAGACACAGAGCTGAAAATCAGAATAGCTTGCTATTATGTATAGTTTCATTGAATTGTTTTTTTTAAGACTGTTTCAGCTACATTTTAAGAAAGTGATACAGATAGTGACTAAGTGTTCCTTGTGGTCAGTCGTGTGCAGTCACGTGTGGCCATGTTAAAAGATATAAGAAGAATGAAAGAAATAGAGTTAATGAAAAAAAAAGGGTTAACTGTTGGTAGCTTTCCACACTTTCTGCATATTTCAGTTGGATCTGTTCAAATTATAATTTCTATATTGTGCCTGAAATTTTAAAAAATGAATATTTTAGATATCCCTGTGATTAAAAAATAATTTCTTACACCAGTGAGAACCAAATACAGTGAACTAGACATCCACTCAGCGGGCTCAGTCATAATGATCTATTTATCTTGTCAGCATTTCAGTTTGAGCCACATCCTCTCAAAGTCACAAATAATCAATAAGTCATTATGACACGTTAATTCACTGGGTGCTTTACCTTATGAATTTTTACCTTACAGCCCAGCATAAAGCTGCCCTTATGTGTCTTTGTTGGATGAGATCAATAGGTGCAACAGGGTGACTGTAAGACTAAAATCATCATCATCGTCTTGTACTTTTGCACGTAAACACACTACTTAATAGTTATTTAATATTGTGAAAGCGAGGGCAATTTCATGGTGATGCACAGGTCAACGAAGTGGTGTCAGCAAACATCAATAGTTTCGCAGCTTCCAGTAGGTCACCGTTCATTACAAGTAGTTCCAAGTAATTTGCTCTGGGGTGTTTCCTAATGCTTCTAAATTTAGATTAGATCAGGTATTTTTTCCTTGACAGGAAAGCGGACAGGTAGTGTGGGTTATTAAAAAAAAAATAGGAATAGGTCTCAGCTGGTGTGTGCGAACGCAAGACACCCAGCATTTCATCTCCCGTAGAGTAGTTGGATTGCAACAGAGCTCAGAGGAGCAAGGCGCATGCAGACCATCATCAGGCGGTGCATTCTTAGCCGGGGACTAGTTTTCAGTCCACCACTTGGGTCTGGGTAAACAGCACCGCCCCGATGGTTGTTTGTTTTAAGTGTGGAACGATCCATCGCAGAGCGCCGGGCTCGATTGACACTGTCTGCTGATCTGCTACTGCGGATTGCTCAGAATAACAAGGCTGCTCGCTAATTCCCGTCTATCGGGGCTTTCGCCGAAACACCGAGAGAGTAGGGTCCAAAAAAAGCCAACAAGGCAGGCAAGAACGCCGCGCCGCCGGAGTCCGCACCCCAGAATGGCTTCAGGAGACCTTTACGAGGTAGGATAAAACCATGTCCAAGAAAAATGCTTTGTAATATTGACGAATAATGGAATTAGGAAGTAAAGGGGAGGGCGTCGCGTATGTAAAAAGCGGTGTCCTAAGCCCTTTAACAGGCGAAACTAACCCTTCTTCAAGCTTTGCGAAGACAAGGTTGGTAAATTTATGCTTCTACTTTGTGTCGCTTCTGATATACTTTGACATAATTCTTCGCCACTGTAGCAGATAGATAAGATGTCATTTGCGGGCTGAACTCCTCAGTCTGTCGCCGAGTTGAAAGTCGTGGTAAAGTGACAGCAGCGCTGAGCGGACGGACATGGTGAATAGCTACAGACGGAGTGATGATTCTGAAGGTGCGCATACATGCCTAAAGATATTTTGTCATCACACCCCCCACCCCCTTTTTTTTCCTTCTTTACAGCGGTGTGACTGTTTCCCAGGCTGTTTAGACACACAAGCCGAGACCCCCAGTTTTGTTTGTTTGTTTATTTATTTATTTCTTTTTAATCGAGCGGGATAAAAAAAAAAAAAAAGAAGTCCTTGCGCGAGCTTCTTTCGTGGTTCACGTGTGCGAATCTGTGGGAAATTGTGACTGCCCGACAGTGTTGGGCGTTAAAAGTTGCCCGAATGGGTGACAGGAAGGTCACGCTGCCCTCGTGCGCAACATCACTCTGGAACCGGTGCCAGAATTTGCATGAAGCCTGGTTCCTACATCAGCTGTACTGAATCA
Organism: Toxotes lorentzi; assembly: GCA_037833715.1. Taxonomy (NCBI): domain Eukaryota; kingdom Metazoa; phylum Chordata; class Actinopteri; family Toxotidae; genus Toxotes; species Toxotes lorentzi. The sequence continues at coordinate 14,349,477 of JBBMJY010000001.1, forward strand.
GGCACTTACTGTCATTAGCCTTTGTTGTGCTGACATGGAGTCATACGTTTCATTTTCATGGTGGTGACACAGAGAGAGATGGGGGCAGGGGGCGGTGAGTGTCTGATGACTTCCAAGGACAAACAAATAAATATTGTCAGGCATAACATTTTCTTTTTTTTTTTCAAAGTACGCGATTTAAATGTGTCTTCAAAAAAAAAATGTCCATCCGAAACGAAACTTGGAGACCCACTGGTGAGTGTTAAGGCAGATAACATTATCTGCTCACAGCACATAACACTGACAAACAGCATATGATGAGTCAAGCAGGACATGAGTTTGAGGACAATACATTAACTAAGTGAGAAGCAGTAAGTATTGTTGTTTCTCATAGTTGGGCCCACTGGCTGTAATAAATTAAAAGTCCACATTTGAATGTACCTCCAACCCCCTTGTGCTCACCCAGATGTTCACATGTTCATGTGTTTGAGTTTTTGGGTTTTTTTTAATTGAAATTTCTTTCTTTCTTTCTTTTTTACATTTCCAACATGGATTTTAATTTATTTTATCTCAATTTAATTTATGCTCCTTCCTTAAATGCTCTAGCAAAAACATGATTGTTTCATGCGGCATTCAAAGTGTTCAGTAAGCGTGTGGGAGTGGGAAAACCCGTTCACATCGGCCCCAACTCCAAGTTGTGTGAATGTAGGTATTATGTCAGTGAAGTAGTAGTGAGCAATAGTGTGCTTTTGTTTTAAGTTTAACTACTGGATTGAGAATGCTGTTTGTTCCAAGCAGGCTGTTGGTTTATGTGGAATTGGCCTCAGCCTGCACCGTTAAGCTCTGGTCACCGGATGTTGTTTAATTTTCTGTGGACCCGACTGGCTGATCTTTGTTGAACAGGTTACTGATTTATCAGTCAGAAAATAAGATTTATTTTTGTTAGTAACAGTGTGTTGGCTGGCATGGCTCATCAGCAGTCAGCCGAGTCTTTGGGTTCCTTCCCTGCTACCAGTCCCGTGGGTAACAGTTCTGTTTAGAGAGACCAAAATGGAGAAGATTTTACTGGTGCTGTACACCAGTAAAAAGACCAAAAATTCTACATCTGAAATGTGGAGAACAGAGTCACTTATTGTTGAGGTAATTGGCCAGCAATGATTTTGAGGAGTTTCTACATGCTGGGAGTGCCAGCATTTATAAACTAGCTAATGATATTATGTAGAAGTGGTTTGTTTGGTGGTGTTGTAAGAGACTGAAAAGTGGAGGCAGTAATGTCTTGGAATTTGATGCATAGCAGTGTTGTGGCAGAGTTTTGGAGTTAAGAGTGGGAGAAGAGGTCAAGAAATGTAATATATGTCTCCATAGACTCTTATGTTTTTTTTTGTTTGTTTTTATGAAAACAAAAGCAAAGTGACTCCAAAACAACAAAGAAAAAGAAGAGCTTGACTTCACTCAAAGGTTTCTAAAAAGAGTTTTTGGTCATTAGCCATCTTTAGAGCTCTCGAGTTACAAATTCTATATCTTGGTAAGATGTTGGGGAGTCATGGAGTCGTAGCCTTAACTTAGGGGCTTTGAAATGAGCGAGCAGTGACTTGAAAGGCCGAGGCTGAGGCCGTGGTTGGGTATTGAAATTCAATTCTTCGCTGGTGTCGTTCAAAGGTGAGAAAGAATTAAAAATTTGACCTGCAACTGTGTGTTTGATATCAATATTCAGCCTATGAGATGGTCAGATGATGTCCTGACTTTTCATGGCAACAGCGGGTCAAAGTTTACATTTATCCAGTATCTCAACATCTACCTGATGGAATGGCACAAAAAAAAAACATTCATGGTTCCTAGATGATGAATCCTAATGATATTGGTGACCACAGTGTTGCCAACTTAACGAATTTCTCGCTAGATTTGTTGCCCTTTGGGACCCCTTTAAGCAACTTTTTTTAATCTTAAAAAAAGTGCCTAGCAACAAATTTTGCAACTCTAGAGTCTTGGGAAGAGAGTTGTCAGTATTTCTCAGTTAATGTGCCGTTATGTGGCTCTCTGGACTGACTGTGGTCAGTGGGTGGGGGACAGCTGAGCAGCACTTTTAGTTGCCCAATCATCAGCCAGACGTAAACATGAATGAGCTGTGAATATGTGTGCCCAGTCACCAGTCACTGACCCACACTGTTTGTCCACAGAACTCCTTCTCCTTTGTTTATTTTCTAATCCAATCCACACTGCGAGAAGAGTCTCAAAACTCCACACGCATGTGTAACCTGATCTGTGTGTATCAGGCGGTCTGTGCACACACATTTAACAATCAAATAAATTCAAAAGAATGTCACAAATATTTTTAGACATTTGTACACTCAAGAAGCTTTTCACAAGAAGGTGAGAATGATCAGATCTGGGAAGCTGAAGTTCAAAATTGGTGCATAAAATATTAATGTTTATACAGGTTATGATGTGTGCATTTGTAAATTTGTTTGTGTGTGGTTTGGAACATGCATTAGTGAGCACGCAAAATGACATGCAAATCATTTTACACACTTGTAAATCTTGTTTTTAATTGTAGATCATGTAATACAAATATGTGACCCTGCGGTTTCGATTGAGTCAGCGCTGTTCAAACCTGGCATTAACATATCACAAGTAAACAGCTGTAAGCAGGTCAGGTCACACCTGGGATTAAAACGCATCTTCAGTGACCACTTGTAATCGTATCTCACGTCCCCTCTCCATGTGCAAATAAACACGCGCGTCACTTCCGTTTACAAAGACCGAGTGTGTTGTTGTTTTTAACAATGAACACAAGTAGGTTGTTAAAAAAAACTATTTGGGTTCATTGTTCAAAAAACTACTACTGATGACGTGACCTTTTATTCAATTCACTGTGCTGCTCAAAGGCTACCGGCAGCTACCAGCAACTTTTAAGGTGGAATGTTTTCTTGCATGTTGCCCAAGTATGAGTTGATGTTTTTATATTGGCTCTTTTGCATGACATGCTCTTTAGTGATGATTGAAGGTGGGATTTCTATGAGATCACTAAGCTCAGCAAATAAATTACCATGTAGATCCAGCATGACTGATGGGTGTGCTCTGCTGCACCTGTAACCACACACAAAAGTGATGTCAGAGTGTACATTACACACCTGTCTTTACATTCCTGAGACACCATTGTATATTCTTCTCACTGAGCCTTGGGTTGGAGGATGCTGAAAAGGAATTTGGCAGCTGAGGGAGGATATGCCCACTTCCACTCTTCCAGCTCATGCTTAATCTTTAAGTGTAACTAAACCTCTCTGGTCAGTGTATACAACTTAGCCCTTTTATCTTTCTCCTCCACTCTCTTCTCCTCTTCTGCGTATGTGTCTCGGCTGTGCTGTAGCCAAGTGTCACATTGTCTGTCATACACAATGGAGCATATGCATTCAAGCCCTCTGTTGATTTCTGTGACAGCCCTACAGCTCACCCATTAAAGACTGTTTACTATGATGTGCTCAGAACATCTGAGAGCACGATGAGCAGTTATTACCACAGCTGCATTAAACTCTTTGTTGAAACTTTTAAACTGCACTCCTCAACAAACAGTACGTCGTGTCAGATCACCTCTAATTTCCACTAAAGTGAGTGTTTACCAATCCACTGCCCGCAAAGGGACACACGTTCTTATGACATCTGTGATTTAGGAACATTAACAACTATGTAGTTTATACACCTAAATAAAGATAAAGGTAACAAACACAAGATTGATCTTTGGATTGTTACCATTGCAAGGATAGTTCAACATCCATAAGAAGACATGGTGTTGGCAGTAGCAAAATTATGAGTGGATTTTTCTGAATTAAATGCATCTTCAGCTTGGATGTGTGTCGTCATTCATACGTCTTAATACCAAGTTACTTCTTACTCCGTTTTCCGTTTCTACAGCAACCATTGTTCACCAAACAGGACTAGACACATAGCTCTTTCAGCGCTAGCTTATAATCTTTTTCAATCCTGTAAATAATATTGCACATGGTTTCATCAATGGTAGGTATCGAGACCAATCAGTGCAGTAGTGCAGTTGTACTACACACATTAATTAATTGTGTGACTACACTACAGAGAATTCCTCTAAGGGAGATAATTCTTGAAGGGCTGGATGTCACATTGCTTCAGGAGGGAGGTGCATTTGAAGATTTTGATATTATAGAAAACATGTTTGTCCAATTTCACCTTAATGTCTACCTGCAAATTTACCTGTTTCCAAATGATATCTCTTGAGATGATGGAGACCTTGGGCCTTGCTACGAAAAGGAGAAGCTTTGATCATGAAAGAAATGGACACTGGATGTTTCCAATAGGGATTTGTTGGTCTGGCACAACTTAAAATATCATTATTTAAAAAAAAATGTATTAAGCCTACATTCATTGATATTTTTGGCTGCTGAACAAGGTGTAAACACAGCATTAACATATTATCACCTCTTTAGGTTGTCTATTTACACATCCAGCAGACAGTGAGCAACATTTGCATTAGTTTGGAGTCATGTTTCTGGCCATCTGATGAATATAAGCTCCATATTCACTGTCCTTTATTTCTTTTTTGTAGTTGTTGGCTGTTAAAAAAAACAAACAAAACAAGCTGTGGGTCCATTGTGGGTTCATCACTATAAATGTTCCATTTCACATAACAGACCACACAGGTTTTAGTTATGTCCCCCTTTTAACCCAGTTATTTAAAACTTTTATCTGGAAGTTAAACCAGAAGTTATTTCAACCAAAATGTCAAACATAAATATAAGTTGCATTGTAAAAGCTTTGTATGAACACAAGTATGGTGCCTACAGTTGATCAAAGTTGCCAGGATGTGGTAATGCAAGGTGTAATGCACTTTTACATTGGGGAATTTTGGTAAATCATACATGTTTTTACATGTTTAAACTGGAGACATGGTGAGATGAGCTTTCCCTGTTCACTCTGATATAAAGGCTACAAAGATGAGCTGAATGAGCTGAATGTGATGCAGATGGTCACTGTGTTGGCCTGAATGTTTTCAGGGCTTGTGGTTGCACTGTAGGTTTTTTTTTAGTGTTGCTTGGATGTTGTCATTTCACTGGCCTGGAGTGATGTAATTTGCTGGACTTGGTGGGCTGTTCTGGCTTGATGGGGTGGGTGGCAGATGAGTACATCCACACAAAGCTGGATTTTCTCTCCATCTCAGCCCCCAGCTCACTCTAAAACAACGTTTTTCTCGCCCAACTGTTGTTTCAGTGTGTATGAGGGAAAACGGACCTTTCTCGAAACAGTGATGGAAACTGCCAAGTGAAGGGTTGGGGTCTGTGTTGCAGTAAAGTTAAGAAGACAGCCTTCAGTCACCTCTAACCCTCTCTGTGATCATGCATTTTAAATGTCAGTGTAGATGAACACACAACCTGTATTTATGCTGATTTTGTCAGATGACATCCTGACCATCATCTTCGAATAGTGTTTTCCCCTGTCAGAACTGTGTTGTCGGTACCACATATCAGATGCTGGCTGTGATGCACAGTTTTTTGGGGGTTTTTTGCCGACTGAAAAAGTGATGAAGAAGAACAGATTTAGCTGTTTTTCTGTTGTTCAGGGTTAGGGTTACAGTCAGGGCAGAGGTCTTTTCAAAAATGACCTGTAAATACAAGTGCGGACACAAGTTGTTTCACAAGAAAATGGTGTAGTCTAAAAGTCTTATAATTTGGACATCATGTAAACATTGCTGCTGATGGTTTATCATCATTTATACACTGCATTGGAACCCTATGGTTTGTGTTGGAGGATACCGATGCCCCACATTTACATTCTCAGCAACTCATACTTAAGCATCAGGTGTTTCTAAACCTCTGGGCTCTTTGTACACACTTTCTTTTTTTTTTTTGCGTGTCTGTCTCCACAATGCTGTTAAGTGTGACATTGTCTGGGACTGTGAGCAACCTAATCGTCTGTTCATTTCTGTGACACCCCTGCGGCTCACCCATCAAAGGCTGTTTACTCCTGTTAATGTGCGCAGCACATCTGAGAACATGATGAGCAGTTATTACCACAGCTGCACTAAAGCCTCTGATGAAACCTTCTAACCATTTTCCATTAGTCTCATCTCTCAGAAGTATGCTACTTCTAAACGTCCTGTGAGTATTGTTTAACATAGTCTCACTGAAACTTTGTCTCGCTTGAAGTCTTAAAGACCAAAAACCGGCGTTCAGGATTTACAGAGACTGCTGTGAGTCGTGACATGATGCCTGAGGATGTTTTGTAGTGGTAGCATAGTGGTACGTTTGTCAGCATAAATATACCCTCATGTCAGGTAGTAATAAGGAATGTTATGTGAGATGTGACAACAGTGGTGCAGGTGCTTATGTACATTTTGGGCGATGCTGACAGATTCTACTGAGATGTTTTTGTTGTGATGTGTATGTACGACGTTTTTTTATGTGATATATCCCACGTCTTATGTATTCTTTATAATGTGATGATGATGATGTGTGTGTGTGTGTGTGTGTCTGTGTGTGTCTGTGTGATGTTTTTTTTCTTCCCTGTCCTGTTTTGTATGACTTGTTAATATGTTGATACATTTTATTAATATGTTTTGATTTTTCTTTTTAAAAGAATAAAATAATTAAAAAATTAGCACATCCGTGTTCAATGTGTACATCAAAGGTTGGTGTCAAGTTGGTAGGCAACGCCATCATAGCTAGTCCTTAATCAATTGATGGAGTATGTCACTTCCCTTTTGTTTATGCAACATCAACAGTAACTTACTTCTTAAATTACTGGACTGGACATCTTTAGTTCATTTGGTCTTTTCCTGTATTCCATTATATTAACTAAGATTTTATGCAGTTTCTGACACTTTTTTACTCCGGGGTTATTCAATCACTGTACTTAATTAAGCACTTGTGTCAAACTGTTACCTTTGCTGGTGCTTTGTGGTCTCAGCTGGTCTCATATAATTATAAAATAGGTTTTTCAAGTGTTGGTTTGACCTCGAAAGGCTGATGTTTTAAGGTTTCTTCATCACAGCAGCCTGTGCCAAATCTTAGCTCCACACTGGTCTCATATCTTCTTTCTACAGGGAATTAGTCCTTATCTTAAACTTTAACTATGTCACTAAATGTACCTTTTTTAAGATTTGACGCTCCCTGTCAGTGTCTGAAAGCATAATTCAGCATACAAAATAAGTATATATTAGAGTGGAGTGGAACGGGTCATCCTCTGGGAAACATGAATGTACACAGTCAGTTTAATGGAAATATTTCCACTAGCTTTTGATTTATTTGTGTACAGATTTATGTTTAATTTATTTTAGAATTAAACAGTGCACAGAGATAATGCATTTTAGCAGGCATCATATTTCCCATATTCCTACCTTTAATGCAGTTGCACAATAAATTGATTTAAAGTTCTCAGCTGTGTATTAGTTTCATCATCGAGCCTCTGTAGGAGCTGAAGTTGAACTACCTTTATTTTAAAACATTTTAGATAATCAGTGGGAATACATTCAATATTTTATTTATTGATTTTTTTTAATAATCTGAGGAGTAAATCTTTTTTTCATTTAATGCACTGAACTTTTGTGTGGCTCCGTTTGTCATTACGTACACTTTGTTTTTCTTAAATTTTCTTAAACAGCAGTGTTTTCGGAGTGGGTAAAACAAGGAAATCTATATATTAATGTTTAGTCATTATATCACTGTCTAATTGCCTGTTCCTATGTGTGCTGCCTTCAGGTGGAGCGGATCGTGGACAAGAGGAGGAACAAGAAGGGTAAGTGGGAGTACCTGATAAGGTGGAAAGGTTATGGAAGTAAGGAGGACACATGGGAGCCAGAGCACCACCTGCTGCACTGTGAGGAATTCATTGACCAGTTCAACAGCTTGAGACTGCACTCACACAAAAGGCCCAAAGCTTCTAAAAATCGCGGAGAGCCCCTCATCACCAGTCACCCATCTGCTACAGAAAACTCCAGAGCCAGGTCCGAGGCCCGAAAAAAGAAAAGGACTTGTGGCCCAGCAGTGGGGGTCAGAGTAGGAACTGTTCTAGGGATTGGAAGCGGAGGGTCAGGACCCACTCAGAAGCAGAGGAAAGTGGGTGTAGGACCTGGGAAACATACTTTAGGGGATAGAATGAGCAAAGCCATGACGTATAAGGTTCCTTCACCTGGGGGGCCTCACTTTGTTCCTTCGATAAGGGTTCCTCATAATGGACTCCAGAATGGAGAGATGGAGCCTCTCATGTACAGGACAGCATCGAGGTCACATAGACTGCCCTCGGACAAAGTGGATGGAGAACTAGAAAATATGGATACCACTGGACAGCAGTTCACCACTGAACTAGGTAAGATCTTCAGATATTAAAATGAAATGAAACATACATCATTTTTAGGTAGATATTAATGAAATGTGATTGTTAATAATAAAAATAATCAAAAAATATATAGAGAGAGAGCCAAAGTGAAACCCAAACTCCTGGGTAAGAATATTGTGAAGTAAGAAAGCTTTGTTCAAAACCCCATTGACGTTTGTAATAATGCATATAACCACTAATCCAGCCTTGGAACAAAACCCTACTCAGCAGTATGTTATGTAGTTTTGCAGGATGATAATTAACAACATCAATAATCTAATATTGTTCTCCAGGAAGAAAACATGGTGATGATGGTGATTACCAGCAGGAAGGTTAGAAAATGGAGATGTACCTTTGTGATATCAGTCTTGAAGATTAAGCTGGCTTTTGAAAGGAGCATACTGCAGCTGTTAGGTCACACACTGTGTTGCTTTGGCCTTTGAGCTGGAGATTGAACTCATTTAGAGGAGATGTTATGTCATACAAAAAAAAAAGAAAAGACACAAGCTCCATGTTGTCAACATCCAGCAGAAAATCCAAGAGCTGGTGTAACGTTAAAGCGGGAACTCAAGAGCAACAGTACTCAGCAGTTAACGTTGCCATGACAACATTGTCAACAATATGGGAATAAGCCACATTAAAACTACATTCATCAGTGGACAGGATAGCTGTGAATAATCTCCAGCCACACTGTATATTCAGTGTCACTAACGATTTTTTGATGAATAGAAAATTTATTTCACATTACAAAACGTTACACTTACATATTGTATACATACCATGACAAATGGGCTGGTTCTGGATTGAGTTGCTGTTCGGTCTGGATGCTATAACCCCTCTGGAACCTGCCTCATTGTTTTAGAAAACCAAAGAAAGAAATGCTTAGTGAGAGATTGTATTGACTTACAGAGGCTTGTTTAACAGAGGCTTGCCCAGATGTGACGTCAGGACTTCTGCTCTCTATCTCAGCTGATATTTGTTGTTTTTTTTTAACTTAAATAAGAAACATAAACTTGAAATGTGGTTATTAAAGAACTTTGAATTTTGGAGATACGAGCATTGAATTGAACAGAATAATTTTTCATTGATTCAGAATCTGTGTAATGGACTGCTTCTAAATTTCCTCAAAACTAAAAAACAGATGTATCGGTTGGGTTCTAATGGAAAATGTACTGGAGTGTGGCCTTTCCTACATGGATAGGAATAATAAAAAAAGAAAAAAGTTCCTAACAAATGAGGCAGAAGTGATTTAGTTTAGGTTGCACACCATTATCGTTTAGACATCTTGATATCTTTTCTTTCTTTTTTACTTGACAGCATATAAAGAGCAGACACACCTTTTTTGCTGTAGATACTTCTGCTGACACACAGCTCTTAAAGCTCATACTATGGTTCTTTACTACAGGAGCAGCTGATAACACCTTTGAATTTCACTCCTGGGTCACAGTCCGGAGCCTGCACCACCATAGTTAATCATTACATATGTTTTCAAAAAGTCATCTTGACTTATTTAGCAGATTGCCCAGATCAGAACGGCTGTTGTTTTGTTTACATATTTGACTAACAGCACCATATCAGTGGTAGAATTACCATGGAGTTTGTCCGTTTCTGCTGTTCTTTATACCTGTTTAATTATGTTTCATCGTTTTTCATTCTGATACCCTAGGATATGCAGAATGTGTGCTGATGGGTGTGTACATTGTGTGCTTGTTGTGGTCTGGCTGACTATTAGTGTTTGTTGTTGATTATTGCCCCATTCCCATAATGTCCACGTTATTCATTGTATTTATGGTGCTACTGATGGCTGAAATTTCAACTGCACATTTGAGTGCTCTGTTGCCACGTGAACTTGAAAACAGAAAAATCCTATAGAAGGGGATGTAATATGTCAGCTGTTCGCTCATTTCAAAGCACCACAACTTAATTAGCGATTGTGAGTCGAGAGCTTCTCTATGTGAGAACATGAGGGCTACCAGCCTGTCCTGATAGGTTATCAGTCGGGCAGTTATTATGGATCCTAATCTCCTAATCCTTGAAAGACTACCCCGCTCACCTCATTCAGCACCCTCAGCTCCACCCCGTTAACCAGCTGCAGTGGGGTGTCACTGTGACTGTTGTCCGGCAGCAAAATGTCTACACTCTGTCATCCAAACAAAACAAAAAAACGATCTACAGATGTTGTGCAGAGGATTGGGAATATTTGTTTGCAATGGAGTAGGGGAAAATCACATGTCTGCTTAATGTAAATTCATGATATCTGGAGCAAAAGCAATTTTGAGAACCTTGTTAAATTGACTTTTAAACATCCCCATCCAGTTTCTGTTTCACCTCAGAAAAAGAGGTGCCCTATCAGAAATATCGATCCATACTGTCATTACCATTTCCTTTTTTTTCCCAAGCATATTACCAATTAAAACCTATAACAGCATGAAAGAAAGTGTCTGACATTGTGAGAGAGAAGACAAATTGCAAATGTTGTTAGATACTGAACTCTATGATAGATAACAAGCTACTGGCAGAACCCAGGACCACCAGATGAGAACACCTCTCAGTTGTCCAGACCTGTTTATGGTCTTCATCTGCAGAATTAAATAAAACAGGCTCCTGATTTGAGAATGATTGTTAATTCAGTGTTATATTTCAGAGTGAAACTCCAGATGATTCTGTTTGTTAGAGGAAGTAACCCCACTTTATTGAATTTAAATGTTATTCAAATTGTTGAATTTCAAGTATGGGTTTGAGAAAGCTTGGAGGGATTCTCGTATCGTCCACCAAGAATTCCCTAAAGTTGTTTCTAGAAAACCCTAGAAAACTGAGTATTTTGAAGCACTGCTCAAGTCTACCTGTTCACAGCATAAATCATCTAAAAAAATCACAAACCAAGAAGCTCATTGAGGGCGTTTATGTAGTTTCAGAGTCTCCACTGAAAGCAAAAGTTTAAAAGGAATTTTTCTGAACATGAGACCAACAGTTTGTGTTCAGGACCCAGCTTTTATGTTTCCGTTTTTCATCTTTCACACTGTTTGCTGAAGTGTTTCTAAAAAGCATCACACCACTGGCTGTGGTGAGGAATCTGTCCTGCGTACCTGAGTGTTGTATGACTTGTTTGTGGGTTATTGTTTCCTACCGCAGTATCACTAGATCTTAGATAATCGACTCATGCATTGCTTAACTCAGGGTTCTCTCTTGATTTCATCCATTCAGCTGATGAAACTGCACAACCGTGGCTGTGTTACTGGGCTTTCACAGAAACCTATACAGGTGAAGGTTTTGGAATAATGTTGGTCCTCCGGAGATCTCACTGCTCCCATGAGCCAAGGTTCCTATTTAATGAAAGGTCCTGAAATTATGTTGCATAATTTTCAAATTTGAAACTATATATTAAGAAAATTCAACTCTCAATTTCAAGCATTAAATATTAATACAACCAAGAAAAAAAAATCGTTGAATCTTGCTGTGATAGTTAGGTATCATGCAGAGAAACACCCCCAGGTGTCACATGAATACGTGACAGCTATCTTGACACTATAATTATATGATTTTCAGCTATAAGTGTTCAGACAAAAGAATGGTCAGCAGCTAACAAATACAAAATCATTTCTGCCAGAGTAGAATTAGTGAGACCTGCAAAGGCAATGTTGAGAAGATTTCAACAAAAATAAAATTCCTAGAGACAACAGTCTATGCACGGCGTCCATAAGGTCCTTTCAATCCGAAGGGATTTTAGCTGTTTAAGAAATGCATGTAGTTGTAGTACATGTATATTTAGTAATATCCTCTAAAATATTTATTATTAAGAGTACAGCATATACCAGTTTTTTTCTGTCTTATCTGTAAAACCTAAAAAAAAATATGAACAAAGTCATAGTAAGGTTGATACTAAGGTACCTGATCTTTGTTGGGTTTCATGTGGTTGATGTTTAAATTTTGCTCAGCTGACAGTCATTGAGACTGTACACTCTAAGCAGACTGCCTACTTTCCCTGTTGGATACGCAAATATACTGTTTACACTAGTCAAATCGAGCTCTATCTACTGATTTATCACAAACATGTCTCAAAGGTAACACAAGCCACTCAGTCACACAACTTTTATTAAGTCCCCAGTGTATGTTTGTCCCAAAATGTTTATTGGAAACATCCATTTCATTTTTCAGTGCTTCTTCCTGGCTCAACTGTGATGTGCATGCACACTGTTTTTCATGGCAACAGACAAACTGTAATAGACATGTTATGTTATGTTATAAAACTAGAATGGCACTCAGTAGAGCGCATACCTCTGTCAAGGCCAAACAATCTTACATGTCTGACCAGCACTTAAAGAAGAAAAAGAAAGAGGAAAAAGAAAGTGTGCTGATAATATAAATGATTTGGCAAAAACATAGTAAGAACAACTCTGTGTGTATTGTGGATTCAGCATTTCCTAACACCGAACTCATAGATCTTAACACGTCTGTTTTTTTTACATCAAGATCCATACATTACTGTATTTCCTGATTTGCCTGAGAAATTGACAAAAGTTGACCAGAACCGCAACAAAATTTAACGGGTCCTTCCCTGGCCCACGCCCCATCCCTCCACCAAGGTGCAAATCGATCTAGTACTTTTTACATAATTCTGCTAACAAACAAACAAACCAACAAACTGACATGGGTGAAAACATAACCTCCACAGCGGAGGTAATAAGGATTTGTGAAATATTGTAGTTAAAGTAGATTTACTTTTTAAAACACTCTGATCACCTGAGTGCTTCTGTTGCTTGCTCTATTGGACTGTTTGTAAGTTCCGAACAGTTTATGTAATGTAAAATGTTTTTTTTTTTTTTTTTTAATCGTGGAGTCTTGGTCTTTTCCTTATCCGGTTTGTCAGTAGGTGTGTAATATCTACACCAAGTCCACAAAGACTAGAAGACTGACCTGTTCTGTCATCCCTCATCTCTGTCAGGCTCCCCTCTTGCCAATGGAAAGATGCATCTGCACAGCTCAGTAAAGCGGAAGCTGGCCGAGGAGAAATGCTACGTGTTTGACAAGCGGCTCAGGTACAACGTGCGACAGAACGAGAACAACTGTCGATTCCGAGACATCGTGGTCAGGAAGGAGGAGGGCTTCACGCACGTCCTACTCTCCAGCCAAACAACAGACAACAACGCCCTGACGCCAGAGGTGAGAACGGGAAAATAAACACACTCGGATACACTGTGTTACTGCTTATACATGTGACTTATAAGTCCTTGTCCATTAGTCCATTACATTTTTGTTTCTCTGTGTATGTGTCAATGTATCAAGACTCACATTTAATTCTGTAACTTTCTGATTGGATCCCAGTTGCCATGGCGCTCTGTTTTGGAAATGTAAAAGAAAAAAACGTTCCCTCAGTAACTGCTGTAGCGATGCCCTGGAGATATGCACTAACTCCCCAACTGCTCCGGGGGAGCTTTTCAGGAGACAACTTTGGAAAAGTGTGGTTTTATTTGACAGCTGCCAGGTGTGGATATGTCCAGCTGCATGAATCTTACGCAGAGCATTGCTGAGAAAAAAAAAAAAAAAAAAGGATAGAACATAGCTTTTGGGCTCTGTCCTTAGTACTGACACACAGTTTCCTCAAAACCGCCTCCTGCCAAACAAGGTTTCTACAAGTAGGGTAATTAGGGGTACATCTACTCCAGCATCATGCCATCTGTTGTTATTACTGCAAAATGTCAGTTGAACTAGTGAGGAAATTATGCAGCAAGTTCATAAAGGAGAGCCTTATGTAATTATTCTTCAAGAGAAGAAGAGGAGACCCAAGAGATGGCCAGATTTGCTATGATTTCTACTGCTTTCTACGTAGGAGTAACACTGACATCTCTGCAAGAGTAAAGAAATGATGTAAAGAAATGTAAGCTCAGTGATCACATGCCTAAGTGCTGGAATTTTCGCAGTGTTGTTCAGTTGTGGAAAATGTAGTCTTTAAATTTGTTGGCTTTTAAAACAGGGGCATCACCAAAATCTAATAGTTAACACATCTAAAAAGGAAGCCCGAACAAATTTCACAACTTTTAAAATGTTAAAGGGAAGCTTTTAAAATGTCAGTGGCAGAATTTCATGGCTGAAAACCCAGGTATGTTTGAGCCCGGTGAAATCCTAAAACAACAAAAAGGTTCTAGTAAATTATTAATAAATTGCTGATTTACCATTACATTGAACGCGTAGACAGGATCTCACTATTTTTAGAAGCACCTTTGATGAGTTCTGATGATAAAACAGCTGAGTCTTCTCTATGGGCTTTTAGGGCACATAATCTGAGCCAAGCTGTGCTCACCGGCTTCCAACGTGTTTTCCTCGCAGGCTCCTCAGCACTTTGTCAATCACCTGCTAACTCATGTCAGTCAAATTCCCTCCGTAACATCAACATCTAGTGGCAGAGCAAAGGGTACATGCTGAACACAGAAGCTGCTTTGTAACCTATCGTGACATGCCACTGTGCTGACAGGGATTTAAATAATTTATCACAGTTTTGTCACATTTACTTTCATGTTTAACAATAGTAGACATGTTTGGTTGTGGAGTTGTATTTATTGATGTTTAGATTATTCAGTTACTGCCACTATCACAGTGTACTGTTCTACACAGGTCGTTGTTAGTGGAGATATGAAACTCAGAAAGATTTTTTTTTAAAAAAGAGTTTATTAAGGCTGGGACATGTGCATCTGCAGCACTGGATGTGGTTTAACAGCTCTCTGCTCTGATGCTGTAGCTTCTTGCATTGTGATGATTCACTGGTTGAATAGGCTGCCTGCAGGCATGTACCAGCCTGTGATTGGCTGCTCATTTCCACACTCCAATCAACATCAAGCTGGTCCATTTAAATTTCCCCTGGATGTGTTCAGTTGCTCACATTTCACTAGGTGCTTTCCCCAGCTGAACATTTTTTTTTAATTCCTCTCTTTCTGTTCACTTCTGTTGTACTGTTTTGTAACCTTCGGTTTTATGTTGTCACGCTGTAATTTATGAATTACTATGTTGTTCTACCAGCAGTTAGTTTTTAATCTGTCAAAATGACAAATGGTTCCTTTGGAATCATCCACAAAACCCATTTGACAAATGATGAAAAATGCACAGTTAACTGATCTACTGACATTAACCCTGCACAAGTAAAACTGGGTAGAACAACAAGTTATTAACAAGAGGTCTGTTTATACAATAGTGAGGTTAGAAACAGATAGTGGCATGTATCACAATCAACCACCCCTGGCTCATAAATCTCAGCAAACAGGATTTTCTCCTCTCAGATTGTATGGTGTGTCTTAGATCTTCCACAGAGGGCGGTTCTGGCTTTGATACAGCGTCATGTGTACTGCCGTCTATACTTCACAGGCACTGAAGTGGCCTAAACTGTGCGTGCACATGTGTGTTTACTTTCATGTGTGACAGTAAGCCCATAAGCTGTGGGCTTATCAAACAGCTCTGATAGCGCCTTCTCTGTCTCCCAGTCTTTGAAGCTTCAGGAACAAGAGAGTCTGCGGATGTGCTTACCGAGCAGCTTTCACAGAGAAAATCTTCAAAAAATATCCCCGTACATTTTTTTTTTTTTTTTTACTTTAAACACTCAGTGCTTCCTAAGTACAGAAAGTAGAGCTATTAACTGGTACTCAATTTGGCACCTTTCTGGCCTAATGTACAGTTCCTGTGCTATACTGACTTTATTTTACCATTCTTATTTTATCATTCATGTTCTGTCAATACACTGATAATAAGAAAATTGAAACACCCCTCAATCCCTCTCATTAGTTGTGAGCATGCTGTGTATCTGTCAAAGTCACGTTTATTTGTACAATTAGAGCTTAATTCCTGCACATCCACTTTTAATAAAACAGTAATTAAAAGGGGGAAAAGAGTCCCCAACAGGCCTTTTTCACAGCCAACATTTGGACACATTCAGATGGTACTAATAACAGTAATGATGGCTCGGTTCTATTCAAGTGTCGCTAAGTCATTAAGTCATGACAGTGTGACCGAGAGTCATCATGCACAACACCAGGACTCTGACACAGAAGCTGCTGAATGGAATTGCCACAGAAGTTTTAGGCCTTTGGTAGAGCTCTCAGAGACACTTGGACTGTTTTCAGAATCACTGTCTATTTACTATATAGTGCTCTGAATTTACTGTTGGCCATTTTATTTGAGTGTCCGAATTCTGGGTGTGATGAATGCACTTTATAGTGCCCTCATAAATCCTCACAATGGCGCTAAAGTAAGTACTTGTCGCTAACAATCCCAAAATGCAGTGTGTCACATTTTATAGATGTGAAAATTACAGTTGTGTAACTTTACAGCTGTCGGTGAGGACATAAAATTATGATGATTTATGAGTATCAGAAATCTCAATTTGCTGCTCGCTGTAGAGAAAACCATTGCGTATCTGTTATGTTGGGAGCAGTCAATGAGTGATTTACTGGAAAAAGGCAAGGCTATAAACAAAGTGTCATCTGGAAACTGGGAAGAAAACAGGTATGTCAGAAAACATGACTAGGGAAGTGATGCACACTGGTGCAAGTGTCTTAGTTGAGGATGCCACCTTTGTTGTCTACAAATATCCTTGAGGTCTCTGCTCAGTGCACATGAATGTGACTGGGACTGCTCTCTTCTTCCTCTCTGTGCCACAGAGTGGAACCAGCCTCTGCCCATTTCTGCTTCATGTATCTGAGCAGGATAACAATTCACCTTGCTACAAAATAGTCCTGTCCTCTTTTATCACACACACACACACACACACACACATGCAAACACACACATCTAGTTAAAACTGGGGAGACATTATGTGCTTGGTGAGACATAGAGAAGTAAATTCACTTTGAGGTTGAATGGTTAATATGGGTCAGGGGTGATAATCTGATTAAAATGCAGCAGTAGAGTGTGCAGATTGAGTGCAGACAGTGACGGGGTGGTGTGGGTGTGGGGTTGGGGTTTCCAGATGACTTTTTATCAGGTCGTCTCTCTCACATTGTCAGCTCAACCCCCCAACCACTTCATTACATGACACAAAGGCCAAGCACTTGTGTGCTGATGCAGAATAATGCACTGTTGATTTTAACTGGTAGGGTTAAACTTGTGTCTCCACAGCCCATTTCTTGAGTTATCATGGTGCAAGTGTACTCCACTGCAGGCTGAGCTGGATTACTTCCTATGAATCGATCAAGATAAAACCATATTTGAGGCATTACATTTCATCTAGAAGCTTGCACACACGACTTGTCTCACATGTCCTGTTTGTCTCACACTACAGCCAGGAGGAGTAGCTGCTGCTATCAACATACAAGTCAAGTCAGTTGCTGCAGGCTGGCAGACTGTCAAGGAAACAAGCTGTGCAGCAAGTTATCAGTCAGACATCTCACCTGCGCTCCACTGCTGCACAGAATGTAGCGTTAACTAGCAAGAACCAAAATCTCACCTCATGCTCTAAAAACAAACATTGCTCTCTGATTTGAAGAAATCTCCAGGGAGGACATGACGTTTCTGTTACTGTTGAGGGAAGGTTGCAATAACTGCGAAGTACCTCATTTAAAACAAGCTGCTTAGAACTACACAACTACACAGCCAGGATCTGAAAAGTTCCAGGTCTAAGAAATTAGCCACCGAATACTATTAAGAAATGTCTTTTATGACCAGCATTTGTTCTCCTACAGCATCTGGGCATGTTTTTAAATTCAGACATACTAAATTTTATCATCCCATTTGGCTCTGGGGCTTTTGCTGAATGAAACTGTTCATCTGTTGCTGATTTTTCTCTTTAGCTGTAGAGATGTTTTAATATACTTTATATGTGCCTTACACAAGACCATGTATAAATTATATAGCGAACCTGACATCCTGAGTTGATGTCAAGCCTTATTCCTAAGGATTGAAATCTTATTTTATCCTTTTTCCTCCCTGTCTTTCCTCATGTGTCAGGTGACATAATAATGTAATACACGTCCCCTTTTTCCTCCTCAGATCATGAAGGAAGTGTGTCGAGCCCTGGGAAATGCTGCTGCTGATGACAGTAAATTATTATTGCTCAGTTCCGTGGGGACTGTTTTCTGCAGTGGCCTGGAGCCGTCCTACCTGATAGGGCGTCTCTCCACTGACCGCAGAAAAGAGAGTAGCCGCATCGCAGATGCCGTACGGTAAGAAGAAATCTTTCCACTCAAAAAGCACAGACTCTGTTATCACTTGCCATCAGACTTGCGAAATTTGGTACTGATTGTTCTGTGACCCCTTTAGGGACTTTGTGTTGGCATTCATTCACTTCAAGAAACCCATTGTGGTGGCAATAAATGGGCCGGCTCTGGGCTTAGGGGCCTCCATCCTGCCACTGTGTGATGTGGTCTGGGCCAGTGAGAGGGCCTGGTTCCAAACTCCATGTGCAGCCCTCCATCTCACCCCCTCTGGATGCTCCTCTTACACTTTCCCCCAGATCCTTGGTGTAGCTCTGGTTGGTCCCAGCAATAATCAACTCACTTGATCTAATTTCATTCCTCTTGTAACCATGCGATTACCCTGTGTTTACCCAAATCAAACATTTGGATTGTATGATATATTTAAATAACTTTGTAACTGTCCCACTTTCCGTCTCCTATGGCAGGCCAACGAGATGCTGTTCTGTGGAAGAAAACTCACAGCGCAAGAAGCGTGCAGCCGAGGTCTGGTGTCGCAGGTCTTCTGGCCAACCACATTTAACCAAGAAGTGATGCTGCGTGTGAAGGAAATGGCGTCATGCAGTGCAGTGGTAGGTCCTGATCTAGACAACCCAGAGGGTAAAGCTTTCCTTTGAATGCAACTAAATGACCTTTCTGTGTGTGTGTTTTTAAAAGGTTTTAGAAGAGTCCAAATGCCTGGTGAGGAGTATCATTGTGTCAGTCCTGGAGGAAGTGAATGAGAAAGAGTGTCAGATGCTGAAGCAGCTGTGGTGTTCAACCAAAGGATTAGAGGCACTTTTCAGTTACCTGCAGAACAAGGCATATGAGAAGTAACCATCCAGACCCAGGAAACCAGAGATGGGTGGTGTGTGGGTCTGATGCTACCTTCGGCGGGACATCCGTGATGATATACAGGCTGTGATCTCAAACTGAAGGAAAAGTTGCACTAATGGGCTTTCGTTTCCATCCATCAGCAGAGGGGATACTCTGGAGTTCTGTTTGCTTGAATCGCTTCCAACAAATGAGATTTTTTTTTCATTATCTTTCTTTTTAAAGCAGCTTTTTTGTTGTTGTTGTTGTTTTTTAATTGGACCGACAGCCGTCCAGGTATTTCTTCTCTCTTTAAGGAGTTCAAAGAGCAAAGGGCCAAATGTGCATTGCTTAAACGCAGGGAGGTACAGAGTGTTTTTGCATCTATGCTAGACTTAATCATCAGGCTGTATGAAATCAATGTATGTCTGAGAGCACATGATAAAGTGATGATAATATATGTTAATATATATTTATTTCAAGTGTGTAAAAGAGTAGCTTTCTGTATATAAGATGTGTTTTTCAGAATTTTCTTTTAGCTTTTGCTTATGGTTTTGAGTTGAAGTGTAAACCAAAGTTTGCATGAGGACACTGTTTCTTGCTCCTTAACGTGCACATTCCATCCGCTCTGTATTATGGACAGAAGAAAACTACTAAAACACTGGCCACAAATGCCCATACATGCTCATGTCAGATTCAGAGACTGCTCAAAGAACACACTCACACAATTCATTGCTTATACTGTAAAAGTCTTTATTACTCAGAACAGACATCTCGTATTCCAGTGACTCGGTTGTCATGACGAGAAGCACCAAAACTTTGCTTCTGTCTGCCGACAGTGCGATAGTACATGCAATATCATCCTCCTACTGTCAGCATCCGTCTTTCTTTAGTTACTTTCACCTACAGCAGAACAGATATGGCAAGAGTTTAACTTAACTTGTACATGTACAAATAAAATCTCACTGAGGTCAGGATTTTTCTTTCAAGGGAAGCTTGTTTGAGTTGAAATGCACATAGATTTTTTTTTTTTTTCAAATCAGGAAAATAAGTGGAAATGGAACACTGGAAGTGTGAATGCTAGCACTAAATATACAACTGTGTCCATTCTTAATCAATTGACATTTTGGCTTGACTACAAAATGACTTTTAGATGATTAAATGAATTGGCGGCACATATCACATGGAAGGATTAGCAAAGAGATATGAATACAGATAGCGATTGAATGTTTTAGGGGAATAAAATCCTGCTGATATCATCTGACAGTTACTTCTTTGTTGTGTATTTTTAGAGCACACAAAAGAGATGATTTTTTTTCCCCTGATCCTCTAGTAATCACATTGTGACTACACTAATTGTCAGTGATCAGTATTGTGGCAACGCAACAGTTGTGTAGCTGGAGTCGACTTTGTCCTTATCTGCATGTGACGATTTAAGATTTCAAAAAAAAATTATATTTCGATGTGTACTATAGTTTGGGATCTATTTTGTTTTACCAAAAAAAAAAAAAAAAAAGATTAAAAAAAGTAGGTTCTGTGAAAATTGTTTTGTAAAACTCTGAAGATATTTGTCCATTTTTGCAGTTGTACACACGCAGTACAGAATAATATATAGATAATGTAGATTGTTTTGTTTAACTAATTGCATGTAATATATTGTACATATAAATGTGTGTGCCTGTCTGAATACCTTGTATTTCAGGGTTTGTTTTGTACCAGCATTGTAAGTATTGTTAGAAATGTTGCAGTTTATTTTTGTATTTATTTGAGATAACTGTTTGGATGTGCAGTGCCATGTGGTTTGCTTTGCTCCAGAGGCACCCCGACTCCCTGAATCACCCTTTCTAAATTACTCCCATAAGAACTTTAGACAAAATGGGTCAGGAAAGCAGATAATTTCTTCTTATATAATTTCAAAACCAAAATGTTGAAACACTGCTGTCACTTGAATGTTTACTTTTTCATTTGACATGATCAGACTAAGCAGTTTGTTGTAAATGATTGAAGGCATGTCTGATAACTTAATACATTGTGTATTGTGTTGTACTGAGCTTTATGAGCATAAACTGATGATTGATAAAATGGCCTGTATTGTATTTCAGTCCGTCTGACGCTTTTGAGACTCTGTTGATGCTCCATGAGGTTGTTTAATGATTTTTAGTTTTATTTGTGGTTGTGGTTTGATTGCAGGGAATAATTAATGGTTTGACAAAACATTTGTTGACATTTTTAAGTCATTAAATTTTCCTTAAATCCTTTCCTTTCCTTTATCCTAGCTCGCCAGATATATAATCATCTATAGAACAGACTCACCAATTGTCATGTTTTCACAGGCAGCTTGGAAAGTTTGTGACCAAAAAAAAAAAAAATCCATTAGGCTTAAATAATCAATTGGAAGATGCTGGGATTTTTGTGATACGTTATTTTGAATTTTTCTTGAAAGGGGTTCCTACGTTCACTTCTTCAACTAGACTCCTCGTCTGTTGGTAAATAACAGTTGACATCCCGTTCCTGCTTGGCTTTAGGGTCCCAAGAAGAGATGAGAAGGACCTGTGTAATGTGGCTACTGTACAGCATCAGTGAATGCAAATCACTCAGGTCCGCTGAGCGTTAATGACACCGATCCTTTATGTATTTATTCATTTATTTATTGTAATTTTGTAAAATATTATTAATTCTTTTGAGGTATGTCACCTGAGATAGGTAATGCATTTCTTTACTTTCTGAAAAAAAAAAGTTTCAAACTATTGGGCTATCTCTTAGGCACCAGATCCAGATTCCCACCTCAGCATGTGTTTGAAGTGTGAGTGATCATAAAATCTGATGTAAATCAGTTATAACTAAAAAAAAAAAAAAAAGAAAAAAACTTAACAAAAAAACAAAACAATAAAACATACTGCTGGTTGCTTCATTCATTTTCACAAATGACATTGATTTTGACAAGTTTCTCTCAGATATTTTGGCTATGATATCTTGAGTTGTCTCATGTATGTATTTCATCATTCATGTGTTTTGTATTGTTTTGTTTTCTCCCACATTGTGTCTTAATGTCTTAAAGCACATCTTGGGGTGCCTTACTATTTAAATATCTGTCAAAGATTGATCCATACTTTGTGATGGGTAAAGTGAGCTGCTTAAAATAAAGAAACAGTACTTTCACAATGCGGTTTTTGTTTTAATTTTCTCACAAACATAATAGACTGAAAATCCATGTTCACAGTCAGTGTGTCTTGGACTAGCGGCTGTGATAATTAGTTACTATGTAGATGTGAAGGAACCGGGCTTCAGTCTACATTCTTAATCTTTTGCTGGTTACACCTTTCAGTCCTATTGTCATTTAACTCAGCTCAGTTGTTGGACAGACAGGTACTTGGAATTTCCTGTGTTGGTTGTGAGGGTGTAAGAGTCCTTCTCACTGATGTAAAAGGCCTGCTACAGTCAGTTTTTGGTGTTGTAGTCTGCTCTTCAATTTTTGGAAAAAACAGATGACCATTGGAAACAACACTGTATACGGTAAAGATAATGAAGCCTTAAAGGTTCACATTGTATCTCACAGTCTTCACTCAACTTGTGACTTTAATGTAAGCTTTGAGTCATGTGAACACAAAGTTGTTGACCACAAGCCAACAGTCTGAAACGCATTGAAATTTGTTTCTGAAGAAACAAATTTCAATGCTTTTTAGGACTTTTCAAGACCCTGATGGATTCTTTGTTTCGCAGTGTTTTACAATCACAAGCAATCAAAGCAAAAAATGGGTTCTGAACTTTGAATCATTTAACTTTATTTGAAAGGAATTAAACTTATCATGAATCAGTATGATTCCCCTTCCAAGTAACCTTTCAAACAACAATGAGAGTGCCCCGGCCGCTGGTTCAAATGTGTACATGCATCTTTTATACCCTGAAATGGACTCTCCCTGTTCTCATGAATAGTTTTCATGTACCAGAATATTCCTGAGATGTCCTACCAACTAGAATAATGGTTTTATGAAAGGCTTCTGCCACCGGCTGCACTAATCTCTTTGATGGAGTGGTAGAGTACTGCTAATACCGGCGAAATAAATGAGGATCCCTGACAGCAAGTTTTAATCCAGAGTACTAGATGTTGTTGTTTTAGTGTTGACCTATAATGATCTGATAACACAGAAAGTTTTAGTTAGGAGGGTTCATTACACAGTAAAGATGAACACTAAGCTGTACATCTTAACCAGGTTTATCATTGCTGGTGTAGGCTCTCTCATGCAACATTTAAATAAGCTTTCTTCCTACTCATGTTTCTCCCAACTCATATCAAAATAATAGTAATGGCAATAATATTCAGCAATAACTGCATTTTAACCCAGCGGATGTATAACATTATACTTAGACCTGTCATTGCTGATATATCCCACACTCCTCTGAATTTACAACGAGGCAGAGTTAGAACCCTTCCTCTCTCTCTACACAAAAACAGCAGGAGAGGCATGTTAAACAGTGTCATGCTTTATCCAATGTCCCAATATCTGAATACTTTTAAATTGCAGTGCCAGTGGCAAAATTGCAGTAAAATGTCCTTCAGGCATGCTCCTTAAGCCTTTCTTTCAGCTTCTTTTTCATCTCTTGTGCATGCTGCTTGCTGCGCTCCCGCTTTTCCAGTCTCTGTTGAATGGTAAGGAAACAAAGAAAAAGTCATTTAAAAAATCTATATAAAGTATATACTGAAGGGCAGTCATCAGAGCACCTGTCTCATTCATTAAATCTAAAAAATAAATAAATACAGACAGACCTCTTTCTTCAGGCACTGACGCATAGCACGGTCCACATCATTACACGTGCCAAAGAACTTCAGGACATTGTGCTGAGGGTAACATGAAAGAATATTTACATTGTTTTGTTTTCAGTACACGTGTGAAGCACAAGGCAGTGCAAGAATTTTAAGAATGACGTACCTCTTTGTGGCATTGCCTTAGCTGAGTTATTAGTTCATTGCACTCATCCGTGTGCAGGTGAGGCGACAGATCAGGGTGCATTCTGAGTTAAGGGTTTACTGAACCACTGCAGGAGTACTGAAAAGCCACAAACAAGAGGAGCGCTGATTGAGGAGTGCTGAGTTCACAATCATGAGAACAATATTATAATAGATGTGCTTTGGTGACAGTACATCTTGAACTGCACCAAATGCAGCTGGGTTTTACTTCCTGCTGCACTTTTTCATTACATAAGAACACACTGAATATCAAATCTACAAACTGAGGCTGCAACTCATGGTTATTTTTCATTACTGATGTATCTATTTACTCTATTAATTAATCATTTAGCCTATAAAATGCCAAAACACAGAGCAAAAACGCACATCACAATTTCTCCGAATCTCATCATGATCTTGATCTTATCATACACTATGTCAACTCAGCATTGTTAGACTTATGCCAGGGTCTCCTAAAGGATACTAGTGCCTCCCCATCCCTCTCCTTCCTGAGCTGTCATTGTGATGGTGGAGCTTATTCTTCCAGTGGACACTTACCTGCAGACACAGAGAGGCAGAGAGAGGGGGGGTTTGTATAACACTGGTACAATCATAATATCATGGTTTGTAAACGACCTGTATCCACACAGCACATGACAACAATACAGCATTGTCTGAAAGACCCTAGATGAAGGTACATGGTCACTTCAATTGGTTATGAGGTGTTTTGACATTTGGCACACAGCTGAGTTTTTATATAGTATGAATGGCTAAATGTATACATACTGTACATCTAGTGGTTTATTGTAAGTTATTTGATAACACCGTGGTACCCTTACCAGTAGAAAGGCTGTGTCACCTGAGAAGTTTCCCAGCACACCTCGGTGAAATGTCACGTTAGCTAACAGCTAGGCCTCAGCTAACATTAAAAGTACAAATCCATGCGACCACAGGACTGCGAAAGGCGTCGTCTTTTTTTCCCCTTTGAATAACGACGCGGGTTACTGTAATGCATCTACAGTTTAGCCTAAATCTGTCGTACTCGTTCTAACATCAATGTAACCTACAAAAATAACAAGGACCAGTAGGACATTCTGCCCGTTCCAGCACTCAAACGTTCGTAACGTTTTGACAGAGAGTTGAGTGACAATATTCTACGACGAATCGGCGCCGCCTTTTTGCCTCAATCCACCAATGGCATGTGTCGCTTTTACAAAAGGCGGGACTTTTGTTGGCGGATCTTGACAGGTGATACGAGATGTTTCCCGTTAACGCACATCCGTTTTTGCTTATGGATGCATTTAATTTTTGGCCACAGGTGCCTTTCTTTAAAAAAACAAACAAACAAACAAAAAATTTGCCACTGGTGTTGCGACAACTGAGTACAGTGTGCATCATGTGTTATTTCAATTTTAATTTTAATATTAATTTTCAAAAGCATTTCCGAGTCTAGTGGAAAAGGTATCCAGTGTGTCCCCAGCTTACCTAAGGGGTTTCGTGGTGAGTGGACTGGAATGGGATGCGAACCACCTTGACATTTATTTATCATGAACACCACAGAGCCTAACTAAAGTGTTTTAAGTTCTGCTCAATTTTATTTATTTTTTTTTTAATGTTTCGCCGAAGATGTGGTCAGATTAAATTTTTGCAAGGTGTTCTAATGAAAAAATCTGCCCTTTCAGGGGCGCCAGTGGACGCCTGTCGTAGTGGTTGGTCCTCCATTGATATCAACAGGTTCAGCGCTAGAACATTACCACTCCAACTCAACAGGGGGCGCTGGAGGACGCACGAGAA
Organism: Toxotes lorentzi; assembly: GCA_037833715.1. Lineage (NCBI taxonomy): Eukaryota > Metazoa > Chordata > Actinopteri > Toxotidae > Toxotes > Toxotes lorentzi. The sequence continues at coordinate 14,375,496 of JBBMJY010000001.1, forward strand.
GATTTTCTGGCAGCATCTGATTGGTCGATTCGTGCGCTCTGTTGTCGGCGGTTTGTTTGGATGTTCTCCATTGTGCAGTGCGTGTTGAGCAAAGCCAAAAGTTTTACTAAACTCAAAAACTATCATCCACTGCAACAGCTAGATTTCAGCTACCGTCTGAGGAAGAATGGATGACTCGACTAAACGCTTAGTGCATCGACTTATGAGACGGATACCGACTCAGATGCTAAAAACGACGCTGGACAAATGGGGCCGTTTGACGGCGGCGCAGCAGCAATCCATGGATTTTACTCAGTCAAAATGGGCGTTAACGGAGAAACTGCTCGCCATCTGCGAGGTATGTGGCGCTGTTTCTGAAACATAAGTGAAACATATTCAGTGCAAAAAAAAAATGGCAGTCTGGGAGTTAGCTAACGGCATGTTCATTATCAAAATGCTTGCTAAAGTGAGTCGTTGGATTTAAGTAGCTTTTGTGTGGATTTGCGTTCATCTGTCTTCTCTTCTTTTGTCGTTGTCTTCACAGGAAAACGAGTGGACAGCTAAACATATCGCAGAACTCGAGATGATATGTGAGTCAAGTTAAATTATTTGGTCCTGTGGGCTTGAGTTACTATCATGCCAGTCAGTAATGCTTTATGTGCCGCTTTGGTTTCGTTGTCTCTCAGATGTCACTGAAAATCCAAACCAGGGGATGTGGTATGCCTTTCAGCTCATGGACCCTGAAGGTATGTTAAAACAAGAACATGCATCTTGTACAGTGCAGGATGGATTATTGTAATCTGAATCTGAAGCTGCTGGTGGATCAGGTTTTTCTTTCTGGTTGATCAGTCAAATAATCTGTTGGAGTCTGCGTCCTCGTGTTTTACAGTTATGTAGCAAGGGAAATATTGTTATATAGTATTGCCATTTTTATGGCTGCAGAATTACACCGAGCTCTGATCTGAACTTGGATTAGTCTAACCTAAATTATACTATACACTGTGAAGGTCTGAACAGTGCTTGGCATGTGGACCAGGTGGGGTTTAGCTGGTTAGATAAAGATATTCACACATTTTTGGTTAATGAAAGTAGTGACTAGCAAATACATCACTATTTCAGCAGCATTTGGATGGAATATATTTAACTTATGTCCCTTTTTATTCTACATTTAACATTTTCTCTGGTTTCCAGATGATGCTCACTCTGTAGAGCTGATGCAGTTCAAGGAGCAATTTAAATCTCACCTCCGTGAGCTTGTAAGACATGTAAGCCAGATAGTCCTCCTCTTTTAAGATACAAAATCCTATTATTTATACATTTGCATCATTGATGGGCTTCTCTGTGTTTAACATCCTACATTAAAAATCTTATTTTGACATTGCTTTCAAGGTGTCTGTCAAGATTAAGAAGCACACAGATGAAGCTGTCTGGATTCGGATTGCATGGGGAGACAGCTTCACTCGACCCAACCACCTGAAACCAACATATGTTGTTCACCATCTTCAAACCCCTTATGTCTTTGTGACCAGCCTGACTTCAAAGCAAAAGCCCCTTTTATCCCAGGTGGGGAACACGTTTTATATTTAATCTTGACATGGCTGGTATAGTTGCCAAGGTAGCTTTTTTTTCTGTCTTTCGATTCCCCTCTAAGAGAGTGATGTACTTTGCAGGCCTTGGTTCTGTCCACGAGATATCACGCTATTAAGGATGCTAACCTCAGTGGACGGAAACTCACTGCTATCAGGGACCTGCTGATGAGGCAATATCAACAGGTAAGTGTGTTAATATTACAACAGAAAAAGACAGTATCCCATTTCCAGATTACCTTAATCCCTAAATGCACACACCATGCAAAACTCTGAGTGCCTGTATGTGAAAATCATTTACTACAAAGACAGCCAGACTTTAATGCTGTCTTGCTTGAATGAAGACTTCACATTGTCCTGTTTTTTTGTAATAAGATTTAGAACACATTTTATTGTCTAACTGAGGCAGGAGAATTGCCACTGGTCTCACCCACAAAAGTAAAAACAGATCAGAGAGCAGGTGAGACCCAGGGTAAGCAGCTGTGCCGTTCCCCTATTCCTTTATGTGATATGATTCGTGTTTAGTGAGGTCTGTTTTTTCTTGCAAGCTCCTTCTTGTTATGAGTGTTATTTGGGATATGAACCCTCACCTATGCTTGGTTGAAACACTGTTGCCAGTTTCCAAGCTGAGGAAGGGCAGCTGCAATCTGTGCAATGCATGAATAAACAATTGAAGTGGAGTGCTGTCCTACTTCTGAGTATTGATTTTTGGCTCTGAGGATTCAGCACCCAACTATAAAAACTGGGTTTGAACACTGAGCACCTCCATCATGTACTGGAGAGTTTCTGATTTAAGTAAAGCTATGCTGTATCACAATGTATGGAAAGGTATCGACCTTGATGATAGTATGCTCAAGAAAAATATAAACTGCCAAATTCATCACTTCATCGCTTTTTGGAGAGGAGTGGCAGTTTGATTTATCCATATAATTAGCACTGATAACACTAAGCTTTTACAATACCAACAGTGAATTTTGGAAAAGCACCACACATTGTTGTTATCTCTATTTAAGTATTTGTTATTAAAGGAAAATTCTGTCAAATGTATTACTGTATATATATCGTAAATGCCAATTATGCTGGAGAACTACATCCCGGTTCAAGTTTGACCTTTACACTTAGTTTTTTTTGTGAGCCTATGCAGTGTTTACACTTTCAAATGAGCAGTTCTAATCATATGGCTTAAGTGGAGGTTTGCTGTAACCTTACTAGCTGTGTGATTGTTTGGGTATGAATGCTAGGTGTTAATTATTTAGAACCCTTTATGAAGTTTTTTTTTTTTATGAAACGCCTGGTTGTGGAAGCCAGTTGTTTATAGTTAGAAAAAGACTGAGCTGATGTATGTTGCAAATTATGTTTTTTGAGTGGATTCTGATTTTTTTCTTGTTTGTTTATAGGTGTTTCCAACTAGGTATCCCAGCCCTCTTGCGGAAGAGAATCAAGCTGTCTTAAGTATGTTTATTATATCATTCAATGTGGCCAAAGTTACTTTCATATTTTTTTATGTGTTGCCACGCATATATTGTTTGTTTGGCTAAATCTATTTGGACTTAACTTGTAATTCTGTTAAAATTCTGCATTGTCATTTTATTTATTGTCATTTATTCAGCTTTATTTGTATTTATAGACCCACACATAGAAAGAGAACAAGCTGGGCTTGCAGCAAACAGATGCCAGATGGCCTGTGAGGCTTTTGGTGATGGGATGTTGCCTCAGCTACAGTCTGCAGTTTACAAGGTACCCTCGGGCATGCTTGTGTTGAAAATACTGAATGTGTTGAGTACATGTAGAATAGCAGTTAAATATCAGAATCAAAGAAACAGAGGTCAAAACTCACTGTCTTACAGTACTAATACAAACATGCAAAAGTTCAGCATCACCCTGTGATCTTCTGAATTATGTTTTCTGTTTATCTTTCCTCAGCTGGAGACAAAATTCAGAGACCACACCAACAAGATCATGACAGAGCGGGAGGAGCCTTTCAGATGTGTTGTCAAATTCACAAGCACCAACCTCCTGGAGTCACTCAGACACTGTGCATCTTCAGGTACTAGGAATTTGTTAGTCACAGTCATCAAAGAAACCATTTGCTTCTTAGGGAGGGAATGATATTAACATTGCAACTCAGTAAAACAGCTAACAGCTTTGTTTGTTACATACTACTTGCAATTCCACATTTGAGCACAAGATGGCGCATGTACTCTAGAGGAAATACCCACACTGTAATGTTCTAACATTATTCCTTATGAATATGTCATGTGCATTCTATGCATGGATTTCTGGGAAAGTGTGGGTTTTTTTGTACCCTTCTTTCCCTGACCCTGCCTTACTACTTTTCAACTATCTTTGGAGAACTTTTGTATATTCACCAGTGGAGCTGGGAACCAATAGCAACAGGTAGAGAGTGAGATGTGCTGTCAAAGACGAGGGATGCATTCATCCCAATTATTTCATCCCATAAATTTCTCCAAACATTCTTCATTGGCATCTTTTTTTTTTCCTCTCATGTTGTAGTTCCTTCCATACAAGAAAGATACAAGAGACAAAGATTTTGTGTCAGCAATAAGCATCTTGGAGAAGAAAGAGTTTTTGGAAATCTCTGCCCTTTCTACTATGGATTTATGCCTGTATCAATATGATTAACGATCATATCATCATAGTCATTAATAATTGTGATTGCAGTTTTTAAAGTCACTTCAACTAATTTAAAGTATTTCAAATATGTTTTTGTTTTTGTTTTTACAGGAATTGCCTCCACCCCCGTCACTCCTCTGCTCTCATCTATTCCTCTAAAAGGAAGGAATTATTTTGTCATCACAGACAATGGCCCTGGTCCCTCCTCACAAATGCACCCAACACAGAACTGATAAGTGACATACCTTTGCTTAAGTGTAAGCAAAGGTCTGAAGTCTTAAGTCATAAGTCTTACTTCTGCTATATACAGTCCACCCATGGTTTGCTTTTACTATCCTTTCATTGATCTTATTAACAGAACTCCTGAGGAGTCATGGGTCCCTGGATTTCAGAAACAAATGATGTTCTCCTCTGTCTTTATGCGCTTGCAGTTGCAAATATATCAGTATTTGGCAATGGATAATTGTCATTTTATTATCGTTTGTGGTTGTTGTTCAAGTGGAAGAATGTTACTGCCATCGAATTTTATTTATGTCTAAACTGAATATAAAAGCAGAATTTTTAATATTCTTGAAGTTTGTAACTTGTGGCCTCTTAAAGTCATTTTACCCCCACACTCTCAGCTATTGTTTCAAGATTGGCTTTTTAGAGTCCATGTTAAAACAGTACTCACAAAGACAAAACTGATATGAGGCTTCAGAAGTCTGAGTTAGCCAAAGAAAGAGGATATCTTCCAAAATTACAGTCTGTGTAACGTCTGTCCAAACGTCCCTTTTTCCGATCCACCACTGTTCACAGATTATCCTGTTGAACTGCAATGACACCCTAAAGTGAAATCCTAATAACAAAAGAGACATTTCTGTACTGCAATTATTCACTTATTATTCAGAGGCAGACAAGTTAATGTTGGCCAGTAATATCAGCACGGCCAATGTTTTGGTCATACTCTGAGAACACTTAGGTACCTCTGTCAAAGATAGGCAATAGTATTTATATGAACTGTGTATTATTTCTTTACTTTTGCATAAGATACAGCCCACAATAGCCTGTTTGAGTTCACACAGTACATTTCTTATAATTTATTTTTTACCAACAATTTAAGTTAGAGTAAGAAGAAATGCTTATCTTTTAAAAATACACTTTTCCTGTTTTAAAGCAGAGACTACGTCTAGGGTACAACAGTGCTTTTAAAAAATACGATCACCCCACACACAAGCATATATGCATTTCTTGTAAAATCAGCCACGCTGGAAAACAACTGTGACAATAAACTTCAGACCTTTTTATTTTGCAAAACGGAAGTATAGCTTTTGTACCGGACGTGACGTATCAGCCGCTGGTTCGCCTGTCCTTTTGAGTGGAAGGTTGCGAAGCAGCCTTTCAGGCAAAACTGAGGGAAGGTATGCGACGGTTCATTCAATGCTGCTGCTGCTGGGGCTGTCTGCCAAACACAGAATGGACTGTCAACACAGAAACATGGCTGCCTCTGCAACGGGCAAGACGAGTAACAGAGATAACGCTACTACAGACAGTCCGAAATGCCCTGAAGGTTCTCTGTCGCAGTCACGGGAAATAATAAAACCCACCATCAAGGATCTGACCAAAGAAGTGAGGACGAACATCCTCTGCACCGTGGAGGGATGTGGCAAGATTCTCCCAAACACACCTGCCCTGAACATGCATCTTGTGAAGTCACACAGAGTAAAGGTAAACGCTAACAAAACCTGGCTAGTGTTCTTATGCGTTAGGGTTGAGCGTAACTGCAATGCTAACTTGGCTAACTCATTGTCGAGTAAACACTGTCATAAAATTGGAAAACGCAAGTCATCCATAACAACTTCGTGTATGCTAGCACATAGTAGTGATGCTTAGCAAACACGACGCCGTAGTTAACGTTTGGCAAAAGTTTAGCTAGTTTGTAAGTGGCTGAAGCTTCGTAACATTTAGTTAAGTTTACCACTGGCGAGCTAGCTGCACTGCAACTAGCTACTTATGTTATCAGTTATTGATTTGGATCATACATGTTGATCGATTCTTTCTGCATTTTTCGATTCAGGTCTACTCCCTTACTGAGAGAGATTTTGTCTAGTGGACTGACAGTTCAGGGCAGGAATTTGGGAACTGTGTTAGTGTGTTATGGGAAGAATTTGTCTATCGTTGTTTGGTAAGAGTCTATTCATCTTTCAAATACTACCACAAGAGTACTATTGATTTTCTGAGTCTAATTCACAGTCTACTACCAATACTAAGCAGTCAGCAAAATGGAGCCAGTCCAATCATTTGGACCAAATTGTACCTCTGACCCTGGTTCCTATGTCCCTCACTGCACTGGGCTCTTTCGTGGGAGGCAGTAGTTCACTGTCTCCCCTCCATGAATGAAGTTCTTTGCTGGGAAAGGCTGCCTTTTGTGCTGCAGTAGACTAAGCTCTTTGTTTAAAATAGGTGAATGCGAGAATTTGAATGAGCTCTTAGAAGTAGTCCATTTAGCCCAGCTAGAACAGTGTTTTAAGGCCCTGTCAGTGGTTTCACCAAACTGTTTTAGGTACAATCAGGTATACTTGAAAGTTTGAATCTGTTAGCAAGTCAATCACAAATTAAATACAGGTTTGTTTTATCCCGGTGTCTAAATATTACTGGTGAAAAGCTACAGGAAACTTCTGATAGACAGGATTTACTTCCTGTTTATTATTAACCCATGTACTAAAAGATGTGTCTGTCACTTTGAGAGTTCAGAATATTCCAGTCTTGTGTGTCAATATTTCATTGTGCAGCCACACTTTCATCACAAACTGTGCCATGGTTGTAATGTGAGAAAAGGAAGCAAAACAGCAGGACTTCACTAATGGCCTCTGAGCAAAGAAGGCACAGACTGAGTATATTTTATTTTTTGATGCACAGCTATTTTAAAGTTCTGTCAGTGGTGGTAATGATATTCTGGCTGACATGATGACCAAGTGCTTAAATGCTGGAATTGCTCACTCTTCTGTTTGCTTTCTGTGTATTATTCATGAAGTCAAGACTGCAAGGATGAAGCGTGATGTGGAACACCCTATCTGTTTATATCATGTCCACTTTAACACCACTGTAGCTCCGCTGCATCGTTGAACTGCAGTAATGTATTTGCTGATTGGTGACTGTTCATGTTTCTTAGTACGTAGCTGTTTCCACATGAATACTGATGCAGCTGTCTTTCTACCCATATCACTTCCCTTAGCAGCAAGGTAATACAGAGCTTATTTACTATTACTCTGATTTATCACTGTATAGTACAGTCTCCCAGAAAAAGGGAATAACTTCAGCAACGGCTACTTAAAAGGCTGTGGACTGACCCTGGTGGAGCAAAGTGTGAATCTTCTCTGTCTTTTGAGCCACAGCCAACTGCTGACTGATGACAGCTAATGTCTTGACATGACTCAGGATTCAGCCCACGACCGTGTGATGTAACTGTAGCAAACCTCAAGAACATTTATTGGTTGCAGAATGCAAATGCCTTTTTATGCTAATTCCTTATGTTGAACCAGAGGAGTGTTTGTCAGCTTCAGCTGTTCAGCTCCCTCCAGTGTTACAGCAGATGGAGGTGACCTTGACCACTGTGACCACTGCAGGGCTATAGTATTAATGACTGTAATGGGGGGTGATGGTTTCATCTATTTTCACCATGCAACATTTAGAGTAGGTGCCGTTTTCTGTAAAAAGCATTACACTGTTCATTAGTGAAAAACTATTTTTAGTGATACAGTGTGCTGACAGCTGGTTTACATTGGGACAGTGAGAGGAGGGGTAGTACAGCAAACTGTTAAATTCCAAGTGCTGCCAAGCACAGTCATTTCTTTTTCAGTTATGTAAAGCAGAGTCTACTCTACATCCGGAAATGTGGTTTGTTGCATAATGTTACACCATTAATATGCATGTTTACCTACAGAAAGCAAGGCAATGTACAACCATCATTTTTATGTTTGTGGTCCTAATGATACCATGAAATATGAACGAAAACAACAGTATATAAAGACAACAATGTGTATATTTTTTTGTACAGCACAGATGACATTTAGTGAAGGCACTCCAGACCTTGCTGGATAAGAGCTGGAATATCGCTCTTATTTGTCCTCTCTCTTTGTCTTTTGCTGTCTTTGTCACCCTCAGGACGGGATTGTCAATCCCACGGTCAGAAAGGACATGAAGGGCTCTCTGAAGCTCTACTGCTGTCCCATTGAGGGCTGTCCCAGGGGACCTAATAGACCGTTCTCCCAGTTCTCCCTGGTTAAACAAGTAAGCCTTTCCTCAGTGGAATAAAATGATAAGGTCTCAGTTCTGTGAATCAGCTCCTTTTGTACTAGTCATTACATCAAGTGCAGCAAAACTTTCCCAATTGTGTCTAAATGATACCTTTTTTGTGTTTGGATCACTAGACAAAAAAAGATTCCTATCACTCTGCTTTAAGATATTTAAAAGCTTTACATTCTTTAAGTTAGTAATGCCACATGTAAAAAAACAACAACAAATGTTTAACATTTCCATATGCAATATATTATTTGTCTTTGATTTGTTTCATCGTAGCACTTTATGAAGATGCATGCTGAGAAGAAACACAAGTGCTCCAAGTGCAATAATGGCTACAGCACAGAGTGGGACCTAAAGAGGCACATAGAGGACTGTGGGAAGACATACAAGTGTACATGTGGCTGCCCGTACGCCAGCAGGGCTGCTCTCCTCTCACATATCTACAGGACAGGACATGAGATACCTACAGAACACAGGTATGTACGTGCAGGGCCCAGAGTGCTTTTTTTTTTTTTTAACTGAAACTTTTAGGTTTGGCAAAACATTCATTTTAACAGGCTTTTTCTCTATCTGTTTTTTTTTCTTTACAGGATTCCTCCAGTAAAAAAGCGGAAGATGGAGAAACTGTTAAGTGGTTCTGAAAAGGTTAAGACCAGTGAGTCAACCTGTCAGATCGTGCCTGCTACTAAAGAGCTGACAGATACTCCTCTCCCTTCTTATACGACTGTTCACATCCCAGACTTAGTGAGTCAGAACTCCAGCCCCCGTAAGAACCTCCAGAAGTTGCTTCTACCAAAGCCCAACATGGCATTGGTCAGTGTTCCTGTGATGCAGCTAGCCCACCTGCCTGTCCTCCTTCCATCCACAGAAAGTGGGGCGCTGAGGTCTGTAGTGTTGGCAGTAGACAGCCAAGGCTCCGTCAGTACTCTTCACCTCCTGCCGCAGGCCACAGGGGCAGTGGTACCCCAGCTTGATGCTAAGAGTTTGGGTTTCAAGGATAGCATGCCTACTTCCCGCTCTAGCCTGGGGCCCATTAGCACAGGGGTCCAGGTCAGTCTTGACTCTGCAGGCGCAGAGGACTCGCCCAGCAGCCTGACAGGACAAAGGGGAAGAAGCACCTCCACCAACATTCAGACAGACAAATCATACTTATCAAAAATGCCCACAGGGGTTGGTGTTGGAGAGGGAATGGGCTTGTGCACTGTGGGTGAGTCCTCAGTGTCGTCCTGCTCTCAAACAGACATCAGTGTGAGTGCCCAAGTCCTCCTCCCAGTCAGTGTTGAAACCCAGACATTCTCCTCCCGAGCAAAAGCCACATCCTCTATTGGAGCTCAGACAGACGGCCAGTGCCTCAGCCAAATTGCTTGCTCCTCCACATCTGTGCCCCCATACAAAACCAGGCAGACCCAGACGCACTTTGCCGTGCCACAGTCAGAGGAGAAGGCTCAGGACCAGACTATCATGTGCACTGACCTATTTGGCAACGACTCCCTGAGTGTCTCCACCCAGACAGCTCTGGACATAGATGACACCCTCACTGCTGCAGAAAGCAGTATATACGAGGACTCAAAGTCAGCGGGTGGTATGTGTTTTGGAGTGCAGACAGATGAGCTCAACTCAAACAACATGGCAGACAACCAGACCCAAACAATGACCTTGTTAAATGACCTAGAGAACATTCTGTCTGATAGCATGTCAGGACACCAGGTGCTCACTGAGGCCTCTGCAGGCTGTGGTTCAGGTCTGGGCTCGGTTCAGGAGCAACACAGTGGCATAGACTTTGACTTTGAAGAGTTCCTCAATGCTGTGCATATCCAGACACAGACAGAGGAGAGTGAGCTGGGAGGACTGGGTAGCGACACGCCTCTGGAGTCTCTGGACATCCAGACCCAGACAGATTTCCTCTTGATGGATGAATTGGACCAAAGCGAGGGACCAAGTCGAACCCAGGCCAGCGACCTGGAGCTATTTGATACACAAACTCAGACTGACCTCAATTTCCTGCTTAATGCCGGAAGCCACATGCCCCTGAGCAGCATCCTGCGACATTCAAGCTTTTCTATGAGCACCGAGTCCTCGGACACAGAAACACAGACAGATCTCCCTTCATTTGCCACCGGTCTCTCTGCGCAGACGCCTGTCAGTCAGGGTGAGCATGCAAGGCTGCTGAACAGCACAGAAACACAGACTGTGACCAGCCAGGCAGAAGGCCTGGGACACCTCTTTCTGACCAGCAACGAGACACAGACTGTCATGGATGACTTCTTGTCAGCAGACCTTGCTTGGAATATGGATTCCCATTTCAGCTCTGTGGAAACACAAACATGTGAGGAGCTTTGTGCTCTCTTTCAGCACCCTGAGAAACCCAACAGCTGAAGCGCTCTTAGTGAAGCTGCCTAAGCTTTTGCAGTACAGGTTTCCGATATCTGCCTCTTCCTTTAAGAGGAATCGGTCTATGCTGTCCTCTGGTGGACCATAGTCTCGGCGGCAAGAAGTTTTCTGAAAATGTCTTTGAACATTCCACTGAGGGCATCATGTCCAGGGCCTTTCCGGGTATATATCCTGACTGCCCCAATGCACTTTATTAGCTCAGTGGGCATGGTTTATCAGCTCCTCTGACAGTTTACATATTTATTTGCACATAAAGTAACATGTTATACGTGTCTTGTCTTAAATGCCAGTTTACTTCTATATTTCAGTGTATAACCACTGTGACTGGTTTTCACTGTTCGATCTTACTTGCAATTTAAAAAAAATGACATAACATTTCATCATTGTTAGATCTGCACTTAAAAGGGACGACATCTTTTGCCATGCGTGGCTGTCAAAAATAGGCTTATGAAACCGTAACCCTTTAAGACAGCTTTTCAGATACGCATATGCTGCATGTAGACAATTTCATCTCAACTGTCCGGTATACAATATTGTACATTTAGTATATTCAACATGCGCATGAAGCCTTCTCTTGGTCAGCAGCACAAACATGAATCATCAATTCTCAGCTTGTGTATCTGACGGATGCCTCTTTGATGTTGCCTTGTCGGCGGCAGCAAGACTGTAAACTCTGAATTACATCCTGCAAGCTTCGCAGCCAGTGGAAAACTTGACCAGTGATACACCTATCACCTTTGCACTCAACAGAAATCAACTCCATAAAGCCTTCTTCAACTATGAGCAAGGCACTGATCAAAGCTGTTAAGATGTGTCTTTTGAAATATACCGTTACTCATACAGATGTGGCACAAGTATAAGTGAGATGTTTATGTCTTGTCGGTTGTTGCACACCTTTCATTGAAATGTGATTGTGAAGTATGATGTTTTTTTTTGGTGGTTTTTTTTTTTTTTTTTTTTTAAATGCGTCTGGGTCTCTATAGCTGAGCAGTCAGTAAGCAATAGGCTGTCACCGTGTTTGACTTATTCATTAGCTGGGTGTAAGTGTATACAGTAGCAGTGCTCTGTGCTGAAGTGCTCCAGTAATGTTAGCTGTACAAAAACATATTGTGGATTAGGGCTAGGATTAGCACAGAGTTCTTGTATGTATTCACCACCTCATTTTGACTGAAAGAGTCCTGTTGAATAACTTCTATGAAAATCCACCTTTCCAACAATTTGGACACAGTATTTTAATTTATTACATTATTATTTTTAATCCTAGGAACTAAACTTATCGCTTTGATTGCGCTTTTCGTTATACTGTTGCACTAAGTTACCTCATTATGTGCAGGCACCACATACAGACTTTGTTCTACTAGGGAACATAAAGCTGTAGGCCTTGTTTATTTGTTCATTTTGTTACGTTGGTGCCTTAACCCAAGTATTAACTTCACTTCTGTTACAGACAATTGAATTTGCTGCATCGAGGTGAAATATTTATCTGAATTATATGAGAATATGTTTTGGGAAATGACCCTGAAAAATGGTCAGAATCCTTCCTTTCTTTGATTTGCATGTTTAATACATTCTGTATTGGTATTTTCATCGTGGTTGCATGAAATATCGAAATGTCCCTCATTGTCCTCCGTAGTTTCTATGGAAACATTTATGTTCTGTCACGTGAAAATAATGCTATGCAGCATTTTATTGAGGAGAATTTGTTTTTGCGCCAACTCACTGTTTTTATGGACGGGTGGTTAATGGTTGTTATAGTTTATAGATGTTTGTTAAAACTGCAGAATGTACAGAACATGACACTGTGCCCAAGTATAAAAATTCCCTTTTTTTGTTTATTTTTTTGCACCATATCCAATTAGGAAGAGGGTAATTTCCCAGAGTTAAAAAGGATTTTGACACTCTAACACTTTAACATTTCTTCGTGGTTCTTGAACACAAATACAGCATAGCTGCTCCCTGCTGGTTTAATGGCATGGGGAAAATGCTTTGCTTAAAACAGAGCTATGTGTAGAAGCCTTGTCAGTCTCAAGTGTCAGTTACAGTGCTTTATTTTCTCTCTTGTTGGGACTGCATGCTGATATTTTCCCAGCACAAAATATTTGTTTTAACAGAATTTCAGTTTTTCTTGCCTGTATGTTTAGAGTTAATGGTTGCCTTGATTACTTGTCGAAGCTACACTACAGATGTTCTTAATAAACTGCTGGAAAGTAATTATTATGTTCCTTGTCAGTTAATACAGAACAAGGGCAGAAGAAGGAACACTCAAACAATGCAGAGAGAAAACTTGGGTGCATGTTGCTGTAATCAGTGTCCAAAAAGGGTTCGTTAGTTAGACTTTATTCTCCCTGGGTGGGAATTCTTTTTCACAGAACTGTTCATCACAGGTGAAAATCAGCATTACACTTTACACACATCATCACACACAATGACAGGCAGAAATATGTTTACACAACAGCAACAGGCAAAACAACATGAGAACAAGATGCATAGTTCCCTTAGCGAGTCACCTTGTTTAGGGCCACTGTTGCAAAGGGTGCCAGGCTTTTACCCTTCTGCACCTGAGGGACCTGTACCTGCACCTAGAGGGCAGTACAGTGAAGTGGCAGTTGAGTGGGTGTGTGATGTCCTGTGCGCTTGTATTTGAGATGCGTGAGCTCTTAGAGGCTGCGTGTGGGGAGTTGTATTATCTTGGCAGCAGCATTGGTTATGCGTGTGAATTTGGCCTGGTCTGTGACAGAGAGCATGTTGAATCAACAGGAGGAGCAGTAGAGCAGGACTGATTGAGCAATACTTTGGTGCAACAGTAGGAGGAGGTGGAGGGTGGGGTGGGGGTGTAATAGTGAATCGGATTGCTACTTTATTCAGCTCAGAGTTTCAGGTTTCAGCATAGGGGAATAAAATGCACAGGTCTTGGTGATTCCTCATTCAGTGTGCAATGCATTTTGTTCTCCAGTGCGAAACCTAGTAACTGAGAGTTTAAATAGATGTGTGGGCGTGTGAACCCTTTTCCATCCTTCTTAATTACAGAACAATATAAAACTTTATAAAGTTGTATATTTCATCTTTTCACTTTGATGCATTTACATCCTACTGAACATAAACACACTGAATCCTGGCTTGTGCCAGATATAGCAGCTTCTTACAAATCAGTTCTAAGTAACCATTTTGTTTTATATGCACATTCGGCTAGGACAAAAGTTTGGTTTAGTTAGGTTAACGCTGCAGCTCTTTTGATTATAGAACCGCCCCACTACATTATTATTTTTTTTATTTTACACCAAAGAGGGAAGAAAGCAAAGTGACAACATCATCCCAGTTTAAATAGAATTGAAGTAATTGGCTGGTCTTTGGAGACCAACATGACACAGTATATTTAGGGATCCCAGCATAATACTGCTCTGATAACCCTTTTACACTGCATAACCCAGGTCCCATGCACCACTACCAGGAATCACTTACTGATTGATGTAAAACTGACAATGTAGTGAGCACGTGCAATAGTTTGGCCACAGTTTATATCACATATAGACGGAAACTATACTATGATACTAAAAGGCAGAATGTGCGAAGCAGAGACGAGGCCAGGCTTCTGAGGAGGTAGTTGCTAGGTAACTAGAAAAGCTGAAAAAGCACTCGTGGGAAGCACTCAGAACAAAATAAAGGCCCAAATGAAACAGAAAGCTTAACATTTCAGTGTTCTCTTCACTTGACTGTCATTGTTATAATGAGTATGATCTCAGATGTTATGCCAGACTAACTGAATACTAAAACCAAATCTTCACCTCTGCAGTGAGTCACTTTTATCAACACATCTCATACACTGAATTTATTCTTCCAACTAACTGTAGAATGCAGTGAGGCTAAGGCATATGATTCAACAAGTTTAACTTGGTTTCACCTGAAAGTTTAAAGTTGCTGTGTACTTGAATATCATCAACATCAAGTTTTATTTCACAGGCCTCAGCGTGACAGCATACACAGTCTTGTTCCTTAAGAGAACAGGCAGCTGGGCTGCATATGGGCTTGTGCGCCTGCTGCAGTGCTGGCGTGGAGTGCCTGTGTGAGACTCTTGCCCATTGAGTAGCTCCTGTTGCACAATGTGACAGGTTTGGAAGACACAGGTACCTGATACCTCTTAGGGATAGAAACACTTACAGCAGAGAACAAGTGGGGCTTATGCTGATACTCCCGGTACTTGGAGGTCAGGGCTGCAGAGTAATTGGGAAGCTCTGTGTTACCAACAGGGTCGACTCTTGTTCCTTTTGTTTCACTCTTCTTATCAAACATGAAACAGTTTTCCTCGAAGGTTTCTCCCTCTGAAGCCCTCTTGCCACTGACCTTAGGAATCAGAAGTGGTGACTTGATTGGTGGTAGAAATGTGAAGTTTTTAATGGGAACCACCATATTATTGGGCCTGTGGCTGTGTTTCTGAGGCTGAGTTGGCCTGTTCTCTGACGCCAAGTATTTTGATGACAGATGGTGAGATTGCAAAGGAGTCTCTCTGGGCGTCCCTCCCTCCTCTATCGTTTCTTCGAGTAAGAGGTGTGACGTGGTTTTCTGCATGGCGTTGAGGACAGGGCATTGTGAGGCGTCTGGCTGCAGAGCTGCCACAGCAGTGTTACTCCAAAATCCCACCTGCTGCTTTAATGGCATGGATTTCTTAAGGTTGTTATGAGAGCCTGTATGCGACTCGCAGCGAAGCTCTGCAGTGCTGGCGGAGCTGTCTGCATTAGGGATTGTAGGGTCAACAGACAAAGGGGCCAGGTTGTCAGACTCCTTATGCTTTGGTTTCTTGTATCTCTTCTGAGTCACAAGTATGCAGCTCAGTGGAGCTACTCTGGCCCAACCCCGGACCTGTTTTAAGATTAGAAATATTGGTAAATATGAGAACAACAGTTCTGATATGTTTAAACTGAAAACACAACAGAGGAAATACTTATTGTGCCAAGTTAAAATTAAAAGTGAGGTAGTTGGAATGATGCTAATATTGCTATGTGAGATTATATAAATTTGATAGCAATATAAGAGGAAAAAATACTATATAGATAAGTGTTATTTCAACGGGTGGTAATATAATTAATCGGAAATTAGCATTACATATGTCATATATTTGTTCTTCTCATTTGAAAGTCTAGATTCTATAAAATCAATATGTGAAATTGGTACTTAAAGGTGACATTAACTAAATCAGATAAAGGCAGGCAGTAAACATTTCTGCAGTAAGAATATACTCATTCACTTACAGCTTCTTCCAAACCAGAGTAACAGTGATACTCATATGGCTCCAGTTCTTTCACGAAGTCCTCCTCACTAATATCTAGAAGGACATCAACAAGTCTCCTTTCTGAACTCTTGTCCTGCTCCTCCTGTGTAGGAAGCTCCTTGTCTGATCCACCCGCTGCTGCGTGATCCACTTCTTTGGAGGTCGCCATTATCTAGTTAGCTCGTGTACTTCATGGTGAGATCTAGAAAATAAATACCAAAAATGACTTGTAAAATTGAGGGTTTAGCGCTTAACGTTAACCCAAGTAACAAAGACGCGCAAGA
This sequence comes from Toxotes lorentzi, assembly GCA_037833715.1. Lineage (NCBI taxonomy): Eukaryota > Metazoa > Chordata > Actinopteri > Toxotidae > Toxotes > Toxotes lorentzi. The sequence continues at coordinate 14,391,914 of JBBMJY010000001.1, forward strand.
AACAGGGGGCCCGTGAATGCCTTTAGATACGAGCCGCAACGCTGTCGTCATGACAACCCGAAGAGGCAGCGCCGGGGAGGGTGTGACGTAGAGAAAAGGGGCGGGTCCAATGCTACTGCAGCAGCCCTGACTTCTCCAGATGAGTTATTACATCTCCGTTATGCAATAAGCGCTTACTACACCACGGAAAATGCCCAGAATTACGTTTAAATTTGTTTAAAAAATATCGTTCGTTCTTTTCTGTGGACACTCGAGCTGAATGTGATGCCACTGTCTTAAAAAGAGGAAGTTAACCGTGTTATTTCTTGTGGATGAGGAAACCATTTTGATTAGATGCAACGTTCAGCTCTGCACGTAGAGCTACAGCTGACGTCAAACTCTGCCCCATACAGGTTGAAGTCAGCTGTGAGAGGACTCTGCATGTTCACCGCATGAAAAAAAAATGGAGTCGAGCGATGACAAGAGGTGTTCTCGTTCTCTTTTCTTTTTTTTTTTTCGCAGTGAGCAGACAGTGAGATATATTCCTCACAGACACCGGATTTTAAAGTGACTGATCAGCAGGAGCAAACTCTCACTTGTGCTGGCGCGCAACAACACCTCGGTTTATTGGTCCAGAGCTGCAGAGTGTCAGTATCTGACGCAGCAGGCTCACCTATCCGCGAGGGGAACACTGACACCTGACGGCTCCATCCCTTGATTCGCCGGTCTTTTCCATCACGACCACTTCGGTTCTGCAGTGCAGGGACTGCTGCGTTTTATGGAAGCGGAGTCTGTGCATCCTGTCGTGGTCATGCTGCCCCCGAAGAACTGCCTGCCGAGGAACTACAGCTGCATTGCTGGACTGTTCGGAAGCCTGGCGGCAGCAAACCCGCGGCTTGAAGATGGGGAAGATTTTGACATGATGAACGGTACTTGTGAGCCCATCGAGAGCCCCGTGGTGGACGAGAGACCGCGGGGCAGGGAGATCTTCCTGAAGCCTCAACAGAGTCCAAACCTGCGTCGGAGATGCAAGTCGCTGCCCACACCCACAGAGAGAGCAAAGTTGGAGATCTCCCGCAGCAGAAGTCCAACCAGCCAAAAGAAAGTCCGGTTCGCCGACTCCCTGGGCTTAGAGCTCACATCAGTGAAGCATTTTGATGATACAGATGTGCCAGAGGTGCCGGAGCGCATATTGGCAAAACTGCCCAAAGGACCCCTCCACCTTAATCAAATGGACACAAAATTCCCCCGGGCTCCTGCGCAGTCTGTGTTCATGGAGTTGCAGTTCACTAACCCGGGAACACTACCCGGCTTTGAGCAGAAAGTGAGGGAGGTGAGAGTGATGCTGGAGAGCGTGGAGGCAGACGAGTTCAGCCTCTCCGGGTTTGTGCGCGTGTTGAATCTGGCTTTCGAAAAGAGCGTGTCTTTGCGTTATTCTCTAAACAACTGGATAACGTTCATGGACAGTTTAGCATCCTATGTCCCCGACTCAAGCGACGGCGCCACCGACAAGTTCTGTTTCAAGATCGTCATGCCCACTTACTTAGACAACGGAGGCACATTGCAGTTTGCAATTAAATACTGTGTGGGCGGCCAAGAGTTCTGGGACAATAATAACGGGAACAACTACAAAGTGCGGCGTCACCGGTTCAAGATGTCTCCACCGCGGGAATGGGAGAATGGATGGGTTCACTTTATCTGAGCTTAGTCCTCCACAGTGGCACACTGCGCGCGCAATTTGCGCGTAACTGATCCCCGGGTACCTTAACTATGACTATAGCCTGTTTAAAAAAAAAAAAAAAAAGTTTTTTTTCTGCCACTGTTAGACACGTACGTTACGTGACAGAGAAAATAATTCCCCACTATGTTTCTAAAAGTATTTTCCCCTGCTGTGGTGACAGACTCAGTGTTAGCTACTACTGTGTAAGCCTTTGGTAGGTGCCCGATGTGGGATGCTGTGAGATAGTTTGCCTTGATGTCAGGGCTCTGTACAGCTTGGTGCCCTTTGGGAGGGCATGTTCACGTTATGTAACGTAGGAACACGTGCCAAGGAAAACGTGCCGGGCAATGCCGACTTCAGGCATCACTGTTCATTTCAGGAGATGCCATACATTTATTTGATGGCAAGGTGTTATTAAAAATTTTCATTAATGGTTTGCATGCCTCTGCAAAAAAAAAAAAAATATATATATATATATATTTAAAAAATTAAAATAAAATACCGACTCAATGGGAAGCAGAGAGCATCACATGCCAAGCAAACCCAGTAGCATACTCCTCTGGTGGTCTCCTGCAGGCTGGGGGAAACACATACACAATGTTTTACTGAGAGGTGACAGACAGAAAGATACGAAATATATTATTTTATTTAAACAAATTTAATGTATAATTTCCCACCGTCATGCCATTGAAAAAAATGCCTTATTTTAAGCCATGATGTGGGAAGTTGTGCATTGAATGTTGTGCAGTAATTTCCTCATTTGGCTTGAATAGACTAAAATGCATTAGGTAGTTCTTGTCATTAAAGTTCCATTTTAAAATGAGGCCTATAGGCACTGGGAAATAGTTAGTGTCCATATACTTGTAGGCTTTCAATCCAGGGACAGCCACAAATCTGCCTTTTATCCATAGAGTTGCACCTGTTCAACAGCTATTGTATATTTGTTGCTGCATTAATAGGAAATGATTGAATAATTTGCAAAATTCCCAAATAGATAGATATACTTTATTGATCCCAAGCTGGGAAATTACCGAATCAAGGAGACCTAATCAAAATCCAAAGACAAAAGTTTTCTCCTGAAAAAAAAAACAGTTCCCCAAATTATAACTGCATCATGCACATTCCATCAAATCATAAAGGCTTTATTTTTTAAAATGGACTTCAACATTCCCACCCTGTACTGTGATAAGGTTTCTTTTTTCTGAAGGGACCCCTTGAACATGGCTGTTGTTCCCCCAAGGAAAATACATTTAGTAGCTGTTTGCAAGGTCAAATTTACCTCAGATTACTCGTGGACTTTTTCTCTTCTTCTTCAGGTTGATCGTCAGAAAACAGATGTTATTTTCACAGTAGCCTACTCATTTTCTAACAGATGCATTCAAACAGAAGAGTATTATTGTACATTTGCAGATTTAAAACGTAATGCTTATTAATTTCTAATATTCCTGATTGCACTGTGTAGCTCAGTTTTTTATTAGAGCCGTGTCGTCTGTAGACACAGTAGCTATTACACAACGAGTCCTCTAAACCAACCAGCTTCTGTTGCTGTAAAGGTACATGCTAGTCATCACTGTGTGAGGATAGTGCTTCACCTTACGCTGTACACATGCGTAAAGTGGTTTGAGCCACCTGACTGGCCAATATTTAGATCCTTAGATTGCAACGTTTTGTCTGATTACTTCATTGATGTTTCACAGCAGTCTTCCAAACTTGCTCCCAATCACATACACAGTCTATATAGCAAATAGACTTGCTTGTCGTAGGCAGATTTGTCTACTTAAATGCAGTTATTTGTCCTCATTTTTTCTTTAGTTCTATCAAAATATCAATGTTTGTGACTGTGTAGAGAGTTGAGATTCCAGTTCAGTGAGCAGAGTAACAACAGGCAGGGTGCTTTTAATTCTCGTGCTCTGACTGTAATCTCAACATCACTTTGGCCTTTGTTTACATCATCATGGCCTCAGAGAGAAGCTCTCCAGTTAATGAGGCCATCAGGTCGGCATGTGGATAAAATACTATTCCTGTAACCACTTAGTTTTTGGAGCAGTTCCACTGTCAATCCATCAGTAATGTTTGTCTCAAAATCTGACATGGTTTTTGTGTCACTGCAGTGCTGTACCTGATGTTGTTACAATAGTTTTGCTGAAGTGAGAGCTGGCCCGCTGCCACCCAAGCTTCGCTTTATCATGTACAGAGCTACATTTATCTCATCTGTTCATTTAAATACACTGTAGATATATATTTAAAAAAAGGTCTGGTCATAGCAGAGCTTTCTGTGTGTGTTATATTGTTAAATCAGTGGGTATTTACATATTGTCTGCTTTGGACTATACACGCTTTGTTCAAGCATTCATGCAGTGCAATACCAAAAAGCATTGATTATCCAGGCTGAGACTACTGATGTGGGTACAGAGAGATGCATCAATACCAATGAATCATTACCAACAGAGGCTGTGATTTTTAGGTTTTAACATTTGGCTGACATCTAATCAGATTCGCTCTGTTGGACCGCGATATAGTGTTGGGATTGACTGACACAAATGACTGTCTGAATAGGATGCCTTCTCTTTTATTGTTTTATTAACATGTAACTCTTTGGTTTAGGTTCTGAAAAAGTGTGACAGCTGTAAGGTATCAGGGCTCAGTTTTACCCTGGTGTCTGTTGTTATTGGTGCATCCCTACCACAAAGAAAAAGAAGGGCTTCTGGTCTGATTAGATTTTCACCTCAGTGTACACATAACTGTTTGCATCAGAACTCAGTGATATATAGATATGTATGTAAATGTGTTAAATGTTTCATATTGAATGTCTTCCTATAACTGTTCTATGTCGTGTGTGTTTCGAAGCATTTTAAAAGCAGACTTGGGAGTTGTGTGTGGTAAAAGTTTGCTATCTGATGATACAGTGAAGTTGTAAGATAAAATAAGAGCTTAAAACTTAAATAATTTCTAAAAGCACATTTACTAATGAAGTCTTTCTTTGGGACCTTTCTGAAAATAAGGCCGATTTGGAAGTACCACAAACTGTGATATTTTGTCTCAGAATGATGATGTCATATAAGTTAAGATATTGCAGAATTTTCCCTGAAATGTGTACCAAAATGTGAGCAGTGCGTCCGAATGAAATGAAATATTGGAAACCACATGTGCACAACTATAGGTGGGCTGTAGGTGCTGCCTTACTAAACTATAAGTTTACTTAGAGACATGCAAAAGAGGTGGAAGATGGCAAGTGCTTGTTTGTTAAGAAATAATATAATTGCAGAACATGTGAATGGTGGACAATGATAAGGGACGTATCTGGGGTGAGATGGAGTGCACTGTGGCATTCAACAGTGTTTGGCATGAGCGACTTATGATTGTAGCTGATACTGAGCAGTCTTGGTCCAAGCAGGTCTAATACACTTTGAGAGAGAACAAGGAAGCTTCTCCTGTGAATAGCTACTAACCAATATTTTTTCCAGTCTTTGTCATATTTTATTGTTTTTTCCTACCTAGCCTAAACCATCTCTGTCTAATTTATAACCATTGTATGGCACTGATTTTTTTAAAAATTTATTTATTTATTTGGTTTGCTTTCTAGTCAACGAGTTCATTGGATTTACAGAAAAGTAAATCCTATGCAGCCATATTTGTGTTATAACATCTGCAGTCATCTGATTGTTTTGATCCCTTTTCTTATTTTGCAGTGAATGTTAACCATGTTTGCACGTACCGCTAAAATTTACCTTTATTTTATGTCTTGTTTTTAAGGTAACCTATATTTTGTTAAAACAATGATTAATAAAGGCATTTGTGAACCAAACACCCTACCTAAAATAAGATGCTCCTGTGATATTTGTGCAGTGTGTGTGATTGTAGAGCTGTGCATGTGTGTGTGTGCGTTCCAAGATGTCATTTGCAAATGGCTGCTGCTAGTCCCTATTCATAAAGAGAGACACTGCAGTGGGCTGCTGCCATCGCCATTGGAGACATGGCAGCGGACATGTCCTTGAATCGATTACGGTCAGTCGCCCCTCCCCCCCCTCCTGTGTTTATGAAAGGGAGGGGTTGGAGCTTGAAGCAGGAAAAGGTGCAGCAAGAGCTGGGCAAAGGTGCAATGAATAGACTATACAAGTACATGTCAAAAAATCTGTTACTAGAGGGTTTTTTTATTATTTGAAAGCCAGTAAAATAAATTAAGTGTGTGTGTGTGTTATACATGTTGTGTATATTGTGTGGATGGTGTATTGGAGGGGGCTTTGGTGTCAGATGTGGAACATGATCCTGCTTAATCTTCATGTAAACCCTGAGGCAGTGATGACTGAGCTGTGATGGCCCACAGTCAGAAGAAGTTCAATTAAACTTTTCTCACTTACATCTGTGCTGTAGGCGCCCTGACAGTTTGTAGCCGCTCTACATGGAGGCTTAATGCTTTCAGCAACCAGTCAGTGTGAATCCATATGGCCGGTCAATAAAAACCTCCTGTGAGATCCCAATTTAATTCTGAGATTAGAGCCACTCAGCAGCTTGCTTCAAGTAGAAAATCACATAAATCCCCAGAGTACAGATAAAGGGAGATTCAAATATTCAATGTCAGTAAGTGTTGAAGCAGGAAATTAAGACATGCACAGTTTGATTTAATTGCAGAGTGGCACATTTGTCTTGTCTGGATTTTATTTGACTATTTGTAAGATGGATACATCAACATCAACCAATCATTTTACAGCAAAATTCCCTTTTAGAGTGAGATACCATATGGATCAGCAAAGCGCATGTGTTGTGTGTGTGTCTGTGTAATTACCAAGTGGTGGTAATCAGGCAACATTGTCATGCTGTGTAACAACAGCTGCTTACATAACTGCTGTGTTCATGTGATGATGACATCCTGATTGCTCTCTCCCTCGGGCGCCTGACATTATTAGACTGCAACCACAGACCCACGGCCCATTTTCATCCCACCTGTGCAGCTTTTCCCCGCCTCATCCGAAGTGTGGCCTTCAGCTCTAATAACGTGGCCGAGTCGATGCACACAAATAGGTTTCATGATTTCCAGTTTAAATAATTCATTTGAGGCATTCAGAGAAATGCCGTACCATGAGATTAATTCGGACCCAGCAGGATTCAGGGCTGCAGTGTAGGGAAACAGCCATAACCTTGTGTCAGTGAGCACTGGACCTGAATAATTAATCGGCTTAATGATCTTTTACAACTTTGGAAAATTCACTCTGTTGTCTTGAATTGTCTGCTCACGCAGCCAACCAAGATCACGTCCTTATTCTTTTGACCACAGCTGTTTCTGTTTCACTCCTCTCCACCAATAATGTTGCTTCCCCAAAAAAACCTCTTGCTAAAACCCAGCACTCTGGCTTGCCCAATTAAAAAACTCTTGCACATACAGTATGCACTTAAAGTCACTCACTCACAAAGAGGTACAAGTCAGATGTGGCAGGAGTCAGACTTAATGTTTGTCAAAAAGCCTTTTCTCATCCCCTTTCCCGCTTGTCCTCGCATTTCTTCTTCTCGCTCCAGCTCTATCTTCATTACTCTTTTGGTCTAAACCTTTGTTTTTTGTTGTTGTCAAAACTCATTTTTGATGATGCAGCTTTAGCTTTGGTCTCAAATAATAACAATACAAATCTTTAGCTGTGATGTGAATGCATTTTTTCTTATACAGCAATTGTGGTTGTTGCATATTTTAAATGAAAAGACGTAACTAAAACATTTCACATGCGAAATGTCCTAAAATCATATGTTCCTGTGTCATGTGAATTTGTCTTGTGAAATGTCGGATAACCACACGTGCACATGACCTTCAAGATAAAGTCGGACTTTTAATAGCATTATAACAGATATACATACGTACATAAGGAAACACTGATGGAGGTTGCAGCCCAAGATGCAGTAGAATAGGCAGATTTGGCTTTTGGGTTGTTCCTGTGAACTTGTGTAAACAGGTAGCTCCACTGCCTCACTGCTCTGTTATGTAAATCTAGAAAAAATAAACTACAATATGCAAGAGCAAAAATTATACTACAGTGGGTTCATCTGTATCTGTGGGAAGCTTATCTGTGTTCTCTGTGTGTATCACTCTTAGTGGAAGTTTCCACTATCTTGAAAAAGTTTGTTTATGAGAAGGAAGGAGTACTCGTTTTCCCCACACACCATATTTAGACATGGTACAGGAACTAGGTTAGAGGGGTTTCATAGGAAATACTTTCCCAACACAACAATGGACCTGTGCCATAACCGCATACCACACCTTAGGAAGATAAACTCAAATTTGATTTATAACACGAGAGCCTCCAGAGAAACAAAAAATAGACCCATGATGACCACTGTACTTTGGTAGAGGTGAGCTTTAAAATTGAGAGGCTTTAATTATGTGAGCACTTCCTGCTAATGTAGCAGCAGTGCTCAGAAACCGCACAGAGCACTGCAAAGCTACTTCCTCTCAACTACATAAAATATTACTTACTCAGAATCTTACTCAGAAAGATGAAGAATCCACTTTTGTAAAAGTGACATGCAGAGCACTGAAATCAGAATTTAGATTGACTTATTTTAAGTAAAGTGGGTCATTTAAGATATATAACATCGTCCATGTCAGGTAAGAGAGGAGCTCAGTTTATCGCTTGATGATATAAAGGTAAAAATTTCTTCCCACCTCTCCACACTAATGGCTCACCTTGCTAGTTGACAGACTGTGCTTTCTTATCCTTCAGAATTCTTTGATCTTATTGAGCGGCTGTGTGGAGCGATTACAGTTGAAGCAACGTGTGTTTGCAATGCATGCTGTATGGCCAAATAGGAATTTAAAATTCTTGTCATCACCTATTGTCACTAGAACAAAATATCTAAGGCTGATCCTGATCTTCTGCATTCATGTCTCTGTCGTTCCTAGTTCTCCAACGAGCTGGCAAAGCAACTCAACAAGATGGAGGAGAACTAGGTAAATCATGATGTTAATGTATGGTTTGGCTTCAGCTGCTGTTAAATGCAGCTGCAGTGGATTCAAATGTCAACAGTAAATATTCCAATTTACTGTGAATTTTAAATTATTCCACACAAAATCCATGCACAGGTCTGGTGCAGTCATTCTTTACGACAGGCAGGCTATTACAGACGATTCTATTAAATAACAGATGTTATTTCACATGTAAGCAAATGGAAAGTGTCTGACACTGAAAAACTGAAACAGCTTCAAAAATAGCCTGAAAAGTAGTATTCTCATCCATTGTGTGCAAGATGTGAATCCAAAGAGCAGCGCAGGCGGTCTTCACAACCATTAAAGACTGTTTAGTATGCTGCTGATCTTCTTTTAGACCTCCCAGGTCTAGCGGACCTTATGCAATAAAACACCCAAGCTCTGTTTCATATGAGCACAGCAGGAATTATTGCACCAGGCAATATTACTCTGAATAAAACAAGAGGTTGCAGCATTGCATTTTCTTTCTCATTTTAAAAATGGCATCCCTTTCTTGTTCTGTCTTTCTCCACTGTTTTCCTTTTCTATTATCACCACACTCAAGTGATTTCATATACAGTCCAGTCTTATCTGCTTTTCTGCATGCTGGTGCTCTCCAACAAATTAAAAGTTGTTTTCTTTACCTTCTTCTCCTTCTCTCTCCCTCTTCACTTTTTTCACTGTCCTTGTGGACTGTATACTGTATTCCAATAACGCAATGAGCATTCAGACCACTGCAGACGTGCAATAAATTTCTTGCACTGGCACCAGGGAAAAACTCTAGGCCAGAGGCAAACTCATAAATAATCTACTGATACAGACTGTTTCCATACTCACTCATCAGCTCTGCATCATCACGTCAGTCTTACCTAAGATGGATAAACAGAGAAACGGAAAGCATCACGTTGACAAACAGGTGGAAAGACCTACTTGGCAGGCACTTATATAAAGGCACAGACCAAAGTGATTTCACACAGGCACTGAGGGGCCATGTGGTGAGAGGAGATAATCAGAGGAACATTCAGCATCAGCAGTTCCCAGCTGATGGGTAGCTGAAGAGTACACAGTCACATGTACCAACAGCAGTATGGAAAATGTCTAATTGAAAAACAATCGGGTATCAGTTTAGGGATGTCAAGCATTTATGATGCAAGTATTCACTTTGTGGTGCTGTATGTCCTGTGAAGGCCCTCCACAAGATTTTGGAACCTGGCTTCAGATACTTGTTCCCATTCAGTCGCAAGAGCATTAGTGATACTGGGCACTGATGTGGAGCGACAAGACTTAGCTTACAGTTGTCGTTCCAAATTGTCCCAAAGGTGTTGGTTGGGGTTGAGGTCAGTGCTCTGTGTAGGCCAGTAAATCCAGCCACACCAAACTCAGAAATCTATGTCTTTATGGACTTCAGTTTCGCACTGTAACATTAAGATTTCCCTCAGAACTAAGGGGCCATACCCAGAACAAAAGCACACAAATATATGTGGAGAGGGGTTGGAAGGTTGGATGTCAGATATAGGTGAAAGGAGGGGTGCATTGGGCTCACTTGACTGTATGATGTGAACTAGGAAAGAGATGCTGATTAGATTAGAAGAAAACAGGAAAGTCAGTGAATGGACAGGAGCCAAGAGGTGTGGCTGAGATTGTGTCATGAATGAAGAAATACAGGAGAGTGAATGAAATATCCTTGACTGAACTTTTGCCGAGCTTTATAGAATATTAAAGTGTCCACTGGTTTTTCTGGCATGACAATTTCAGGTAGTGGTTTTTACATCAAGTGTATGCTGGGACAGACTTTGGTCACCTGGAACTTGGGCAAAGTCATTCAGTTAGATTAGCTATCTGATTCACATGCCTTAAAGGCACTCTGCATGGGTGTGTGTGTCTGTAAGTGAATAAGGGTGCACCAGAGAGACAGAGAGAATACACTGAGCAGCACATGGAGAAGGTCACCCTTAACAATGCTCAACACTGCTAAGAAAGGATGTATGAGCCTGGTGTGCTTCTCTAGCTGGTCTGTAATAAGATCCAAAGATGCCAGCCTGTGTCTAGCTCTTCGTCCCTGCTCAGCGGAGTGACCCAAGCACCCCATCACCATTGTCAGCCCTACAGGGGGTGCCATGGGCACTTTGTCACAGGGAGTGATGTCACTGACTCCCGGTCCCACCCTTATTTCCAAATAAAAACCCTGTCTGCTGTTAAGGAGCAGGGCCGGGAGCGTGAGTGATTCAGCAAAACGTGACTGCTGTCAGCACAAATATTTGTTAGCTTGTTAGCGGCCGTCTCTCCGTGCAGATGGGTCCTGGAGCTTTGAGATGTATCAGGCATGAAGCAGCAGTCATGCATGAGTATGAAAATACTATGAGTTGAGTGTATGTATACTGTGTACGTGCGTGTGAATGCTGTGTATGTATTTAGGTTGTTCCATCTCTGTGCGTTTCCTCTGTGGTAACATGAATCGTATCATTTTCACCATGGTGGTTACATCTATATGAGTCCTGTTGCCTTTGGGTGCAGAGAGCTCACAACAGGTCTCATGAAATAATTATGTTGCTGCACTCTCACACACACACCTCTCTGTGAGTCTGGCTTCTATCCCAAAGCACTCTCTTATGACTCTCTCTGCCTTGCTCCTACAGACAGTGGCTAGTCACATGGAGTGAATGTGTGACAGGACGTGCTGTAGTCTTCCTTTGCCAGTGACCCTTGGCTCAGCTGCTGATACACACTGAGCGCTCATGAACACCCACCCATCCACACACAGATGTACAGGCGCGTGCCTGGCTGGGTGTAGTGTGAGCTGTTTGCAGTATCAGTTCAATTTCATGTGGTCCATTAGCCCCGTTCTTACATCAAAACCTTAAAACAAATTAATTCTTCATCATTTTATTTTGTCATTTCATAGTTTTGTTTTGTCATACCGTGATTTTATATATTTTTTTAATTGTAGTCTTCTCTCACCATTGCTGTTTTTTCCATCTCTCCTCATCATGTACTTATATATTGGAATGAATAACTGCAGAAAATAAAATTATGGTAATAATGATGGCAGTAAGTATTTACTTTCTGGCTTCCTTAATGTGCTAATAGAGAGAGTGGGATTTATGGATAGAAGGTGTCATATGCTTTTCAGAAAAAGGCTTATTTGTAAAGTGTGATTCTGGCCCATATAAATAAGCCTGACTTGATTTGGCCATGTACACATACTCTGCAGAGAGGCAGGGTTTCTCTGATAGTTGTGCTATAAATGACGTTGCCGTTCTGCATGTGCCCCACGTGTGCTAAAGATGTGCACACGTGTTTGAGAAAGTATTTCTGTGTGATGAGCCAAACTGATGCACTTCATGCATGTGTGCACTGAGACCCTGCATATGTTGACTTTTACTCCCAAGGTATGAAGCTTACTCTCTGCTGCCCTCTTTTGTGCAAAGATGTTAAAACAATGTTGACTGTCTATGATCTGCGTTACTTCAAGCGCTGCAGGGCCAACGTCCAAGCTGAGAATTTTGTGTGACACTGTCTCTTCGGAGACAATTCATAATCTGTTCCTAGGCGGCTGACAGTCTTATCATTAATAACTGTCTTTAATCCTACATCGCTGTTGATATTACAAAAGCTGCATTTCCTGTTCAACACAACAGTCCCATCACACACACACACACACACACACACACACACACACACACACACACACACACACACACAGAGCCAAAGCCTTTTAAAACGGTGTAAATCCTTAATGCAAGTCAGTTTAATGAATGAGGCTTTGGCAGTGCTCCATCTGAAGGCTTGTCTTCCTCACAAACCTCTAAATGTGTCTCATCTGTCCGGATGCTCCACAGGTTAGCAGATTGAAGAGAACAAAGCCCAGAATATGAGCCTGCTGACAGCAGAGAGACACAGGCGATTGCCCCTGTCTCTGGGGCCCAGTCATCAGAAACAGCATCACTGCCTCCATCTGTCTGAAAGACTGCACTCTCTCTCCCCTCTCACCCTCTCACACTCCATCTGGTCTCTTCTTTCCCGTTTTCATGTGTGTGTGTGTGTGTGTGTGTGTGTGTGTGTGTGTGTGTGTGTGTGTGTGTGTGTGTGTGTGTGTGTGTGTG
>JBBMJY010000001.1:14409916-14420769 GCA_037833715.1 Toxotes lorentzi
CACACACACACACACACACACACACACACACACACACACACACACACACACACACACACACACAGACAGACACACACTCTGTGGTCACGACAGGCCCAAACCACAGGCACCCATGTGGAACGAATGAGTGAACAGACCTTTATTCCTGCACTGAGCTGCTCTATGAGTAAACTACCTTACTGAAAAAAGTTCTTTTTACTTACTCGTTTTAGTTACAAGTCCATCATTCGTTCCTCAGCAAAACTCTATGTATGTGCCTCACTTTCTGTATGGGCTTTCTTTTGTCCTGTTTGCATGCTGACCCTCTCACCTGGAGAGTTTTGTTTATCTGCTCTGTGACCTCGGAGTGAACTCTCTCAAGCTGGCTTGTTGCCCAGCGAAGGACAGGCAGGCAGGCACTTGGCCCTTGAGTACCTGTCCGACACACTGATTGGGTTACTGAGTGTGTGTCGGAATAAACAGGTACATGCCCACCTATCCAGGATCCCTGGCGCAGCAGGCATGTGCAGCGGTACACAAAGATCCTTTTACAATTTCCACTTTCCTGGAAGCACAAGCCACAGGCACCCCGTGTGTGCTTATGTTTAAGTATGCATGTGTGTAACTGCATGTGGACTTGTGTATGTATAAAAACACTTTGAGGGTTTTTCAGTTAGGGGGGAAGCTGAAGAGGACTCGCCGCTCAGAGCTGACTTTTTTCCAGAACAAACACCTCTCAGCCTCAAATCCAGTCACTCTGAGCTTATGTGTGTGTTTAAGAATGTATGAGGTGTGAACAGAGTGGTTAATTCAATAAAGACATTTCTTTCCCTTGCGAAGCTATCCCGCACAAGCTAAATGTATCTTACTGGGATATCATGTCTCCTGCCCCCCCTCCCCCTCCAAACGCACACTCCAGTGAGCACACAAAGCTAAAACCCCCCTCAGGCATCAGTCAGTTAGCTAATCCATCATGGGACGTTTGTGCTGACGAAAAGAGGAAGGGAAAAAAAGTTCAATAGATGGAGGGAGAGAGGTACAGATGCAGGGTTAGAGAGGGAAAATGAGGAAAGGGGAGAGGATGCAGAGCCCTGATCACAGTGATGGATGAGGGAGACGATGCTGGGTGATGGCTGCTCTCTCCCCCTTTGAAATCCCACATGAACGTGAACTCAAGCAGGAAAAACCTGCACAAGGGACGGTCGGTGTTAAGGTATCAGAAACCTGGAGCGAGATGTGGAAGGTGAAGGGTGAGGCTGGGATAAGCGAGTGTGTGTATGAACAAAGGGGGGATCTTTTTTGCAATTTTGATATTTTCTTTTTTCCACTATAAATCCTCCACTATAAGTCCTGTCTTGGCTAGTGCTAATACACTTGAGAAACCCTGTGCAGTTTTCTAAAGTGAAAAAGAAGACAAAAGGCTGGAGGATTTATACTGGTCAGAAATCAGCAAAACTCAGACAGGGAGAAACCACAGTACTGTCATGATCTGAGTCCAACAATGGAAGATTGGATAAATGCAGATGCTGGACTGCTGGGAAATGCAACAATGTATGACAGGCCTTACCACAACTAGACTATTATGTTACTGGAGGATGAATTTCACAGAGTTGGAGAGAGAAAATAACTTGTGATCCAGTCTATGTGAGAATTTGTGTGTGTGTGTGCTTTATGTACTGTGTGAGTGGTTGATTGTCCTAATGGCAACAATGGTATTCTCTAAACAAACGAACAAACCACATAGTAAACAAACCAAAGAATTTTCCAACTTATTGCTCATTATTATCATCTAATGACTACTAGAACATCCTTGAGAGGTTGCATCTGACTGGAGGGTAATGAACGTTGGAGAAAGAAGGGCTAAGGGTGGAGAGAGGCAAGGGAGGAGATGGAGCCAAAGGAGTTTAAAGGAGTGGAAAAACAGGGAGAGAGAGAGGAGAGGTTTCCCCTGCAGGGCTGTGTGGCTGGCTGTGTGCTCCTGTTCTGCTAGGCGGCCATGGCTGGCTAAATAAACAATCCTAATTGGCTGTGGAGCCCCACTAGTCTGGGGTTTCACTCGCTTTCATCCTCGGGAAGCTGCCGGGAAGCTGTGGGAGAGCTGAGGTGAGGCATCATGATAAACACACATGTGCTCAATCATTCACACGCATGAGAACTCGCAGACATGCATGCACGCAGAGTGAAGCTTGATTAAATTCACAGAGGCTCCTTTTTGATTCTGTTCTCTTTCTGTGATCAGGTAAAGGGTGATACATGAGAATACGTGTGTGAGCTGTTGAGCGCGGCCTCCGCTGCCTGCAGTTTAGCTCAAAGGAGACTAATGTGGCCACCTGTTCGGCACATCTGGGGATGAGCAATTTACCACACACACATGCAGTACGTGCACACACACACACACACACACACACACTTGTGCTTACAGAAATCTGTGCACTCTCAGACACATGCACATCCACAGAAACGCACACTGACACACACACTAACACAGCAACATTTTCTGGATGTGTTGGAAGCAGCCAGAGCCCAAATGACTAAGTTACACTAACAGTATTACAACTCCAACTCTGGAACAAATACAGCACAGACGACTTCATCCATCACGGGCCATTTAGATTCATCTGCTGAGGTTTGGAGAAGAGGCTGGTGATCTCCTCTTTTAACAACACAAGCACAGCCCAGCTTACACCACTTCGCTTTGCAAAATGTGAGACATCTAGTGGCGTAAACGAGAGATGTCTCCACTTTCAGCTTGTCATTGCGTTTAAAACTACACAGTCACATGTACATGTGACAGGAGAGAAGAGAGCGCTGTTGTTCAAATAAGTGGATATGACCAGAGCAGAAAAAAAACAAGTGAGACGGATGTGTGGATTTTACAGTTTGAGACATCTCATGGAAATTGAAGTTGCTCTGACTGGCTATTATCCCTCTGAACATGGTTTTGAATCAACAAAAGAAAAGGAAGACGGGCATTTATTCTTTTGTTTCCCTGCTGCCACAGCCATCCTTTGCTTCACTGTCTAATGCATGCGGTGAGACCTTGCCTGTAAAGAGCGTCTTAAGAAACGAGAAGACCCATAATTACTGGAGATTGCATTTTCAAAGCGACAGAAATGTGTTGCCTGCGAGAGGGAAAGAAAGAAGAAGAAAGAGAGGCTCCTCTGCTCTCAAGAACGGCTCTGGCCCTTGGCCCGGCATGGCTCAGGAAGGGGATTGTGAAAGCGGTTGTCATGGAGGAGAGCAGGAGAATAGAGAGAAGGAGAGGAGGATGGGAGAGGAACAGATTTGCTCTCTGGAGACGCATACTATTGGTCACTTGGTTTTCCTGCTTTGAATGTTCTGTTTCATAGATTCAGAAACACAACAACACCAACAAATAAAAGTTGAATGGGGAAAGTGACTGATTTGGAATTTTAAAGCAGCAACATTTAATTCTCGAACAAATAAATGCCACTTTTGTTTTGCAGGTATTGCAAGTATGTACCAAATTACATCAAACCAATAGCTGATTCTCTCAAAGCCACAAATGTCAGTCTCGTGGTGAAGTTAGACTAAAAATAAGGGGATCACCAAAGTCATTAGGATCCATCTACTGGGAAGCATTAATGTCTGTACAAAATTTTGGGCTGTTGCATCCAGGAGTTGTTGAGATAGTTTTTCTGGACCAAAGTGGCAACACTGGCAATTCTGGACCATAATCACTAGAAATGCAAAATAAAACACCAGATCTGTGCAGTGACCTCTGGAAATTGTGCACTGAAAGAAAGCAAAAGTATTGCAACAAGAGAAATACAGTAAAATGGAAATATATGGAAGAGTAAGCACATCATTCATGTATGTTCAAAATCATTACCCTGATTACAAACAGCTTCACAATAAAGATGTGCTTCCCTCCATTTGATGAATGTGACACCCAATTGTTTCCTCGCTGTCTTCCAAGACATCCTCTGGAAACTCCGAGTTCACAGTGGTTTAATGGTTCTGGCATCAGGGACGAAGCTGTGAGTCAAAGGGCTGAATGTCTGAATGTAAAGATGGCTCCAACCCAAACGCAGCAGCTCAGTCCGCCTCCATCCTTCCTCCCTTCTGAACTTTTCTTCCTCTTCTGACTACTGGCTCGCACTCAGCACTCACACTACTCCTCGCGTGACCAACACACCCCAGGAATCCAGACGATCCATGAGAGGAGATTGTGTGTGTGTGTGTGTGTGTGTGTGTGTCTGTGTGTGTGTGTCTGTGTGTGTGTGTGTGTGCAGGGAATTAAAAACTCCTTATACAAGTTGTGTGTATGTCAGGCACCTCATGTATCAGACAGCACTGTTCACTGGAGCAAAATGAACAGGAGACAAGGGGCTTTCCTACCTGGCTCAAATATGACACACGCACACACACATTATTCACGCTCATGATTACTCAGGTTAAAGGGCAGAACCTGAGAAAAAAATGCTGGCTCTTGACAGCTGGGACTGCATGTGTGATAATATGTTTGCCAGGGGTTGAAAATAAAAGGTTCCTCTCTAGGGTAAAGGACAAGTGATCCAGCTCCTAATACCAAGTGAAATACATGCACACACACCCATGCATGTACACATGCACAGCCACGCACACACACACAAGGACTGAAAGGTGATAGAGGGAGATGGAGGAAGAGGGAGGTGGGGTAGGCACTGAGTGCTGAATGGACTGGAAGGTGGGGTTGTAGACAAGGAATAGGATTATTTGATTGGGACGAGGGTGGGCGGTAATCACTTTTTCCAGGGACCTCTCTGAAGATGTCATGTCATCAGCATTTCCCTGGCAGTTTGCTCACAGCAAGAGAGAGAGAGAGACAGAGAGAGGAGGAGGAAGGAGGGAGTGAAGAGAGGGAAAGGAGGGAGAGGCTGAGGGCGCGCTTCTTCCGAAGGCGGCAGGCAGCCAACAACAACAGCCGACTCCAGTAGGTCGGCACAGGAAGGGGGTGGGGGTGAGTGTGTGTGTGTTTGTGTGGATCTATGTGTGTGTTTGAGAGTGTGTGTGCTGGGGGTGGAGGGGTGGGGGGTGGGGGTGCTGTTAAAGCCCTTATGTGTGCACCCTGCGCTCCTCAAGCTTTCCCGTTTGTTGTTGCTGAGCCAGAGGGCCTTCGGCTGGGCCGGTCCCGGGGGAGTCATTACACCACATTCCTTTCCCATTATTCCAGGCGTCTCTTTACGAGCACCACCATCCCCAGGTTCGGCTGGCCTTTCCTCTCGCCCCTGATGTCCTGTGTTTTCATCCTCGTCATTACTTTTGGGTTATTAGCTGCTGCCGCTGCTGCTGCTGAGGCAAAAGATGGTGATGTGTCAGAGAGCAGGAGCAGGGAGGGGCGGGAGATTGAAGTGTGTGTGTGTTCAGGTGTGTGTTTGTGTGAATGTTTGTTGTCTCATCCTTAAACTAGATTTTGACAAAATTCAAACCACTAGAGCTTCTGGGTTATACAAGGTCAAGTAAAACAGTTTTCCAAATGTGTATCTCCAAAGTTTCACGCACGACCCTGATGATACATGATGACTGATATTGTAACGTAAGCTAGAGAAGGACGACAGAGTGAGAAACAGTTTGCAAACATCTGCTACAGGGAACAGGTGTCCCACGATCTCCAGTTCCATGTGGATCACTGATGACCCAGCAGGGAAACACCATCGGGATCTTTTATCACTCGTCCTCCTTCACACATTCACTCTTTCTGCCTCTCCCTGGCCTCTTGTACTCTCCTTGTCGCTTCCTTTCCCCTCCTAAATGTTCTCTGCTTCTTCTTCTTCTTCTTCTTCTTCGTCCCCCGGTGGAGACTTCATCCTGTGGGTCTCAGTGACCTGAGAAGGGAGGAATGCTCATCATAAGTATGTCAAGACTTTTCAAGGTCTCAGAGGGGAGGGGTGTGAAGCCTCGGGCCTGGGAGGGGCCTCGTGACTGACTGACAAGTACAGGTGAAAGTGGATTGGGTCAATCTTGTGTCACTGAGGACACACACACACATACACAGAGGCTCCAGCCAGGCTATACCTCTATGGGAAAAGGGGTAGAGGTCAACTACAGCTGTGAGCCAGCTAGCTACAAGGGAAAGTAGCAGCTCCCTGACCCACATGTCACATGCTCACGTCATGTGGGTATATTTGCCTGAGATAAGGCCTACAGTCTTTTTTATTTTGTATTTGCTTTTAACAATAGTCTCAGGTGAACTGAGAAATGTACTGGAGATTACACTTGCCAGTTTTAGTTCCAGATGACTCGATTAAGCATCAGTTATGGAAGATGAAAGCTTAACTTAATGCTTTTCTGAAAAATGTAAGTGATCCGTGTTTATGCCTTCAGAATGTCACAGCTTACCCACCTTGTAGAATGACTGCATTTAAACTTGTTCAACTTCAACACACTCCAAAAACTGAAGGTGAATGAACTGTGGCCCAGTCTACACTGTATGAGCTGGACTTGTTAGTTTTTCCTTGTTCGGAGGAAACACATTCCTGAGTTGCACCTCTGACCTTGGAGAGAGGGAAGAGATCCTGCAGAAATAAATGAATAAATAAACAACAAGGAGAAAGTCCAGGCCTCTCCTCAGAGGTTTCATTTTTTTTTTCTGTCCCTCTTTCTGTGACACGCTTCACTGCTGATGAAAGCACGGGATAACAAAACAGTTTTGGGAGATTTTCACTTGCATCTTGTTACAGTCAACGAATTTCAAAAATCAGCCCTGAGCTACCTCACAACCTTGACAAGCTGCTGGGTTAATTTGTATTTCTTTGTTTAACAGTGTGTACAATTTGTAACCTATTCCTCGGCCACCGTGATGACTCCCCATCAAGGAACTGAACTGCTGACTCTTTGGCTCATGCTTTACATCCTGTGTCACCTCCCTCTGATGGCATGTACACCCTAACTTCCTGCCTGGAAGGATGCAGAGCTGTGGCTGGCAGCTAAGCATGGCCTGTTATTTCTGGCATCAAAAGGTTTCAAAAGTATTCAAAGCTTAATAAACATAATAGATTTCTAAACCTTAATAGACAGACAAAGGACTCATCAGTGCTCTTTCTCTCACTTCTTTCCTGCCCTTCCCAACTCATGATTCATATTTGACACTGGATATGAGGCTTTTTTCATTGCAGACATTTTGATATAATCATTTTAAGAAAAACAAAAGGGCAACTAGAAGCCAGTAAAGTAACCATCTCTGAGTTTCCAGAGTTAAGGTGTTGGTCAGATTTAAAAAATAAAATGAAATAAAATAAATTGTTGTAGTGGCATTTCTTCAGTATGAATTTAACAGTTGTTGTCATTTACTTATAAATTAAATGATGACACGCTGGTGTTGAGCTGAGGTCTCACCACTGACTGTGTTGAACTCAACAGGGATTACAGCTGAGACCCGTTGATCATGTGTAGACCATGTGTTGAAGGACTTTGTGGAATTTTTTTTTTTTTTTTTTTTTGTCCTTTTTGTTGTCAATAACAGTTTCCTGAACATTGCAACCTCCTGCTCCTGGTATACATTCATCAAAGTAAAAGTGAGTACACCAAACTAAAAAAAATGCATTAAGCAGTTTAATATATGGCATTGTGATTTGAGACTAACATGCGCGTACACAATGCACCCCAGTGTCCCCACATACAGGACAAAGAATACACAATTACAAGTTTACCAGCAAATACTTAAAGTACAGTAACTGTTCCCACAGTAAATTAGTAATACTACTTCCCTGTCTGCATCAATTAGCTACAATATTGCAGTGATAATTTAAAAAATTGCATTGAAATGTTTTACATCATCAATGAAGACCCAAAAGCAGAGAAACAGACCTAGAACGGAAGGAGGAAGAAAAGGAAAAGGGGCAAAGAGATGAGAGAGAAAGGAAGGTAGGTGCTGAGAGACTACAAAAAACAAAAGAGTCAACAGTGCTGTCAATCAAGCCTGCTTTGTACAAGTCTACTCAGTCCCTGGGGGAGAAGTCTAATCAGGCAAAATGAGAGAAAACATCTGTGTTAGGTGCACTTGAACTTTTTAAAAGAATAGGTTGTGACAGAAACAACAAGTCAGGCAGAATTAGCAGTGTAAAGAGTGGAAGGACTGTTGTGAGCAGCATGGGAAGTGCTTTGTTCGACAGGTGGGAGAAGTGAGCCACAAAGCTCTTAACGAAGCAGTGGTCAGAGGAGAACAGGAAAGAAACAATGTTGTGCGTCACTGCCTTACCTGTCTGTGGAAACACCACAGAGACAGCCTAACTGAGACACTTAAATTAAATGAGATGCTCAGAGGTGTTGTGAGTTACACCTGTGCTTTTCCTGCTATGACACATCAGAGTCTGCTGTGAAAGTTGTTAGCTGAGCTTTGTCTGAGTACGCGTATGTAAGTACAGTTTTAGCGGGAGTTTTTGTGCAATTTTACAGTTTTTACAGTTTGATGACAACTTGAATTCAGGAGTTTTGCCACTGTATCTGCTCTGTTTGTTGGAGGATGAATATATTTATATTGTAGATTTAGAGTCTTCTTTTAAAATCTTGAACTGCTGCCACGCTTACTAGAAACAAATGGTACCTCCTATATGTAAACCTACATTCTTTCTCACTCTTACTGACACGTCCATTTCCTAGGAGGTCCCTTGGGTTGAGTCCTGTGAAGTAACTGTAAAATAATTCCTACCATATGGCTCTGAGAGCACAGACACACATGGGACATCACAATTAATGCATTCAAACAGACATATAGTATCCTTACGCTGCACATGTGCATACACACATACAGCAGGTCTCACAATCAGGTGAGACCTGCTGTATCTGCGACAACCTGCAAATTTCAACAACAAAAAAGCAACATATGCCGGGGACCGTTGTGTCTATGTGTGTGTGCACTCATGCATGCACATTTGTGTGTTTGAAAGTTTTATGTGGGTCTTGTGTATTTTGTAAACATTCAAAATCAGACAAAAGGCCCCATGACGATTGTCCCATGACCTGTCTTGGCAGGTGCTGTTATACATCCACTTCTCCACCACGAACACACACACACAGTGTGCAGCGTAGTGTCTGTGCCCTTCTCCTGCCCCTGTCATCACCTCCTTCTAACAAAACTCCTGGAGGCCCTACGCTACTCAACACAAGGATTTTATTCAAATCATTCTCCCGCTGCGTCCCCTTTCTTTTCTCGCTACCCTCATCTCAACACACTCACACAGACACACACACATCCCCTCTTATCCCGTCTCGCCTTCCGCTCTCCTCAGCCTAGAGGGCCTGTCAGAGCAGAACAATTTCCATACAATGTACGACCAGAAATGCTGCTAATATCTCACTCGCTCACTCAGAACTCACATGAGATCTGCATACAACACTATTTCAGTCCCTCAGAGTATGCACACACAGTCCCCCTTAAGCAGTCTGCAGGAGTCTGAACACTAATGACATCAAGATCTTGATGTTCACATCATGAGCTACAGTTTTTTACTTTGTAGAGCATATGAGATATGAGTATGTGTGTGGATTTCGTATTTGTTTCCAGTGATTTTTAACTATGAAAATGCCTACATGACAGGCATCTATAGGCAGGTAGGGACAATGTATGATAAGCACATGAGGACACAGAGACAAATAAGTATAATGCACAGATATATAGACAGGCAAACAGTAGGGCAGTTGTTCCCAAGCTTTTTGGCGTGACTCCTTAAAACGAAGCAGTGTCCCCTTTTTATTATTATTATATATGGATATGAGTAGTGAGCATTTCTCCCAGAGAGTGATTTGTCCTTCTCAGACAGTTTGATGTGAAAGATTCTTAAATGTCTAAAAAGGTGAAGACATCCAGTATTTCACAAAAACTGGAGCAAAGTCTTAATTTTGTGTAACAGAAATAAACTTTATCATCTTGTCAGCCCTCAGATTTGTCCCAGGCCCCAGGTTGAGGAACAATGCAACAAGAAAGCAAGGAAGAAAAAAAAAAAAAGAAAAGACAGAAACAAAAGAAAAATGATGGGACACATTTTTTCATTCTTCATCTTTCTCTTATTTCCTTCCCTCTCGTACTCTCTTCTTGCTGTAGTTTTTTTTTCTTCTGCTCATCTGTGAATTGCCTGCATGATCCTCAGTCTGACTGGCTGCAAAGGGGGATTTCCCAGATGATGCAGTACCAAGATCTGACACTACAAGGCAGTGTTGTAAATCTATACTGACAGCGCATCATTAGTGTTTCACTATGTGTTAGTGTAATGAGTAATTGGGGTGTGCATAGTGAAAAAATAAAGTTGTGGACTCATGATTGGGATAACCAGTTAAAGCCATCTCCACCAATAACCTCTAATGTTAGGCTACACTGCCTCTGTTCTCTGTGCTTGTGTTTCCCCTTCCAACACTCTCACTCCCTCTCTGTGGGAATTGTCAGTAGAAACAGGTCAGCATTGCTAAGGAATGCTCTTTTCTTCTGTGATCTTTCTTGGCTGCCACGCTGAAGAGGAAAAAATAAAAGATCTTGAATGGGCAAGAAGGTATAGAGAGGCTCCGGAGTATCATTAAAACCCATGTATTCAGGTTGGAGAGCAGAGGAGAAAGTCTAATTTGTCTTCAAGGGGCAAAGTGATGATGAAGACGATAATGGATAAAGAGGAGGTGGGTGAGTGCAGAGGTAGGAAGAGGTAGTCCCTGACTCTCTGACATCAGTGAGCCACTAGACAGTGGACGAGGCCAGGGGCAGCATAGGGTGGAACGGACAGACATAACTGTTTACGTGTGTTATTCTTAGATGACGTGGGTGTTTGAGGTTTGATTACTTGAGTTGCTGTCTCATCTTTGTCTGAAATACTGGAGTTTAGCAACGGGAAAGGGACCGTAGTGTGAGGGTGGTTGTAAATAGTGTCTGGTCTCCAGCAGCATATATA
>JBBMJY010000001.1:14420869-14435603 GCA_037833715.1 Toxotes lorentzi
ATAGATAGATAGATAGATAGATAGATAGATAGATAGATAGATAGATAGATAGATAGATAGATAGATAGATAGACATGTTATTGCAAAACTGTTAAAGCTCTGTCAGGTTGCATGGGGAGAAATTTTAAGTCCTGCCACAGATTCTTGATCGGTCTGAGCTCTGGACTCTGAAATTGTTGTTTTGAAGCCATTCCTGTGTAGCTTTGGCTCCCAGCTCGCAGCTGTCATGCAAACTGCAGAGGGATTTCTGTCAACGTTTCTCTGAATTTGCTATGACTCTTCCAGGGCCTGCTGCAGAGACGCATCCTCACAATCATGATCATTAAGCATGGGGGGAAATGTTTGTTTCTGTCGATGTTCATTTTGGCTTGAACATGTAACATTTAGTAATGTGCCGAAAAGTCTAGTTTAGGTGTTAAATTACCAGGGAACCGTCTGGTTAGGTTTGATTAGGGGTTTTTTAAGAGTCTCCCACATCCCTTCTGGTAAACACTAACCCAGATGTCATGTGAGTTTTCTTTAAAAGTGGTTTTCTCTTTTCTACTTTGTCGTGCGGCTGCAACTTGTGATGTACCTGGGTCACTGTTGTTGTCACACAGCTCAATGTCTCCCATGTCAGCCATGACTTGGTTCTTACTGGCCTCCTTCATTTGCACTTTTCTTACATCTGTTACATCCAGCTGACAAAATGTAAAAAAAAAAAAAAAAAAAAAATCTTCTATCTTCTATCTATCTATCTATCTATCTATCTATCTATCTATCTATCTATCTATCTATCTATCTATCTATCTATCTATCTATGCAATAAATAAACAAATTAGAAACAGTATTTATCTGTCATTTCAAGACTCCTTGGTAATTAGCTCGCTGAGGAATGACCACATATTACCAGTCTCATGTTACTCAGAGGTTTTGGTATGCTACAGAAGAACGTTCCTCTTTGTTGTCTAAACAAATATTTATTTCCACAGTTGCCTTTTTCGTGATTGGAAGCAACCCATTCTCAATCTGATCTACAAAAGAAAAAAAATACTTCATGCTCATGCTTGTAAATTTTGGTTCTGAGTAAGTATAACCCATATTTTAAACTAAACACACATAAAACATTTGCCTTCAATCTGCTGGAAGCGGTTTATAAAAACACACATCTCAAGTGCGTGCATCCGTGGAGAAAACTGATGAACTCGCAGGCAATTGCCTTAACAGGGTCTAATGCTGATTTTTCTGGAAGAGTTTTCTGGAAGTTTTGCATGCAGATGATACCTACATGCTGGAAGTCTGCTTATTAAATATACGCCCCGGTGCATGTTAAACTGTGGATATCCTGTGCATGGTCAGCGCTTTGACGCTCGCTTGCAGCTACTGTAGGAGTGTGCGCTTATCTCTGCAAAATTATTACTTGGGGGCAGGCAGGGGGTGGGGGTTGCCTTTGGGGTGTCGAAGCGGGTCCCACGAATTGGGGATGGCGCTGTGTACAGTGTGAGCGAGTTAGCAGCCAAAGTTTGTTTCAGAGCGCAGGCAGGAAAGTTCGCTGGAGAGGCGACCCGTGATCCCAAGTTCCTCTGTCATATTACCTACGGATCTCCAGTGCAAACATGCGGACTACAGACTTCAAATAACAAGTACTCCTGTGCTGTTTTGTGGATATTCTGAGTGAATTCCTCCCACATCCCTGAAAGATAACAGTTAAAAGGGTTGTTGCCTTCGCTGCACGCTGTCGTTTCAATGGACCATCGTCTATCTTATCATTCAGTGAGTAACTTGGACTAAAATTGATTGCATGATTTCCTGACCTGCAGATAAGTATGGACCGCGAGCATGACTTCACTATTGACGTTATGCCATGTAGCCTAGTCTCGGGTGTTTAAAAAAAAACACACAATGAACTCCCCCCGTGACAAGGAACTGGCACCCTTATCTCGGAAACACCGTCTCATGGCTGCAGCTATGCCCGGTGAGGACAGCCCATTGCCCGGTAACACTTCCAGGGCTGATCGGAATGGATTAGGGGGGCTTGTTCATTGTTTTATATGTGGAAGCGGAGTTACACCGGGGAAGGAATTAAGGTTACAAGTGACATACCAAAAAGAGAGGGTTCCCTTTTTCCCGTTCCTACAAAATCAGGAGCCAGCCCCGGGTGCGTGTGAAGTGAGCCCGGATGGACATGCGCTGGTGTGCGCCGTGTGCCACTGTTTTCTGACGGAGCAGTGGAACTCCTTCGAGCGGAGCAGGACGCCCATTGAGAAGCGCATGTACTGGTTGAAACGGCCCTACCAGTGCGACTCTCGGCGGGTCCCACAAGAGTGGAACATCTCTTATGATCTGGAGAGGAGAATCAGTGTCAGCAGCCAGAACTACGACGGGGGCGCAGAATCGGATTTCTCATCTTTTTCGGACAACGAGAACATATCAGACCAGGAGATGGATTTAGTCGACAGAGCCGGTGTGGGCAAAGACAAGTGCCTGAGAGCATCTGGCAAATCGCCGAGAGACAGTGGCAGGAAAAACAATGTCATCAGTGTTAAAAACAGCCCAGATTCACAGCGGGCGATCCGCTACCCGGTGGGTGTTTACGGGGCGCAGAGATCGCCGAAAGCGGAGAGTGTTCTACCGGCGAGGCGCGGTGCTAAAATTATGAATAACGTCTGTCAATCATCAGAATCTCTGGCTAGGTCCCAGGAGAGATTCCCCCAGCGATGCTATGACAGTCCTCTCTCTGACACACCTGTGCAAGACAACGGGGTCATTATGCGCAACAGGCGATGGCAGGAGGAGGGGAATGTCAGACATGCGGAGCCGCGTCAGATCCAACGTGTTGCCGACAGCAGCTGTGCTCCGTCCAGACATCCATCGCTGCTGTACCGAGGAACCGGCGAGGATCACACCATCGCTGCGCTGTCATCTGTTGGCACCGCTGCTATCACCACTAAATGTAACATAGCTGTTCCCAGGGAGAATAACTCTGACAACTCTGATGAAGATGAGATCAACATTACAAGTGATGATGACAGGGACGTGTATGACAGCAAAACAGGCCCAGTAACTCAGTTAAGACCTGCCAGGGATCTTTCAGCGAGAAAGTGTGCCCAACCTCACACTACGGATTCTAGGCCAGAAGAGTGTGTGTGCTATATCTGTGGCACCAGGCTCAGTCTTGATGGTCGTTTTAAAGTCAGTGTTCAGAAACAGGAGAGGGCACAGGGCGAGCCCTTCTTTCCCTTCCTGTGGCTTCACTCCCCTCCCCGCGGTGCGGTGCCTATCAGTCTGGCAGGTACAACCCTGGTTTGTGGCAGCTGCCACACCTCCCTCATGCAGCAGTGGCAGAGCTTCCAGCTTGCGGATGTGCCTGTCCTTCAGCGCCTCTATGTAGTCCCCCTCAACCAGACCACCAGTGCTCTCCGTCCTCACCAGCTTACTCCCCAGGAGGGAAAACCTTCAGAGCCCATGGAGAGCATACGTGAACCCAAGCCTTCCCACGAGGCTTGTTTCCTCTGCGGTCAGGAGTGTGGGGGAGATAAGAGAGTAGCATATGCACAAGCTGGTGTTGGCAAATCCCGTGGTGTGATGTATTTTCCCTTCATCAACATGTTGCCTTGCCCACCTAATGCCCAGGCGGTGAGTAATGGCCGTGTACACTGCTGCCCTCATTGTCATTTAATCCTGGAGGAGATCTGGAGTGCTTATAGACTGAGCCTCAGCGAAGACCTCATCACATCTGTCAGCTCCTTCCTGGTCAGGTACCACACTTCCATGGCCATTGAGGGGTCCGGACCAGCCCATTCCCAGACAGGTGTGACCTCTCGCCCCAGCAGCTCCATGTCGGTGTGTTACCTGTGTGGAGCTGACCTGTGTGCAGGTGGAGAGTACCAGCTGCATGTCAACCCACCTGGGCGTTGTGGAGAGAGGGAGCCTTTCTTCCCCTTTCTCACTGTCCACCCTCCTGCTCCCCGTGCCAAACCAGTCGATGCTACAGGCTTGGTGTCAGCTTGTAACCTCTGCTATCATGACCTGCATGCCCAGTGGGCCTTGCATGAGAGCAAGAGCCTGGGTGCCTCTACCCCTTCTACCTCTAGCTTACCTAGTGCCAACCCCCAGCTGCCCAGCTCCCCCTGGGCCCGGCAGTACAGCTGTGAGGCTTTTGTTTGTTTCTTCTGCAGACAGGAGCAGCGCAGGCAAGGTAGGCTGTGTGCTGTTACTGTGGCCAGGCTACCTGTGTTCCTGTATGCCCCACGCAGCACACGCACACTGTTGGTGGATGATGGGAGAAAGCTGGTGATTGGCTCATGTGTGGAATGTAAAGCCATGGTGCAGGTGGGACAGAGAATGCAGCTGGACAGGGATAGACTGGGACATGGAGCCTCAGACGGGGAGAGGAAAGAACCAGGATCAGCCTCGCCACAGTCTAGACACAAGGTAAGACTAAAGACAAACTGCCTGATATGACACAGCGTAGCCATATTCTTCTTTTATTTTTTTCTCTTCTTTTTTTCTCCCAGTGCTTTGAAATTTCACTCATTGAATTCCTGTAGCCTTATTAAAATGACAGTCATCTGTCATCTATTAATTCCCCCTGCATTTCCACAGGGCAGTGCAGACTGTGTTTGCCCTAATACGACCTTTGAGTCACACGGCAAGGGAGGATTTTTACACAGCTTGGATGAACAATGATGAGACAAACATTTTCATCAAAACGTACTTCTATAAACACCAGAGGAAAACTATGGGGATCTGAAGGCCAAGGCCAGCTGTGTGTTTGCTGTGTGCATGTGTGTGCGAGTGTGTTTATTTGAGCAAGCATGACTGAGTGTGTCTCAGCCAGTTTTTTTTGGTATGAGCATGATGAGGATCTTGAAGAGCATTTCCAAGGAAGTTAGTTTTAAGCGAGTCTATATATTTTGTTTCATAATGCCAAAAGTCATAACACAAATTCAGAAAGAAATTTCATCCTCTAAAACCAACAGCTGTATCATTGACACCATACTTATCTGCAGGTCAGGAAATCATGCAACCAGTGTCCACATACTTCAGTCCAGTGATATACAGACTGGTAATGAAGCACTCTCTTGAAATATTCAGGCTAAACCCAACATTCATGGATATATTGTCACATCTGTCAAAATTGTTTTTGTTCATTTAGGCCAAAACCACAAATCTGTAATAGTGTGAAGATGAACAGATCCACTCTGTTGCTTTGCTCCCTTAATCCTGTCATTCTACTCAGTCCTGTTAACGTATGTTTGACTTAAACATGAAAACGCAGCTCAAGATAAGGTGTAAAAGAACAGTTTCATTAGCACTGGTCAAAAGTTTCACTCCTCTAACATAACACATGAGAAAGAGTAAACAGCTTCTCTGGTATGGAGTGCTGCTACTGAGGAAAGTTACAATCATCATGTTTAAAATAGTCCAGGTAGCATAACATTAACTATCAGCTGGTCAAATAGTCAATTATTCATTGTTATTGATATATTTAGTTAAATGGTAGTAGTTGCAACATTGATTTATAGATGCATTTTCAATAGCATACATGATTATTGAGATCAAAATAATTAGTCATTGATGACTGATCCCTGTCAGTCCCCGGGACAGTCTTGACTCCCACCTCCCCACACTCAGTTATGGAAAGACACTGTGGCTCCAAATATTCCTAGGTTTGACTAATTTGGAAGGGATGTGCGTTTAACTCTAGAGACGTTGCACACTACAACAATTGTGTGACGTGTTTCATTATTGGAATACTTTCTATTCATGTTCATGACAAAATATTACATGTTGATGTTGCAATAAATGATTTTGATGAGTGAAGATGATTGCATAGGGGGTCCAGTTAAGCTGGCTCAGCAAACAGTACGTCTACCCGCTTCCTCTGAAGAGAGATCATTTTGTTTATGTTCACTTTCTTGCTTTTTTCTCACTTTTTTCTGTCTCCAAAGTTTCCTTTTTCCACTCCTCTCTGACCAAAACACATAAAATTCCTCTCTGCTATTAAAAAGCTGATAGCAGAACTCTGCTTTTCCAGATGATCAATAGCAGAGGATTCAAGTTGTGGGAGGTGGCTGGGCTGTACGGAGGACAAGTGCGGGGCAAACAAGGATGGCGATGTGTTAATGAAGAGCTGAGGAGCATTTGGACAGCCAGTTGGCTCCGTGAGCGGCTCTGAACAGCTCTCTCACGCAAACAGACACTGACTCTCCGGCCATGCAGGACACGTGAAGAACATCTGTGGATGCCATTCACACTCAACAACCTCAATATATGTTGCACACTCACACCAGCTGTCTGGAGCTGTCCACCTAATTTTTACTCTGTCCCTGGCAGAAGTGTTTGGAGCAACACTGTCGCTGTTACTGTTATGATCTCCAAACTTAAGTCTTTATTACTTGTCTGGGCATTTGCATGTGAGCTTGTCCCAGATGAGCTCATAGCAATCATATGTGAGAGGCTACTCTTGATATAGAGTGTAATTATGGGACCCGCATCAGGGTGTGTGGGATGAGAAGGTGTGTCGGGGCAGGCAGGGTTTCGGGTGATCATTTTGGACTGGGAGTTTTGCAGGTGGCACAGCCAGTTTTGGCTTAAGCGAGTCAGTGACCTCATGGCTGAGAAAGTGCCAGTGTGTGTTTCAGAAGGGAAAGGGGAGTTGTGAAAGAGCTGTGGGGGAACAGGTGCTTTGTCCCCTACTGTCATGCTATATGCTTGAGAGGCTCTGTCATCGTTGGGGCTTGGGCTGTCAGGAGGGAGTGCCCATCTGTTTCCCTTTAGCACTTTGTGTGCCTGGTGAAGGGGGGCTGTACAAAGATAAACACATGCTCACATACAGTATTCTATTCTATTCTGTTTTGGTTTTCCATGTTGAACGGCAGTTTCCCTTAATTCCCCCAAAAACAAAAGTGCAGATCGAGGGAGAGCTCGACAGATTAAATCTTCGATTAAGGCTGGAATGAGTATTCCGTTTTTAGACATCAAATTGCTCTCTATGGTGTAAACATTATTGTACATGTATGAATGCTTATCCTGTGAAGTGTGAAAAGGGTGGATGATTCTGTGCTTTCTGTTTCCCCGCTTGGTAAGATATGAATTAGCACATGAAATGCGATCTGCCACAAGACATTCTAGTAACTGTCAAATGTAACACACACACACACACACACACACACACACACACACACACACACACACACACACACACAAACATAAGTGATGGGTGGCTATCGTGTTCTTTGCTCTGTTGCTGTGTGTTTAATTAGTATGTTCGACATGACCTTTGGCAGGTGTTTAAGTATAGACCATCAGCCGGTGTCTGGGGAGGGGTTGCCGGTCAGCAGATCTTCCACTTGCACTCTCTGTAAAACAGATGTCTGCTGATTTGTGGTTGATTCATAAAAACTATTGCAGACAAGTAGATGTGTTGTTTTACACACGGTTTTAATCAGGTTTCTGCTTAATGAGATGGCAGCAAGATGGCATGTTAGGACGGAGTGTATTTGAAGTGTGTATGCGTGTCAAAGGCACTTGTATTTTAAGTACCTTTGAACAACAGAGTGAAGGCCATATTTATTTATTAAGCCATTCTGATAAACTCTGCACTTAAAGATGTGTGTGTTATTTATCAAACAATGACGTGGACTCTCACTCAAGGGGCATCATGTGTCTGAACAGTGAAGTGTGCCTGTCTCCTTCCTGAGCATCCTTGAAAGCTCCAAAGTTACACCCTTTTCAGCACGGAGTCTCTCTTCAGAATCTCCCTTTGTGAAATATCTTGTTCTGTGGAGGAATAAATTAATTCCAATTAGGCTGTGTCTTCTATGGCTCTGCAACAGGTTAGTTGATGAGCACCTTGTGCTTGTGCACCTTGCATATCACTTATGTCACTTTGTAAAAACTTTAATGGAAAAAAGGTCTGACATATAAAACACAGAAAAATGAGAAATCTAATCCCACAGTCTCCCTCACAGTGTGTCTCTTTCATTTACAGTGGTTCTCAATCTTCTGCCTCCCAGCTTGAGGATCACTGTTGTACATGGACATATGAGACTAAAACAGCAAACAAACCAATCATTAGTCAAGCCTTGCAAAGATAAATACTACAAAATTGTACGTAGATACAGAACACACAAACATACTAAGCCTCTCTTTTTCATACACACTCACATGTATACAGATGTGTGTATACGGTGTGTATGTCTGTATTCACGCATGGATGTTTATCTTTGTATGGTGGTCTGTTGAGTGACTGTTTTGAGCGGATGATTATTGTTGACTCGACAGAAGAGCAGAGACGGGTGCTGTGTGTGTGCTTGTATCTGTGTGTGTAAGGGAGGGGTGTGCATTGTTGTGCTTGTGTGGATGTGTGCATAATGTGTGGTCATATGTGTTTGTGGTAATAGATCAGCTGGGTTTTCGGTGCATGGCCCATATCCTGTAAAGGAGATATTTGCTGTCACAGGGAAAACATGCCGGCATCCTGACAGTGTCGCCAAGGAAGATTTATAGCATAGTGAAAGAAAGAGTGGGGGCAAAATTACAAAGCAAATCTGAGTGTGAAGTTTAACAGGAAGACAAAAAAATTATCCTGAGTGAATTATTGGAAGCAGAAGAAAGGGAGAAAAGAAGGGTGGGAGGCTAAGAGAAGGTGAGGAAGTTAATGGGATTTAAATTGCAGCCAGAGGAAAACAAGAAAAAGCCCCATTCTCATCAATTCATCATAAAAGGAAACATTACTGGAGAGCCTGCTCCATTCAGGAAGGGGATTCTATTAAAACTGTGTTAATTTGAGGCATGTGAGGTGGTGTGGTCAGAACATATGGAGTGAACTGTCCCTGTGCGTGCCTGTGTGTATGAGTATCTGTGTGTTTAGTTAAAACCATTCATATTGTGTGTATCCTGTGAAGTTCCTGCAGCTGTCCTTCGCCCAGTAGTGGTGTCTGACAGACAGCCTTGCGTTTCACAGGGAATCCTCTGGTATCTGAGGGGTTTAATTTCAAAGCTGTTGGAGGTGGGTTTTGATTTAGCACTCAAAGCTTTAATCACCCTCTTCCCGCTAGCATCCCTGGTGCATTCTTGCTCATATCTGAATGGAGCAATCAGATCCTGTATGGAACAGATGAGATGGAGGTGTTCCAATGTTTCATTGGTGTTTCCCCTTCTATGTCTCTGCCCTGCAAAGACCTACCTATATACAAGCCTCCCCCAGTGCTAGTTTGAGGGACACCGCAACACTGCAGGCCTGTAACATAGTTCTCTGCTCTACCTTTGGCCTCCTGTGTGGTGTGTGTCCGAGCTTGTCTTTCTTGTCACCACAGGTCCTGACCCTCATACCCTTTGTAATGTCATAGGAGGTGTTTTTTAAATATCATTTGTGGATTAAAAATTCAAAATAAAAGCAAAGATCACTGCTTGTTTGCAGTCAAAGGTGTACAGTGAGCAGCTTTACAGACATCTGTTAAAAACAGAGGTCAATGTGGAGAATGCTTTTTGAAATGTTTTAGTTGCAGTTCCACAGTTTGCCACTGGGACAGACTGGCAGAAAGACTGAGTGGCTGTTCAGCATCCAGCTCTGCTAATACATGACATGTGGATGTGGGTCTAGGTATTGTGACTGTAGGACTGAAACCATTTTTATATAAATTCATTTATGTTTCAAGCAACAGCAGGAAACATTCAATCTGGCTATTTCTGCAGCTACCAGAGAAATAAATTCCCCCCTTCCCTTCCCCTTCTATACACTTGGTATGCTCCATTCCTTGTAGCCTCTGGTTAAACACTGTGACTACAGAACCAACAAACAACCACACACACAAAAAAAAAGACAAAAAGGACTAAATTGCTGTGAAGCAGGCAAGTAACAAAGTGTCCCCAGCTAGATAAAGTATGTACTTTTCTGTGGACATTTTTTAAAGTAGCGTCTGTTGTTTCCTCAGTAAAGACAAGTAAATGTTTTAACCTAATTAGCTACTTAACTTTGCTAGTTAGATAACTTTCAACACGGCTTTCTACTATTGACACCCCTTCAGTTTGTGGATATCTAGACTTAAATTTACACTCCTAGGTAGCTAAATTTAAAATGCAATTGTTTTCTTTAGGATTGTTAGACAACTTAGACCTTCAGCTAAACATTCAACATAAGTTAGTTGGACATTTTTCTAAATCTTTTTTTCTTTTTTTAGCTGAAATCTGCCTTTTTAAATTTTTTTTTTTAAATGTAGTTTGCTCTCAATGCAGGAAGTGTAGACACAGACAGTCAAGGAGCAGGGATCTGGCAGAGGCTGAAAACACTGGCAGTCAGGTGGGAATTTCCTATCTAAGTCACAATGCACTTGGGGAACTTGAGGAGATTACACAAACTTTAAAGGTTAGAGGTCCCTATGCAGTTAATTTGTCATTGTTGTAAACTTTTGATCAAGTGCTAACCCGATAGGCACAGGTTTTCCTCTGTTTATTGACTTCATAGGTTGGCCGTGCAAATGGATCAACAAATGCCAAATAGTATCATAACTGGCACTTTAATTTTAAAATTCCCTTCAGACAATTGACAGGGAGAATCAGTGGGGCACCAAAGAGGTAAAGAGAGAGTGATTGAATCAAGCAGTGTCATAAGTTTTCTTCACATCCTGTGTTGGTACAGAAAGAAGTGTCTGTGAATGATGACTGAATGATGAAGCTCACTATACCATGAGAGAATAAGAGTGCTGCACTGCTGCTTTGAGGTTGGTTTTTGTTTCTTTGAGTAAAAGGAGTTGATGTCATCAGGAGAGGCAGGGGGGATGCTCGCCTGGGCGCAGACTTCCAAGCTAGTTTGTAGCTGAGAGATGAAGGCATACTGACCTTTTAACCCTGCAGAGCCAAGCAGAGAGGGGATAGCGATATGGTCTTAGCACTCAGCAGGGGCAGGGTCAGCAAAGGTGATATGTCATATTGGCGGGAAGTGTCTTACATAGGATTTTGACACACCTGTTAAAGCTTTTTGATGTTGAAAATTCACTTTAGTACTAAGTGGGCACACAGTATGCCCTTATATAGTCAGCACCTTACTGGATGATGTTGCATTACTGCAAAAGTTTAGTCAGGTTAAATTTTTTCTTTGCATCCTCCTTTGTGTTAGTGCCCCTGGGTCTCTTACAAATAAGAGGGATGCATTTTTTTTTCACACAGGGCTATAGTTCTGAACAAGGCCTTGATTGCTATGTATCAGATTGTCACAGGCTTATCTGTATTGTTTGCAGTCTGTGTACTGTGTGTAAATGCATACTGAATTATCTGGCAGAGGTAGATACACAAATGTTGCCACTTTTATTCTCCTGTTATTTTTTTTTTTTTTGCACTGGTTGTTTCTCATAGAAAACACACACAACAACATAACTCAGTAACACTTCAAACCTGGAGGACAAATGTTCTCAAACACCATAATTTTTTGCTGAAATTCAAACCTCTTCACAGCCATGGTCCACCCACACAGGTCTCAAGACTGTGTTGGTGTGTACAGACTGTACTTGACTGACATCTCCAGATTCCTCTGTCAGGACATCTTAAATATATAATCCATATTAATATAGCAAGTTTGTTGACCTCAGCAACCTCCCAGCATATCTTCACCCAGCTCATAGCTGCACTCTCTGACTTTGGAATTACATTAACATGTGAAATGATCCATAATGGCATTTGTAAAACTGTGCAAGGAAGTCATTGTGGATGACTGGAGTTCTCCCCTCAGTTGTTATATTCCAAATAATCAAAGTGTGAGCATTCATTAGATTTGCAGGCAGAGGGAAGAAGAAAACTAAATTGTCTGCAATCAGTTGATGGTAGGAGGCCCATGGATGGGAGAGGTACATGTCTGTACACTGCCTGGCCAAAAAAAAAAAAAGCTGCCACCAAATAAAAAGGTCAGACACTCTAATATTTTATTGGACCACCTTTAGCTTTGATTACGGCACGCATTCACTGCATTATTTTGATAAGCTACTGCAATGTCACAAGATTTATTTCCGTCCAGTGTTGCATTCATTTTTCACCAAGATCTTCTATTGATGATGGGAGAGTTGGACCACTGTGCAAAGCCTTCTCCAGCACATCCCAAAGATTCTCAATGGGGTTAAGGTCTGGACTCTGTGGTGGCCAATCCATGTGTGTGCATGATGCCTCATGCTCCTTGAACCACTCTTTCACAATTTGAGCCAGATGAATCCTGGCATTGTCATCTTGGAATATGCCCATGCCATCAGAGAAGAAAAAAATTCATTGATGGAATAACCTGGTCATTCAGTACATTCAAGTAGTCAGCTGACCTCATTCTTTGAGCACATAATGTTGCTGAACCTAGACCTGACCAGCTGCAGCAACCCCAGATCATAGCACTGCCTCCACAGGCTTTTACAGTAGGCACTTGGCATGATGGGTGCATCACTTCATCTGCCTCTTTTCTTACCATGATGCGCCCATCACTCTGGAACAGGCTAAATCTGGACTCATCAGACCACATGACCTTCTTCCATTGCCCCAGAGTCCAATATTTATGCTCCCTAGCAAACTGAAGCCCTTTTTTCTGATTAGCCTCACTGATTAGTGGTTTTCTTAAGGCTACAAAGCTGTTCAGTCCTAATCCCTTGAGTTCCCTTAGTATTTCACTATTTCACTATTAAACATAGCCCTGAGTTCTACTGTTGTTTCTCTGTGATTTGATTTCACCAAACATTTAAGTGATTGCCGATCACTTTTTTTCTGACCACATTTCTTCCTTGAAGATGATAGTTCCCTACTATCCTTCCAGTTTTTAATGATGCGTTGGACAGTTCTTAACCCAATTTTAGTAGTTTCCGCAATCTCCTTAGATGTTTTCTCTGCTTGATGCATGCCAATTATTTGACCCTTGAACAGACTAACATCCTTGCAACGACCACGGGATGTGTCTTTCGACATGGTTGTTTAAGAAATGAGGAGCTACTCATTGCATCAGTTGGGGTTAAATAACTTGTTGCCAGCTGAAAGATAATCACCCATGCAGTAATTATCCAATAGGAGGCTCTTACCTATTTGCTTAGTTAAATTTTTTTTGGCCAGGCAGTGTATCTTGACTTTACCTTTTGATGTTAAAAGCAGGCCACCATGTTCTACGGTTTAGGCACGCAAGTAGATTTTAAAATCATTAAAATGTTTCTTTAATGTTAGTCAAACAGATAGCTTTTACAATGTATTATTAATTGTGCCCAGCAATCTTGTCTC
This sequence comes from Toxotes lorentzi, assembly GCA_037833715.1. NCBI lineage: Eukaryota > Metazoa > Chordata > Actinopteri > Toxotidae > Toxotes > Toxotes lorentzi. Next base: position 14,434,088 of record JBBMJY010000001.1, read on the forward strand.
CATAAAAAATTAATGTTGACTGGACAGGGTGAAAATGGAACAGAGAGGGCAATGCCCCTCTAAACCACTGAAACCCTGGACCATGCTTTGAACCGTTTCAAAAGTGTTTTTGTTGGTGCCAATTTGGCACCAGAATATGTGTATGCAATGAGCCAGTAAACTATGTGTGAGCTGTTAAGCTGGGCTCCTGTGAGAACTGAGTCATTTGAGTCTACAGTGTCAGTGCGTCTTTGTGTGTGTTTCTGTGATGTGTCCTATATCCAGGGTCCAGAGTGGGGTTTGTCCACAGGGGACACGTGCTTAGCTGCTTCTTCTTTATTGTTCTACTCAGTCATGATATTTTTGGCTTTTGGTGTCTTTCTCACACAGTTTTCATTGATCTGTTTCTTTTTTTTTTCTTCTATCCATTTTCCCTCCCTCATTCTCACTTGTCCTTGCAGTTTACATTTTGGAACAACCAAAGACAATTACAGACCCCTATATAGTAAGTAAAATGGGCCAACACAGTGAAGGGGTGTTCTTTGAACTGTACAACATGGACATAGTAATTTCACTGACAGATTTCAAAAGGGTTGTTTTCAAAGTTGGATGTGAGTACACAGCTTGCCATCAGGCAAACACACCCTATAAATACAGTATATCTTTGTTAAAAGCCTTAAACATGTTTTACTTGGAAGGACTATTTTTCAAGTTTTCTGCTGCAGAGGTTTGAAACTCTCTCTCTCTCTCTTTTTTTTTTTAAAGCTGTCTATTATGAGTCTCACAAAGTAAAGGGTGCAATGCTAAACTAGGGGATACATTTTGGATTTTAAAAAATGTTAACATGATGCACATTAGAAGAAACTTTACCTTACATTACTAGTAAGCATTGACATCTTTGTGTTAAAGGTATTGTGGAAAATATGACTTAGTAAATAGCAGAACATTTCTTGCTGGATGAAACCTTAAAAAGAAAAAGAAGAAAAAAAAACAATCCTGAGGTTTGTCATAGACATTTTCAATACTGTACATCTGTTTTGAAGCAAATTCTGCTGTGTTGTTGTACTGGAGCCTGCCGTGGGGTGGTAAGATGCCAGTGTGGAAGAGTGGTGATGCTGTTGTGTTATACTGCTCTGGAGTCTGGGTTTTTACAGTGGTAAACCTGGATTGACTGTGGTAATTATAGAGGACAGAGTATAATGTAACTATAGCTCAGCCCTCTCTGCCAGCTGCCCTCTGGCCATAACACACGTTCAGTCACATATAAATGCATTCATTCACAGACTTGCACTTCCATACATAGTATAATCTTGAACATCATTTACATACAGAACAGCTGCAAGTGTGTGTGAGTGTGTATGTTTGTGCACACGTGTGTATGCCAGGTGGTTGGGAGCACTGGCAGGTGTTTGCTCTTGCGCTGGTAAACGCAGCTGGATTGTGCCACAGCTGTGTATATAAGCATGTGTGTGTGTGTGTGTGTGTGTGTGTGTGTGTGTGTGTGTGTGTGTGTGTGTGTGTGTGTGTGTGTGTGTGT
>JBBMJY010000001.1:14442144-14447144 GCA_037833715.1 Toxotes lorentzi
TTTCATTCGCTTGGTGTGGGTAAAATGCAGAGAGTAATTTCCCCAGGAGGGATCAATAAAGTAATGGAAAAAAAAAATAATAATAATAATAATACAAATGTATTTTTTTTTAAATCAATGAATCCTCATTGCATGTAGCTATGAAAACATCTGAATTGTAATAGTAATTGCAGTCAGATATTTTTTTAAGCCCCTTAACTTGATCCGTAAGATTCATCAGAAACTGTTACCATACAGAACCATACATGTTGGTTTTTTTTTTGTTTTTTTTTGCTCAAATAACCTTCTTTGATCTCCAGTCCAGCTAGGCTCAAATCCAGTCCACTGTGAGTCAGAGAGCACAGTGTGAAGTTAGTCAAAAACATGTGGTTCTGTGTGGATTGTGCATCCTTTCGGGAATGACATTCATAAGATATCATTACCCATGTCCTGTGGATGTGATAATACTGCGTGTTTGGACCAGGCCAGATGGGGTTTTTGTCCACCTGTTGGTTTGCCTGAGGAGAGCAGTAAGCACAGCAATTTCTACAAACCAGAGGCCCAGACAGACTGACGCTGGCTGAGCAGTGATCAGATGCTGTTTGACTTCCACTCAATATGGAACATGTGTCCTTAGTGTTGGATTGATAGCAGACTTTGGACGGGCTCCCACACAGCACAGCTCCACAGGTGTCAGAGTTTTTTTAGTGTTGTGTGTGAGTGTGAGGTTTCATGTTTGTGCGCACACACGCGTGAGAGCATTTTGAACGGTGGAGAATCTTGAGTGCGAGTATCTGTCAGTGTCGATAAAAGCCGCCTTCCTCTGTTGTTTTCTTGCACTTGGCAGAGTCAGTGTGCATGGAGTCTGAGCAGCTTTTATGGAGTGTTGCTGAGCCGGTCAGTGGCCTGAGCCTGCATGCGTGGCTGTGGTCCTGTTGGATCTCTGCGATAGGCTGTTAAAACTGACTGACAGCTCTGCTTTACAAGCTGCTATACATCAACCCCGTGGACCAGCTGCAACTGTGGGAACACAGACACATTTGTGCTTCAGCGTGTGTGCACATGTATGTGTGTGTGTGTGAGTGCATGAGAGCCAGCGAGTAGTGGGGGTCAGTGTGGAGCAGAAACAGGGCCTGTCGCTGAACGATAAGGCCTGCTGACCTTGTAACCTGTAGCTCGCTGTGACGAGGTCATCTCAAATTACACCTAGCCAAATGTCCCCTGTTAGCTAGCATTAAAACAGGAAGGTCTAACCTCTGGAACAGAAACCTTTTCTAGCCCCAGTGATGGATGATGGTCCTCTGTCCAACCTTATGTTCAACAAACACAGACAAATGGACAAAAACACTCTCATAGGCACACTGTGTAGGCCTGGGAATCAGAGGTTAATTCGTGATATCATACCATCACAATATTTTACTCATGATAACAATGGTAATGCAGTGCACGTTCTGCCTAACTTTATGGGGAAAAGATATGCCAAATTGGTAAACATCCTTCTTTGCAAAACTCATGCATCAATCATACATTGTATTTATTTACTGTATTATGAGGTGCTTTCTGCTGACACAGCGTCCATCAGCATTGAACAGAGGCAAAGGCGACATGCCAGATGTCTGCAGTAAAGGCAGGAAACACCTCTGCCTAAATATAACAACAGACCATACTGGTGCACAGTGTGTCACGAAATACTGTATAACTTGACCTGTAACATAACATATTGCAATATTGATCATTTGTCTCAACAATGAGACAAATTGTTTGTGGTGGCTGTAGCTCAGGTGGAGGAGCAGGTTAGCTTTAGAGATTTGACGGTTTGGTTTCTCCATCTCCAGATGACAAAATGTCCCAGGGCAAGACACTGAATTCCCAAATTGTTTCCCAAGTTTCAAAATTCTGAAAATTGGAATTTATCCAGATTTTTTTCTAAATTTCCCCCCCATTACCCATTAAGCAAACTGACTGATCATTTGTGTAAACCTGGTGTGTAGGAATAAGAGGTATGGGTGAGAGCAGAGTTCCTGTGTGTGTGGTATCGTGTGGCTCAGCCCTGAGGTAAATATTTGAGGAGTGCAGGCACCATTAGGAGAGGGTCTGTCTTTGATGGGCTGATTTTCGTGTGAGGCCGAGGATGACGTCAACTTTCCCTCAGAGGATCACAGACAGCCGGGACGATAGTGAGTGTGTGTGCTTAGTACATTGAATGTATCTGCAGTTAACATAATAACAAAATCTTGCTATGGAGACCACAATAAAGCAAACTACTGATCCTGTGTGCAAGTTTGTTTGTGTGTGTCTACGTGTTTATTGGAAGTTAAATTACCCAGCACTTTGCTGGTGACATCCCCTCAATCACATTTCCTCCACTGCCGCCTGTGGCACCTGGGTTCTCCTCAGTGGCAGGCATCCACATGTTTCAAATCCACTGATAGCATTAGAAAGTTATTTTTGCGAGGGATGGTGGTTTCAGTTACTTTTGGATCTTTTTGCTCTCGACAATATTATTGGACAATTAAACAAGTTTAAAGGCCAGACATTGTTTGGACTTACTTTGACACTGATTCTCTTTTTGCATCCCATGAACAACTGGCAGGAGCTGTGTACACAGAACCTCCACCCAAGCTGCCAAGACTCCTCAATCTCACTCTTGATCTCTCCTTCTTTTTCTTCCTTAGTTTCTCTCTCCTTTATTCTCATTCTTAATTTCAAATCTTCCTCCTCCTCCTCATTCTTCACCTCCTCTGTCTCCCTTGCAGAGCAGAGCGAGCCAATCTTTTCTGGCGCCGATGCCGCTTTATTTTTCCCTTTGGAGGAGTCAGATTTATTGCTCCAGTGTTTATTTTTATAACTAATTTCAGTTTTTCATTACTTATGTATTAACAATAGCAGTGTGGCTTTTTTCATGTTCAGTGGCGAAGGGTACTCAGTGGCGTGAACTGCACAGCAGGAGAAATGGGTACAAAGCGTGTGTTTATGGTTGTGTGTGTGTGTGTGTGTGTGTGTGTGTGTGTGTGTGTGTGTGTGTGCATGCACGTGCATGTGTGTGGGTGTGTGTGCATGTCAGTGCACAATCCAGGCACAGATGTTCTCAAAGGCTCCAGTTTTTAGGCAGTAGTTCTCCCTCTTCCCTTGCACAAAAAGGGAAGTATCTAATAAAAGGCGGGTGTATGAGAGTGGGTGAGTCATACACACACGCACAGAGAGAAGGAGTCGGCCTCCCTCGATCTCTCCGAGCTTGTGAGAGAGAGTGAACAAGTGAGTGAGAGAGCGAGGCAGGAAGCAGGGAGGGAGGCTGTGCCAAGCTGGAGCTGAATTCCTGCCAAGAGTCTACTTGTTTGCTCGTCTGGCTGGAGCCAGAGGCTGACCTTATTAGCTAGGAGGGCAGCCGTCTTATTAAAACACATCTGGCGCTCAGGGAGCCCAAATAGTCCTCATATTGTCTTCCTGCTTGCTCCTGACCTTGCGTTACCTAGCAGGAATGCTGACAAGAGCTTCACGCATCTGTTGAGAGTTTCACCAGGGTCTTTCTCCCCCTTCTTTCCTCCCTTCTCTCCTCCCTTCCACCCTTGCTGTCTTTGCTGGCGCCTGCACGGTAGCTCTGTGGGACCTGTTTTTCTTCCTCCCCCCCTTTTTCCTTTTTCCACAGAACCACCCCTCAACACCGCCACCACTTTTCGACATAGCGTCCTGGTGCCCCCCATGGAGAAACTTTTTTTTTTTTCCCCCTAGGTTGCTGTGTCGATACAAATATCCATGTGTGTGTTTGCTTTATGAGGGGCTGTAACCTGGTCCTGTTTAAGTAGCTCTTTGCTGGTTATTTTAAAGTGTGAATGGTGCCAGGTCCTGTGGCTGCTAGCTACTCTTTATTGTCTGTTTGGAGTGGAAGGTTTTTTTTATTATTATTATTATTTTTTTTATAATATGTACAGTTTCTTACAAGAGAGATACTGTAGGTAGGGACACAGAGATTCAAGCTGTTTCTGCACAGGAACCAGATCCCAGCAGGCTTCCCAGTGGATACACTCTAATCACATGGAGTTTGTGTGGCACGTTCACTTTGTACAAATTGCCAAAAAAAAAAAGGCTTGTGCTATTTTTCACTGTGAGCCCTCTCTCATGTAGAAACTTTAAAGCTCTTTCTTTTTTTTTTTTTTTTGCTATGTCAGATGTTCATTTGCAGCAAAGGTCTAGGTGAACTGCTGCTCACTGGCCTGGAAAAAAACACTATCATTACCAGACTTAACACCTGTAAGTACATTTAAGCTGCTGCAGATGGAAGTGAAGTGGTCCACTTTACGCACCACTGTTACAGTCAGTGAGTTTTCTCTCCCCATACCTGCTGTGGTTTACTCCCTTCTCCAGTATGAAATTCCATTGACTTGTTCCCTTGTGTAAAGTTTGTCTATTTGTTGGTCTGGTGCCTGTACTTTGCATCATGCTTAATTTGTGTTTGTGCTGCACTGGTAACTGTTCCTGCTTGTGTGACCCCCTCAGCATCCTCTGGTTTGAGGTCAGGTTCGACTTCAACTCTAACCCTAGATGTCCCCCCCCTGACCCTGGCCCCTTAACACACATCAGACCTCCCAAAAGCCCACCAGTTCACTACCGATTACATCCTCGATCCCTGAGCCTTGTGTACCTCCTACTCCACATTTCTCTACTCCACGAGAAGGAAAAAAAAAGATGGATGTGAAAAGACTAGGTGAGGGTTGGTCTGTTCACTTTTCTTTTGTGGTGAACAGCTGTTGTGAAATTGTGAGAGATTACAAAGATGAATATGAGCCATATCAGTTTCCGTGAGCAAACAAAGTGTGTTTACAGTGACAGAATCACAGCCTATATATGCTGTGCTGAACATCTGTCTGCTGATGGAGTCTGGACTCACTCATCGCACATCTCAGTCATAACATCACTAATTTCTCCCTCTCTCTCTCTCTCTCTTCTCCCTCCATCCTCTGGCTGCGCAGGACATCTTGTTTTCCTTTTCATCTGTCTGGCGTGTGTGTTCAAAAGCTATGCTT
>JBBMJY010000001.1:14452144-14475485 GCA_037833715.1 Toxotes lorentzi
CACTCTCCTCGTGCTCACGCTTCACTGGCAACACACACACACACACACACACACACACACACACACACACACACACACACACACACACACACACACACAGTGCAGATGGTTCCTCGCAGCCTGTTTGACCTCTAACCTCTCAATCTTGATGTTAACACAGACAGGACATAATTACCCCCCTGAGTCTCTCTGCCCAATACACACACTAACATCCAAGCTGAGTAGTACATATAGCAGTGCTGCAGCTTTGATCAGCCAGCAGGAGTGTGTTTGCTTGTGAATCAGTGTTCGTGTGTGTTTGTTTGGGTATGTGTGTCAGTGTTCCTATGTAGTTCCTGCCAGCTGCCATCAGAGCACAAGAGGCTAAGCCACATCTCTAACCAGTCTGAGAGCCCCCCTATCTCTGCTCACACAGACTGGGTTGCTAAGCACACACACACACACACACACCCAAATGCAGAAACCTACACACACAAACTCACTAACAGTGAAGAGCATGCAAACTGTGCATACACACATGCTTATGCACTCCATTGATGTATATTCCCGTTTTACCATTTCTCGTTCTTGCTCTCTCTGTAACAAATACACACACACACACACATACACACACGCACACACAGATTCCCTCTCCGTGGCTAAACTAGATTAGTGTGTATAAAGGCTCATAATCCCTGCTGCCTCCCCAGCAGGCAGAGAGGAGCCTGTCCTCCAAATTAGGTTGGCCTCTCTGGGTGATGAGTAGCTGCCAGCAAGGGTCCACTATATTCGTGTGTGTGTGTGTGTATTTTTGCATTTGCACATGTGCCGTAAAGCACACGTCTCCAGCTGTTGTGTCACTTGTCCACACGTAGACATCCATGCAAACGAAAGGACAAAGAGAACCAGTGATACAGGCTTTGGTTGACTTAGTGTTGTTTCTTATGTTTATCTTGGTAAATATCACATGACAGAAGTTGTCAGTTGAATGTGCAAAAAATAAACAGGAGTAGTCTAAACTTAACAGCAGGGTTTGCTTCTTAAAGGGTGTGTCAGCGCCTGGCTATGTGTGTTGCTTTGGAGGGATGTGTTAACTTTTTCTCTGGTGCCGTTGCTGCTTGTAACGCTAACATACGGGACATACTATAAAACAGACTGTGTGTGCATGACTCCACTGTTCATGAGGGGGAAGTTTTGAAATCTCAGTTTGGATTAGCTATTGTTTGCTGCAGCCTTTGCCGGTTACTGCAGCCAGACTGTGACAATATCCCCTTTATGTAAAAAGGATTATCAATATCGTATACTCATTAAACAAAGAGAAAACATCTCTTTAGAAATGCTCGCATATTCCTCATTGACATCAGCTTTCAGCCGCAGCGGCGGTTGTAACAGAATGGCATCATGACTCGTACTGTAGGTTAGCTGTATCCCACAGTGACTGCACATCTGTTGGCAAATACATGATCGGTCCATCCCTCCCTGTGTAGTCTACACATGTATGCGCTTTGATCCTGAGTTTGACTCAGATACTCTGCTGTCTTATCTATCTCTTTATATGATCTTGTTTTGTTCACCCTCTGTCTAAATGTATTTCTTTTATAGAATAGCAATAGCAATGCCTCTGGTTGTCGTTTCTGTCACAGTTGAGTGTGTGTGTGTGTGTGTGTGTGTGTGTTTGTGTGTGTGTGTGTGTGTGTGTGTGTGTGGCTGCATTTTTTGTGCCTCCATAAGCCGATTTAGAGGCGTTTGAACCCTACTCGTTGGAGGTCATTTGACCTCCTGAACTAGGACTGATATGAAGGCCAGTGCTTTTATGTAACAGTATAATGCACATTGTGATCTGTACTGGCTGTACTACCATTACAGTACATATTAGTCCTATATGTGTAATGCCGCCTGTTACCTGGCTCTTTCACTGTCCCCCAGCAATCGCATTTTAACTACTATCAGCAAGACAAATTGCTCTGTACTTGGCAAATAAAGTGGAGTTAATTCTGAAGCTTTTTTATTACTGATAAGGTATAAATTATCCTGATTATAAGAATCATTATCATTATTCTTTTCATTATTGCACTTACTGATCTCTGCTGGTGCACATATGTTTAATCCAGCCCCGGTCTTTATGATGTTGTGAATGTTGTCCTTCTGTTACCCTCTGTAGTGCTTATCATCATGATTCAGCAGGCTGACTGTTATACCAAGGCTGTATTAGCTATGGGGCAGCACTCTTTGGGGTCTTTAGTGTGCTAATAGTGAAGGGCCCATAGGGAAGCACAGTAATTGGTCTTTATTTATTCTGAGTGAAGGCTATGATTAACTAATATCACCCCTGAGTGTATATACACGCACACATTAACACACATGCGACAAACACACACACACAGATCCCCTTATATAGCGTGTGGTAGTCAGATTGAATGGAGAATTGAGTATTGAGCTAATCCCTGGTGGCAGACTAAAAGCTCTGTAAAGCCAATGACAGGCAGTTAAAAAAAGGCATATTGTAGTTCATTTACAGTACCATAGTGAATTGCTAGAGGAGGGATGATGTTACCAATATAGTTTTAATGGTTTTGAAACACATCACAAGTGGTGAGTTAAAGTTTCACATATGCGTTCCTCCTTCCATGCTGTTTGTACATCAGCACACAGATTACACTGTTTTGCCCACTGCTGAATGCAGTGTGTGAATGTGTGTGCATACGTGTTTTTGTCTCTTTCTCTGCTGCTGCTAATGAGCTGAGGGCAATAAGGCCACGCTTTGTCTTTTGAAGAGACAGACGGCAAGCGGGGAAAGTGGTGCGTGTTGGGCTGCAGCCTACTAAACTTACACACATGAAGGCACTATGTGTCATTCACGTTCTGGCTCTGTTGCTCTGCCTCTGTATGCATGGCGTACCCACCTCCGTGAATGTGTGTATGTGTGTGTGTGTGTGTGTGTGTGTGCATGCTTATGTATTGTCAAATCCCCACAGTGGCAGTGTTCTCATGTGTTTACTCCTAGTGTAGAAACTAAACACCAGGCTGTAATCAGAGCTGCAGTGAGAGGATCACAACAACAGTGTTCCCTCATTATGGCTCCAGCAGATCACCTTTACCTCCTGTGTGTGTGATTATGGTTCCCCCCTGGTAGCCTTACAGGTAGCAGTGGTGCGTGTGGGTGCAGGCACAGCCATCTGTGTGTGTGTGCGCATTACGTAGTATGTGTGTACTTAGAAGAGGTTCGCTCTTTGGGTTTTGGATTGATTGGCTCAAAAGTGTACGGCTCTGAAAGGTTGGTGACTGACATTTCAAGAGCTTCCAAGCAGACACAGTGTTTCACAACATACAGAAGATATTTTTCTTGTAATTATATACACTAGTAATTGCACTATGTGCACAATGAGTATTTGCACATGCCCTCACACACAGATCCATAGCAGTGTGAGTATTACATGCACATAGCTATACAGAGACAGGTTTGATGTCAGGGCTCTACGTTGTAAGCTCTACATTCATGCAAAAGTGTAAATGTAACTGGACTGAATGTAACTAATGTAATGTAACTGCAAAGAGTGAGCTGACCATGATAAACAGAGAAACGTGTGAAATGAGATATGTAGTCCACTCAAGGTTCCAACACAGTTTAGTTGACTTTACACACATTTCTGTGTGTGGATGATACAGCCACTTTCAGTCAAAGCAGTAAGAGTGGCGCGGCAGCTGGAAGCTTTGCTTAATTTTCCAGAGAATTTAAAGCTTACAGAATATCCAAACAACAGCACACATCAGAGGCATCGACAGAAGACCATAAAAGACATGGTACAGAAGAGGGCTCAACCAGTGATACAGACAGTTTCTATCATTTCTCTGTTTTAGATCTTTAAAAGGGAAGCCTCCATATTTACCTGTAAATCCCTGGTGGATTTGGTACACCTACTTCAAATAGCAGTTTTGCGTGTGTATATCTAAATGTTCGTTTAGCCGTAAAGTTTAGAATGCACCCCTGAAACTTTGCACATGCTCCTTAAAGTCAGGCTTGAGCCCGGATTAAAGTGCATTCCTCCCTGCTGCTGGTTGTGCTTGCTGTTCTCCGAGGCAAATGATTACTCAGGAACTCCAGTTAGGTACACATCAGTTTCATCTGCTCCCAACTGATTCCCATTATTGAATTAGGATAACCTGGCCCTCCTCTCCTCTTCCCTCCTTCTCCTTCTTGTTCTCTTGGTTTTTATATTATTGCATTATCTCCGCCTCCCTAACCCTCCCTCCCTGCTTTATGTGGCTCAGTAATGAGACAGTGACAGATTACCCTAAACCCTGCTCTCACTATCTCTACCCCATCTCCCCCCCATCCCCACACACACACACACACACACACACACACACACAGTGAGATAGAGGCTTGCAATAGGTAAGTGCTGTGTGTGAATCTGCATGTTGTGTATGAAGCGTATAAGCTTGCGAGCTCAGTTGACGGCTGTGATATGGTTCATGTGGTACAGATTCTGTTTCTAATCCCATGTCAGACAGTTAGTGCCAGTTTGTGGGAGAGCTGGCAGGTGGACTAAAACCCAAGACATGATACTGTCCAAGATTTTGTACATGTTAATGATGCTATCACCTTCATGCCATGATCATCGTGCGTTGGAGGGGTATGGTTTTCATTTGATTCGGTCAGAAACGTCTCACAATATCACAGGCATGAGGTGGACAACTTTCATTTTTAATGAGCCATTGGCCCCATCTCTACAGTGACACAGCTGGCTGTAGACAGGGTGTAGATAGATAGATGTTTGTTATTTTGTGCCCAAGCTTTCAGTTCTCCGTGTGACTGAAAGCTACTGTTGTAATAGAGGCAACGCTCATTTTGTTATTTAGAATGTATCATCAGATTATCATCAATAAAATAAGATCTATCATCAGTGGTGGAAGGTGTGTTTAAATCCGTTACCTAAGTAAAAGTAGCAATACCACACTATAAAAACACTCCATTCCACTCCTTTCTACATGTAAAATCTTGATTTAATTACCAAGTAACTATAGCTGACAGATGAATGTAGAGGAGTAAAAAGTTCTATATTTTCCTGTGATATATAGTAAAATAGAAGTGTAAAGTAGCAACTGTGGTTGTCCATTAATCTTCGTGGGTCCGGTTCCGTAAACGTACTGCTGAAATGCAGCCATTTAAAATTGAAAAATACTCAAACGGTTTTCTAAGTATTTGAGTAAATGCACTTGGTTGCATTTCCCCTCTGTCTATGATGCATCACATTATCTGTGCAATTGAGGAGGAAGATATACTCCCAGAATGTTACCATCATTTTTCAGAAGGCAGGACCCATCCGTGAATCGTGTCTATCGATCACTTTCCAAATTACCACAGTTATGTACCAAAGTCCATACAGTCTCAGCCTTTTTAATACGCACACGGCAACATGAATGCACATCATTATTTAGATGTCAGACAGCCATGAACTGGCAGCAGGAAAGGAAGTAAACACTTGTGCCTCGCAAGAGAACATGTAATGACATAGTGACATATTGATTATTTGTTGAACCCTGAAACCTCTCCAGCACTCTCTCCCTCTTTCTCACACACACAGACACACACACACACACACTGAAGTTCAGTTTAGTTAAAAAATAGTCAGTGCATATACAACATGGACAAAGGACAAACACAAAGCAGATAAGACAAACTGTTTTTAAGACAAAGCTTAAAACAGTTTATAACAGTTGGAAATAATAGGGTGATAAACAGGGATGAATGAATAAAATCAAGCTCCTTGCTAGCTCAGGCATTAATAAGTGTGATGGATGTAGGCACAAAGCTTGACACAGGTGTGTCTCCCTTTCAGAGTGTCTTTCTTTTCTACCCATTTTCTGTTTCACTAGTCCAGTATGCTTAAGAGCTGTCCCTTAACTGCTAACTGTTGGAGTGTTTATGGACAGTATGCGTGCATAGCCATATGTTTATGGGAGTGGGTTTGTGTGTGTGATTATGCATTGGACTGTGTATTTGAGAAGAGCTTCAGTAATCCTATTGACAGAGATGCAGCTTTGCTTCAGCTCACCAGCAGCAGCTGTCTAGTTTGGAGCGGAGGGGTCCGGCTCTCTTTAACAGCATGGGGGGTGGGGTTGTCTGCAATGTTGCTTCCACGCTCGTTGACCTGTGTCACTGTCATTTATATATTTCTCTTCCCTCTGTGTTTTTCATTTTTGTATTGTTTTATAAGGCTTTCATGTCAGCTAGTCACCTCATTTGTTTGTTCCGAGTGTTTAATATGTGGTTAACTACGCACACACACATACACACACACACACACTCTACCCCCCGCTCCTCCACTCCTGGTTCTGGTCTTGCAGTGGTCTGCTCCGCCTCTGGCTCAGTGCTGTCTCTGTGTCTCAGAGCACACATTCATTATCTAATCTTCCTCTATGTTTAATTTACAGCCTTGGCTGCTGCTGCTGCCATATGCTCCTTTTGTCTCTGCCTACTAACACACTCCCTGACACACACACACACATACACACACACACACGTACACACACTGCTCTGTGTAGCTTTCCCTCAACCTTCAGCATTAGAAAAAAAAAAGGCAAAACAAAAACAAACATGCCAAAAAAGAAAGCCTGCACACACCCACCTTTAGCAACACTTCTCAACCTTCCCACAAGCTTGTGTTGACACAGACTGAGGCGTGTGTGTCTGATTATGTCCTGGTGTGTGTGTGTGGTGTCTGCTGTTCAGGCGTTCAGACAGGGTTTCTGTGAGGAGACAGACTGACCAGTTTGAGGTGAGAGACCTTTATACCGGCTGGTATCCTTATTTTTTCCATCATCACTCCATCTTTAGCCCTTTTCCGTACCTGTGCTCTTTATTGTCTGCATCCTATGAAGGGTGTGTATTTGTTTGCATCTGGAGCATACTTGGGTGTTGCTCTTTATTCTTCATCTCTTTTCAATATTGTGCACTTGAACAGGCAAATACTCACATTCTGGTGTTTGCTGTATGTCTGTGCACAGGGTGAAGGAAGAGTAGGGCTTGCAGACTGTGTGCTCATCCAGGGGCAGCTAATGTAGTGTCACTGTGAAATATAAATGGGCCGAGAGCAGCCGTGCTGTAGATGAGCACTCGCAGGTCTTTTTACACAGTGCTGCTGCATGAAGAGCCCCTATCCTTATTCATTTTCATGGCTCTGCAGTCCCGCTATTGACTTAAAGTGCAGCGATGCAACCACCTACTCTGGTGCATTTGGGAAATATAATGAGCCACAGCGACAGGAATTTAAATACAGTGGAGTGGTGAGGGCAGAAGATGAGAGAGGGCAACACAAGTGGAGCGAGAGAGTGTGTTTCCTGTTTGCTTTGCACGGGATGAGAGTGAATTGCTGCGTTGTTCTCCGCTCACTTTGTCTCAGCCTCTGCCATTATTCTTCCTCTATAGCCCGCTCTCTCTTTCACAAGCTGCTTCCCGTGCTTTCCTGGCCAGTAACACATGTTTTGAAATGACGTATTCACACAGTGAGACACTTTCAGCGAGGGTGTGTGTGAGACACACAGAAAGAGAGTTTGTGGTTAGCAGGGCTTTCTCTCTGGCTCCAGAGGCCCTGGCCAAGTCAGTGGTGAGGTTTGGCTCACTTCTCTCTACACTGCACATACAGTCTTGTACATGCAGACACACACACACACACACACACACACACACACACACACACACACACACACACACACACACACACAGAGTCTCTCTTTCTTTGTCACTTATACCTCTCTCTCTTGCACTGCCCCATCCACATAAGTGCTCTTTTTATTTTATGTACAGTACGCCCACCCTCTTTGCCTTCCTGCCCTCCTAGGAAGTAGATCCCAGCTCGTTTTAATGGTCTGACTGTGTCCCAGGATAAACCTTAATTTGTTCCGCTGTGAGATTCTCCTGTTACATTACACCTCTACACTACCAAACTCCCTTTTTCTCTCTTTCTTTCTTTCTTTCCCTCTGCCTCTTTCTAACTCTCCAACACACATATTGTCATACACGCACACACACACAAAAGAACACACAGGGTTCCTTCCAGTGCTTAACGAGACAAAGAGCCATTGATTTAGCAGGGAGTACAAGGAGTTAGGAGTGATCGATCTTGTTAAGCCCGTGGACACGCTCTCAGAAGGATTGGAAGAGAAGAAATGTGAGATGGATGCAGGGAAGATGCAGAAAAAGGAAGACAAAGAGCAGGTTGGGAAGTGTGATCAAGAGAGATGGTCTCTTAATGTGGTCACGGGGACTGTGCTGGGTAGCTATTAATGTGGCCTTAAAATACATCACACACCCCAACAGATCCAGATGGGATCACTACCAGGTGGGCTGCAATTGAGAAAGAAGAGAGGTGGGGAAGGGGGTGATGGGTGGTTGTTGGAGAGACTGAAATGGAGGTAGGGGATTGATGTATGGAATCTTGTGGAGATTGTGTGTGTCTGTGTGTGTGAGTGTGGGTCTCTGTGTGGTGGGGCATTTTATGGTTAGGTTGAGGTCTGCCTCTTGGGGTATGCACGTGAGCCAGCTGTGTGCACATTAGTGTGTGTTTGCGTGCCGACTCCCCTGCTAACCAAGCTACACTACCACTAGTCTGGAATACAGTCTAACAAAGAAAGCACAACACATGACATTAGAGACATACCGAGTAGATCAGAGATAGTTTAAACATGACTAAATGTGTTCCTGCTATCCATACTAGAACATGGCTGTGCCTCAGCGTGTCATTAGTGGGCATTAAGACTGAAAACTGGTGGAGGTGTGTTGCTTCAGGTGCCAGTGAGATATGAAATATAATTCAGAAAGTCCAGTTTGAGTTACTGATCCACGAATTTGAAGACTTATCAGAATACTCACAGAGAGGATTTCACAACTCACAGACACAACTGTTTTATCTTTGGTAGCAACAATTGGAAGGTAAATAGTAGCGTTGAGTCAAAAGGTGACCCAGGTTCAGCTTTTTTTTTTTTTTTTCCTGGAGCCCTGTGCTTTGGTATCCCTGCTGTGTCACTGGACTGGTCCCAATGAGTAAGGGGGCAATGTAGGGGACTTTGACCCCATTTGGGGTCCCAGGTTTTTTATTTTGGTCTGTCATTATTCGTGATATGTTACCGCTGTATATGCATGATGTGAAGAGAAGTGGATTGATGGTGTGAATTTCACTGCTGGATTAGAGACTGTGGCTGAGAAACTTTCCTTGAGCTTTTATTTCAACATCCCAAGATGTCAAGATGCTTTTTAGCAAAGCAACCCCCAACAGTTCAGTAGAGCCTCTCAGTGGTCAGCTTTAAAGCAGTAGTTCCAAACCAAGGGCCACAAGATACAACTGAGGGGGTTTTGTGAGATGATTGATGTGGTAGGAAAGAAGAAAATTTCTAAGTTGTACTGCGCACTGTTTTCTTTTTTTTTTTTTGGACCTTTCTGTAAACTTTGCTTTTTTTAGACTCTAACAGTTTAAATCAAACTTGAGAAGTTCAGACAGGAAATCTTTCTTTGGTGGAACTGCTAACAACTCACAGACATATACAGTGTGGCAAGGGGCCCTAACTAGACACTGCTTTTTGGGGTCACTAGACATAAAGTTTGAGAACTCTTGCTCTGACGACTGTTGTTGTACTGGGCAGCTCTCAGTTATTAATGTAACTGTATGGATATGAATCCTGGTATCACTGGAAAAGAGCAAATTAACTTTCCCTGAGTAAAATAAAAATAGTAGTTAGTCTTTCTTTCTTTCCCTGTCTTTTTTGGTTTCTTTCTAACAGACTCTCCCTCCTTCTGTCTCTCAGCCTCTCTCTTTCTCTCTCTCTCTCTCTTTGTTGTCATTCCCAGTGCCACTTGTCATCCAGTGACAGCGAGAGCGAGAGTCACTGGTGAGCGGAGCCTTTAAAGGAAGCCGCTTTTTTATGAGCAGACATAAAAACACATGAAGCCGGCGCCTTTTAAAAAGACATCACACCTCCCAAGACAGCCTGGAGAGCAACAGAAAGACAGGAGGGGGTAGGGATGGTGATGGTGGTGCTAGTGGGTGGGTGGGGATGGAGGGGAGGGGGGGAGTTAGTTGAGGATGCAACAGCATACCACACAGAGAGTCAAATAGAGACAAAGCTGCTCACCTTTTCTTGTCTTTTCTCTCTTCCTTTTATATCTCTTCCTCTTTGTGATTACAGTTGTTAGTCTTAAGCACGACTTTAATTTCATATATCCACAGACATGCTGACACACAGATACAATGTTCTAACGGCAACTTAATAGCGTGCCCCTATCCTACGCATCACTGTTGTCCGTTCATGTAATAAGGTGCTGCAGATGAGGTTAGCGTCAGCATTCTCCTCAGTTAATGTTCAAATCTGCAGAGATGCAGAGATGTGAAGAGTTCCTCACGTGTCATCTCCACTGCTAAACACCCAAAGACACAGACAGAAAAGAACATAGGGACATATGAGGCCAGATGATTGCAGCATTGTTACTGAAATGTGTTATCTCCTTATTGTGGCTTGGCTCTGTACACCAGAGCTGGCTTGGCACTGTGCTCCGGCTTTGAGTTGGTGATTATCTGTATCATGATGTTCCTCCATGGAGCAGAAGCTGGCAGGCAGCGAGGCCCATGGAGACAGAGTTCTGCCCAGGCCAGGGCTCTCCGACTGGCCTGGGGTTTGGAAGCCAGCCCCTTCTCACCATGGAGAACTTCCATATTTACTTGTGCACAGCTGGGCCCGAGGATCACTGGTCCTGCAACCAATGTATGCTTGTGTGTGTATAATCAACTGCATCCTGTCAATGAGGCTCACAGATATCCCTGTCGATAAGATGGACTGTGAGATAAGATAAGACCTTTCTTGCTGTAGGCCAACAGTCACTGCATATATCAAACATCCAGTCTAATCTTTAACATAAGGAAGATTAAACCAGGGATCCTTTGAACTTTTGGGTAGACCTTCAATTTGTCTGATGAGTCTCTACATGATAAGATCAATGATAAGAACATTAGCATGTTTTGATAAACCAGTGAGCAGCAATTGGATGCTGAATTTCTAATTTGGTTGGAGATTTGTCTATTATTCTTAGTATTGGCTAATTTAGCCTCAACGCACTAACCTCAAGCAGACATGAGGAGTGGGCTGCGGAGGTCTGGGATGCTCATGCCACACCCTCAGATCTTTTCATTTTCAAACATGAAGTCTTTAGCCCCAAGTGACATGACTGCATGGCTCCTTCTGCAGCCACAAAAGACTTTATTTCATATATGTAGTTTCACTCTCCAAGACCTGTAAACTCATTTTAATGAGTGAAATCAGTGAAGTACTCCTTTAAGACAGCAGGAAAGACGGTTTTGCTCCAGCAAGCTGTTCTGCAGAATACATGCACACACACACACACACACACACACACAACTGAACCACCATTCCTTTGGGTTTTTTTTTTTTTTTTTTTTTTTTTGTTCTTGAGTTTGTTGTGCCTTTTGGTGATTGCATTCGCCACTTTTGTTTTGTAGGGCAGTGTCTATATACTGTTAAGATCCAACATAAATACACAAGTGCACAACTATCATCAAACTCATGCACAGATCTGCTGTCTCTCCAAAAATATGCTCAAGGCTAACAGATGCACTGACACGCTGCACTTTACAAGTACCAAAATCACATTTCATTTTGATCATTGGCAGGCTAACAATGTTGGTTCTCGTAGTTATTTATTATATGTGGAAACTGAGAACTGTGAAGCTGTGATCATGTGATGTCAGTGGCTGTATCTTGGTTGTTATCAGTTCTATTGGTGGCTTGACACCACGATGAGCGTTAAACATGCATGGAGCCATAGCATGTGTGCACACACTGACACACCTAAGTCTCTCACAGTTTGTTAAATGTGGCACACACAAACAAACACACACACACACGCACACACATTGTGATAAATCTATCATGGCCTCTGTGTCCCGTTCTGCCAGCTGCTCACTGCACTGCTACTACGTCTGTCTTGTTGCTAGGATACACACACACTCGGGGAGTAGCTCACCCCTTGTCGCGCACATTGTGTTTGTGCCCATACGTTGCCAGGGTGCCACTAAGTGTACACACATACACATAGACACAGATACACTAAATCAAGAGAAGAAATTGTCCACTGGTGTTAACAGTATCACAGTTGTTTTGGTTCCACCTGGGAAGCATCCTTTACCTCACAGTGTAAAATTAATTGTTTAAAACCAGGCCTTCATAGCGGCGCCCAAATTAGTTAATTATCATTTTAATTGATAGGAAAATTTGCCAGTGATTGGCCTCTCCCTCTTCTCTACTGTTAACTCCCTGAACAAGATGGGGCAGAATGGAGAGCACATTGCTAGTGCACAAGTGCCATTAGAGGGTGCTATCTGTCCTCATTGTTGTACTAGTGTAGCATCACTTCATCCTTATCAGTGAGGATACCTCGACAGCAGCTCCCTCCTCTCTTCCTCTCTCTTTACCTCTCTACTTGGCTCCCCCTCTGTTGTCTTTTTATCTCTCTAAGCCCCCCTCTCTGCTCATCCCCCGCCTCCTCTTTTCCTCCCTACCTCAGTCTTCCCTTCCTACCTCTTCTTTTCATCCTTACCTGCCTCTCTCCTTACCTCTTACCTCCTTGTTTTCTCACTTCTCTACCCGTCTCCCTTCCTCTTCTTGCCCTCTTGCCTGTTTCGCTTCCTTCCCTTCCGCTTCTCTCTAAATTTCCCCCTCCTATCTTGCCTTTCCGCAGCAACAGCAGATGAGATTCCCCTTTAGAAAGGCCTCCCTTCTCTGCCTCCCTTCATCTTTTTCTCCCTCCCTCTCTGGCTCCCTCCCTCTCTCGCTGCATGCGTTCATCACTCTTGCCCCTCAGGGCTTTGTTCTGCCTTAATCAGGAGCTTAAGTGTTGCATTCTCACCCAGACAATGCCTGCCATTCAGTCTGGGCCTGTGTAAATAGGTGTGCCCTGTTAGTGTGCCAGCGGGCATGCCATTCCAAACCTCGCTGCAGTAGCGGTGATCAGCCATAGCCCCCAGCTACAGGAGGCACTGTTCCACTGCACACACTCACAGATATACACACACAAACTAGCAGTAGCAGGAGGTGGAAGAGCAGAAACTTACTGAAGGCTGCCTTTGAAGTGTTGCCATACAAAGACATGGATGGCCAAAGCAACACACACAACACAGGCTCATGGGCACAAACACTTTTATTTAAATGGAGTGCCGGGACAGGGATTCTTTTCATAATCTGCCATTTGCCTCCTGTCCTTATTTGGCGATTTCCATTTCAGATTCCCTGCTTCTCACTTGCGGTCTTGACTTTTTTGTATTTCTTTGTTGGAAACAGCCCTGTGTTGTGTTTAGTGGTAAAACAGCAGAATAGTGACCAGAGGGTTATGTGTGTAGTGGCTGCAGGAGACCAGCAGCCTGTTTCTTAGCCACCTGGCATGCTCTTTCTAGGAGGCACTGTAGGCCTCTACCCAGCTGGATGATGCTTGCTGTCAGACTGGTGTGCCACATCCAGGCAGCCAGCTTCCTCCCAACACCCGACCATCTGTCTGCGTCCGTGATGGCTCTGTACCTGCAGACAGAGGAATAGGGAAAGGCTGACAAACATACTGTATGTTAGAAAGAGAGAAACCTGTGTATACACACAAAAAAAGGCTGGCAAGGACACTCTATGTGAACTTTGCGCATAAAACCCAAGTTCAGCAGTGCACATTCACCAAGCTTGTATATTCATATCAACTTACAACTTACAAAGAGAGGGAGAGCCAGACGGAGAGAGACGATAAAAGGGGAAAGGGGTGTACAGTCGTACAAACATACAGTAGACAGACAGCAAGTGACACAGAAAGAAAAAAAAATAAGACCACACTCGCCCATGCTATCTATCCTGCTCAGATGGCCATTTGGGCTTGTTAATCTATCGCCTGGTAACAGAGACAGCCTATCAACAACAGCCACGCCCCTCTGCACATGCTCATAGAGAAGGGCTCATTTGGATCTTTGAAGGGAAAACGCACTCACCACACCAAAATGCATGCATGCACACACACACACACACACATGCACGCACACAAAACTCCCCACAAATCCTGGCCTGTCATTGCTCTCCATTGTTTGGCTGCGGTTGCTTTCTCCTGGTGTGACTGCCAGCAGATGGCTAGCACTGAGCTGTTGGAGTCGGCCTGGGGCCCACACACAGGCGCACACGCACAAACACGCACGCACACAAACACACACACAGGCAGAGAAACACTCACCCATACAAAGAGTATCTTATTGCACACAGAGCATATGCACGGTGTCCACTGAATGGCGCTAGTATTGGCTCTGTAACACTCCTCTAGGTTTACTCATACTTTATACAGTTTATACATTACGTACAGTTTACTATGTGTCACTCGCTTTTATTCTCTCGCTGTTTTTCCACGCTCACACACTTAGACACACAGGCTCCTGATAGACTGTGGAGCCGCTCAGCTACAGGTGCCCCTCATGACCCCTCTCCCTGTAATGACTGTGTAATCTCATAAAAGGGCCGCCTTACTGCATTAGCATGTGTAAAGGCCATTGTGCTAGTGTGTGTGTGTGTGTATGTGTGTATGTGTAAGCAACAGTTTGGAATCTTGCTTCTGCTGCCATCTTTTGCATCTTTGTGTATATGTGCATTTCTGTGTGTGTGTGTGTGTGTGTGTGTGTGTGTGTGTGTGTGTGTGTGTGTGGTTCACAGTGATCCAGTGTGTCTAGAAGCAGGTGTCAGGCCTAATGGAGTGTGTTGGCACAGTGTAAAAGCAGCTGCTACAGCCCGGGGTCATCCGGGGTCGACCAGAGGTGAAAGGTCAGGGTTGGGGTTAGGAGTCAGCTGTAGCTACATGACATTCCACTACTCACTAATCATAGCTCTGATGAATGGCTGCAAAGTGGCAGCTGGTAGACAGGAGGCGGTGTGTGTGTGTGTGTGTGTGTGTGTGTGTGTGTGTGTGTGTGTGTGTGTGTGTGTGTGGCGGTGTCAGAGGAAGATACAGGGAGAAGAGAGATGAAAGGAGAGGGGAGGGGAAGAGAAGTGTGTGTGTATGTGTGTGTGTATGTGTCTGTGTGAGGGGGAGTGGAAAGAGGAGAGGAGGTCTATACATTGCAACTAATCTCACATACACATTCACACAAGCAGGCAGGAAAGTATTGACTGCACAGGGCTGTGATCCTGAAGGAGCTGTACATCAGAGAAGACAAGCACAACAACACAGGCTTTTGTCAATGTCAGAAACTCCACACACACATACGTAACCTCTACACACATCTAAGGGCGCACGTGTATGCATCGTCATCCTCTCTCTCTCTCTCTCTCTCAAATTCACACACACACATACATAAACACACAGTTTGTTGTGTCTGCAGAAAGCTGGGACTAATGACAGGCTTTGTGTTGTGTGTGTGCTCACTCAGCTGCCCCCTGGACACACTTTACCCACCCAGCAGAAATCAGCCCTTTGTGTTTCTCTCTCTCTCTCCCTCTATCGTTGTATCTCTCTCTATCTTGTTCTCGCTGTCTCCCCACTTTCTTCTCTCTCTGGAGAATAGAGTTGTTTTGCTGTGCTCTGCTGTATATATTACCTACTGTATGTATTTTCCTGGGCTCTGACCACAGATATATGAGTGCAGCAGTGTTTTTTGGCTGACACCAGCCTTTCACATTTACCAGTAAACGGAGCAATAAAGCCTGTCCATAAAAAACTGACATTTTGATACAAAACGGTTAATATTGAGGCTTTTCATATTTATACTGCGCCATTGATATGATGTGCTAAATCATGGTGAATAAAACTGAATCACTGTGAGTTTTACAACTACTGTGTACGTCTGCTGGCATAAAACAGTAGGAGTAAAATATATTTAGTAACAGTACTGAAAATACGATGATGTTGATTGTGTCTCTGTGTCACTAAAAGTATTTCAACATCATTTTCATCTTTAACTATCCAGTATTTTGTTTATCATTTGGCTAGTTTGGCTAGTAGGAGGCACTTTGTTACTGTCTACAAGGTTTTCAGTATGTTTTCTGAGTATGAGGGAATTTACACACACAATTACTAGCTGCAAACTCCAAGTCTTGTTTTAGTACTATTTAGTATTCCCTTAGTCAGTGTTAGACTGATCTATTTGCTCGAGTGACTCCAGTAAATAGAGCTGTCCGATCATGGCTGCTAAATAAGCTGTTTATGTATGGCTGATGGAGGACATTGTTTCATTAGTGCAAGTTCACCCCCCCCCACACACACACCCCTGTGCCACTGTTTTCTTCTTCTATCCCTCCCTTTGATTTGTTAAACCATAATGAGCAGCCTTTCTGTCTCCTTCAGTTTCTTTATCTGCTCATCCACTAATCCCTCCTCCTGAGTTGTGTCCATCTATCTTTCCTCTGCCCCATATCTAAATGCCATCGATGAGAGCCGACTGCAGCAAAGATTCCTCTTCAAAAGCACTGTGTGTGTACACATGTGTGTTGAGTGTTTGTGTGTGCGTTGAGCATGTGCGTGCACATGTAGTTGTGTGCTTTACTCAAAAGCAGACTGTCAAGCGGTCAGCTTGTTTTTGCTCTGACAGCTGGGCCAAGCAGGAAGAAGCCAATCGATAGCACTTACCCTCTTCCTGTTTGAGTTCCCAACAGACTAGGAAGAAAGACCCAGCCCTGCTGTCGTCATCAGCACTGTGTGTGTGTGCGTGTTATATACAAGTGACTACCTGTCTGCAAACACTTTATGTCTATAAAGCATTGTGTCAGAGTAAAATTGAGTGTGTTTATGTATTTGGAGCATTAGCCCAAGGACACAATGTAGTGCCATAGAGGCACATTTTTCTTGATTTACTGACATCCATCTTCTTCTCCCTTAGGTTTGAGACCTAAGTCTCAAATTCAGATAACTCTGAAATAGTAGCCTGATAACTTTGAATTTGAATTTTGAAGATAAAGTAAAAAGGATAAAACAGAGGTAAAAGACACTACACAAATCCATGCATACATATGCAGGGGTACTGTGGGGGTCCTACCCATGAATCCCTCCCTGCCCCTGCTCTATGCGCTATGACATGCCTTGACTTGGAAGAGGAAAAAGTGCCCTACAGGGGCCAATAAAGTGTCACATAGTTATTGAGGCACTTGTACCCATGCATCCTGTTCCTGGGGACAAACAGACCCAGGGAATGGCACAGTATTTACTGTGATACGTCAAATGCTTTGCTTCCCTTCCTTTGAGCTCTGTTCTCCACCAGGATGCACATGTTTACCATTTTGACATCACTGGCTTGTAAAGGACAGGATGATAGTGAGCGCTGAGGTCAGATCAGCACCCACTTTGGCTGATCCACTGACCGCCAGTATCCTGTGCTGCTGGGGAGTTTGCTTTAGCTTGTGTGCACAGGTGGTTTGACCTAATTCATACTGCTGATTCAGTCTGAATGCTATTAGCAATTATAATGTTTGCTGAGGTATTTCTTTGGACAAGAGACTGAAGCAAATTGTGGCTTGCTCCAAGGTCGAGTCCAGCATCAGTTCCAGTGTTGTTGTTTTATTTGGCTAAACGTGATGGTCAGCTGTGTTTCACTTTGGGGGGAAGGCAGGTTGAGCAATATTCCACATGATGAATTTTGATAAAAATGTTATATGTTTCAGCTGCAGAGTTTGTATCAAATGCTATAAAATAAGAAAGTCAGATTCTCTTTCTTCATTTAAAAGTCCATCACATCTTAAAGATGGCTGATAGCTGCTGCATGCATGTGAATCTCTGTGCGTTCATATGCATCTTTTTGTATCTGTTGTCTTGTCGTGTCTATCCAGCTGCCCACAAATCAGCCTTAGTGTGAGACTTGCTACTGTCCGTCTGCCCTTGACTGACCCAAGCCTGACCTGTGTTTGGGCCCCGGGCCTCCTCATGGCTACTGTATGGGCTTGCATGTGTGTACATATGCGTGTGGTTGATTGTGAATGTGTGGCCAGCACAGGGTGGTGGGGTGTAATTTGAGCCCCAGGCTTGGACAGGACTGCTGCAGATTCCATCCAG
Source organism: Toxotes lorentzi (assembly GCA_037833715.1). Lineage (NCBI taxonomy): Eukaryota > Metazoa > Chordata > Actinopteri > Toxotidae > Toxotes > Toxotes lorentzi. The sequence goes on from JBBMJY010000001.1 coordinate 14,470,182, forward strand.
GCAGAAAAAGCAAGACATGGGAGCCGCAGGGTGATCAGAGAGAGAAGGGGGAGAGAGAGAGAGGACAGGATAGGACAGCTGAAAGAGTAAGAGGAGGGAATGTTGGAGGGTAATGGACAAAGAGTAGCGAGGCTCTTTTTAACTCGGTCTCCGTGGAAGAGAGATGTCAGTCTGTGTCAGTTCGCTCCACTAACCAGCCTGTAGCAGGAGAAACAGATCTCTCCCTCCCTCTCTCTCACACTTTCTTGCTTTCTCTCCCCCTCTCGCTCCCTCCCACACCATCTCTATCTACTTTCTTCTCTCATATCTTTTGGTGATAGCTTTTCTGCCTCAGTTGAGAGAAGCAGAAACAACCCACAGCTCAGGGGAAAACACCAAGACTATGAAAAAGACCAAGCAGTGAACCAGTCATCTCTAAAAGGCAGGCAATGTATAGTGCAGGTCTTCTTCTGATCACACTATGGGTGAGTGAGAGCAGGCTGCTCCAAATGCTGTGGAGTAAGGCCCTGAAGGCAGGGCATGCTGCCGGCTCTGCAGCAGCGTTTCCCTCAGTGTTGTGAGGAGGGCAGCACACAACTCTTCAAACACAGAAGGGATCAAATCTTCAAATCCCCTGAAAATGTCAACCACGTCTGAGGAAATGTCAGTAGAGCTGAGAACACACGCAAACACACATCCGGGCCTGAACGTGCACACACACAGGCACTCGCAATCAAAACCATGGCAAGAGAGGCAGTGTGATATAGGGCAGTCACATCCTGTGGGTGAAATCAGCTCCATCTCCTTCTTTTTCCCAAATCTCCAGGGAGAATCACTGTATGCTTCTGGAGGTGTTTATTCCCAACAATGATGAAGTTATAATCCATGGCATTTTCACATGAATAAACATCTCCTTTGAAACTCTCCAACGTGAAATGATGTAACACAGTTGTGATTCAACTGGCAATGCCCGTGTAGTGAAGACGGAACAACGCGAATTGGTACCAGAGGAAACCGAGGAATAATTACATGATTTATTGCTTGCAGGTCTTTAAAAAGTCTGTTCTCAGTCTTAGCTGACTCTTAAGATGGCTGAGTATTTCAAGGACTATTTCAAGTTATAATTTCCTGGAATAAACAGTGATTAAATTCCTGGTCTTATTGCCTTTCTTGTTCCAGGAAAAAAGATTATATGAAACACTTTATGATAATACATATAATGTGACATCTAAAGTCATATGTAGATCCTTAGTTGTTTCAGGTGAGCTCATCTGGAGCCACTGACATCATCCTGTGTTCCTATTGATCTCTCATCACCCCTGCTGACTAACTTATCGACACCCTCAAGTGTATTTCCTGTCTAGACTGTCAGCGGTGTTTATGGATGGCCCTGCCCCCTGGTGACACACACACATACACACATGTGTGGCCACCTCCTCTGCCTATTGATGTATCCTTTTGCTTTTGACTCCATCCTGCTCCTTAATGAATCTGGGTGGTGTGTACAGATGTTGCGCAGGGCAGTATCGACGGGCATGGCCGTGATGAAAGAGCTTGTCGCTGGAGAGGCTTGGGTTAGGTCACAATGAGTGTGTGAGAGAGAGGGCAAGAAAAAGAGAGTAATTGTTAGAGGGCGCATGTGTTTCTGGGTGATGTGCATGTGTGTCGCCTCATCACTCACTGGGTGTCATTACTAGGAAGTTATACTGAGCCCAGAGCAAGGTGTGTGCGTGCGTGTGTGCAGCACTGCTTCAAGAGGTTGACAGGTGAGATGTGGGTTGAGACAGGCAGATGACTAGAGAGGTTGTGACTGTTCTGCCTGACAAGGCTCTCCCTCTCTAACACACTCACACGAGCACTCACACTTTTCCCTGTGCAAGCCTGCAGGCCCTCCGGACTCTCTGTTTATCTGCAGCTTCCTATCATGATCTGCGCTGAGCTGCTAATGTCTTGTGATCCTTTGAGGGCATACAGTGCTGAGCACTGCTGTGTGATTTCGGCTGGCAGGCTCTCTCTATGTCCTGTGACATCATCCATTACCAACTTCCTCCTTACCGATTAGAGATGATAATGCTGAACTGTGGAATTAACCTCAATTAGTGCTACCTCTGTAGATCTTTCTCATTTCACCTCCTGACTCTTGCACTCCAATTTACATGTCCCTGGTCTATTCCTTTTCCATTCACAGGGCATATATCAACATGAGGGTGGAGATAAACTCAGACACAGTTCTTGAATTGGAAGATACAGCATTATCTTTTTATTTACAAAAAAAAAGAAAACAATTTCTTATTTTTCCAGTACTAGCAAGATCGGTTGGTTGGTTGGTCCACCACTTTGGTCAAAACTAAAAGATCTCAACACCTATTCAATGTATTGCCATGAAATTTTGTACACATATTGACAGTACCCACAGAATGAAGTACACTGACTTTCTTCATCCCCCGATTTTTACTCTAGCACCACCAGCAGTTCAAAATATTAATTATCTAATCTAGATGGATTAGATCAAAAGTTTAAGGTTCCCTGAGAATGTCTGGAAGTCTACCATGCTAATCTAAACATTACATGCTGCTTCCAACACATCAGCATGTTGACATTGTCATTGTGAGCATGTTCCCATGCTTATGTTAGAATTTAACTCAAAGATCTGCTGCATTGTGCCAAATACATCCTTGCAGATCTGCTAGCATGGCTGTAGCCCAGTGTTCAAAAACCTTTTTCCAGGTCTAAATCACTTCTTGTGTCCAAATATAGGCCACATAATGTGCTGTTCATAAATACGAGAAATTAAAACCCCATGCAGATGTTCAAATACTGAATAATGCCGTTTTTACAACCAGTCTGTTTTGAAAGAGACTGTCGTCCTGTAAAAAAAAAACATGCCCATAGGTTGTCTGTGCGAGTTCCTGTGGGTCGTCTCAGAGGCTACGGACAAATGGCCTGTGTGGTTGTTCAGGTTGGAGGAGTCTCCTCTCAAAATCAGCATACAAGGTAAAAATTAAAATATGGATGACTGCAATATATAAAGTGAAATTTAATTAGAGAGCAGCATAAATCTTCATACTGAGCTCTATGCCACAATACAACAAGAGGGAAAAAAGCAATTAGGAACTATACACTCCAAATCTGTGTGATGGCCGTGACTGCATACTATCAGGTTGCTGGCCCATAGTTAGACTCTGCAGTCTCTCACAAAGTCGGTAAAGTGCCTGTCAGTCAGATGGGTCCTGTGCTTTGTTTTGATTATTTTCATCTTCAGTGCACAGGAGGAGAAGAGTGGAGAGGAAACTCTTCCCTGCTCACAAGTCACCAAAAGTTGCCCTAAACTGCAACAGCAAATATGTTCTAGTAGTAGTTTTCCTTTAACATAATAAGGATATGTTGGTAATTCATGTATTTGGCAAGTCTCTAAACCTAAACCTAATCACAGATGGGACTCAGGATGTGAACCCTGGTCTCTGTGACAGGCCTGTGCTTTGTACACTGACTATCCACCCTAACCAATCATTGGCAGCTCCAGTGCCTTTTATAAATGTAGCACTTTATTCATTTAATAATCGATTACGTTTTGTACAAAACAAATGTTTAGTTGCAGTTTAGCTGTATAGAAACGTAATTTCTAGGAGTTGTTTTATCTTAGTATTATTATTTTCCCTCTAAAGCTTTGCAGTCTAATTTCACAAAGGTCGACAAGTTGATTGCAGTCGACAGGTTGGCGACCCCTGCTGTAGACTCTTATTCTAGTTCACTAAAGAACCAATGTTAATACTAGTCATCACGCCCCTTCCCAATTATATGGGCAAAAATGAGTCACTTGAGTTCAGTGATGGCAGGAGCTATATGTGTGCCATCATATCTTAGCTTCCAGCTTGTTCTGTAAGACCAATATGTCAAGTGTTACTCTGTACCATCTGTTTTGGTGGATGAGAGAAGCAACAATATCTCAGTAATTAAATTACAAAGGCTTGTGTCCCTGACCTGACAGAGCAGTTTAGATACTCTTAGTTTCCTCTCTGTATCCTTCTCCTTTATACTTTTGCAGTTTAATAAACAGCGTGAGGAATTCATAATCAAGCTCCTCACATGTGCACTTTACTCCAAAAACAAAGAAAAGGAGAAAGAGGAAGAAAAAAAGACAGTGAGGAGGCTGAATGAGAGAGCACAAGACAGAAAAGGCTAGGAAACATAAGCAGGTTTGTTGTGTATGTTTTCAGGGGTAGATGTAATCTCCTGGCTCAGACATGACTATTTAATGGCATCTATTTTTTTTTTATTTTTTTTTTTACTTACACCTGACATGTTAGACCAGGGAGGCACACCCAATGTGTCTGACAAGGAGGATAAGATAATCAGGGATACTCAACAAAGCAAAGAATAAAAAAAAAAAAAACCCACACACACACACTCGCATGTGGCATAGCCATTACTGGGAGTGTGTGGGAGAGGTGAATCGTTAGCTTGAACAAAAGGTGATTTTATTGTTAAGTGAGGCGTGTTTAAATGGTTTTTAACTGCTGGCGTGGCTGAAGCAGCTGTCTGGGCCTGAAGAGAGGGCAGGTGAAAAAAAAAAAAGCTTCCGACCAAAAGAAAATCCCCCAGACCAGCAGGTGACCTTACATATAGGCCATATGGAAATATACTTGTCGGTATTTGTGTCATAGTTACTATTGTGGTTTTCCACACCTGCAACTGTAGGAGGAAGCATTGATGCACCTTGATGCCCACGAACGTGTAAGTGAATGTAAGCACAGAGACACACACACACGCACTCAAAAAACTGAAATAAATAAAAAAATAAAAAAGTACTAACTACTTCCCCCTGGCTCCTCATGAGAAGTCATTAGGAATGTGTCTGTGTGTTTTATTTTTAGCAGTGTGTGTTTAGGAGGGGTAGTGGAGTCTCGTCAGTCTTCAGGGCCCTCCTGCTCTGTCGCTCTGTGTCTCTGTCTCCAGCTGAGAGCTATGTATATTTCATAAGCCCAGGGTGCCTTTTTGTCTTAAGATGCACTGCACCTCCCCTGCCTGTCTCTCTGCTACTCGTCAGTGGAGGGAGCCATCACAGTCTCTTTTAAACTCTCTCTCTCTCTCTCTCTCTCCCCTCACTGACAGCCAGCCTTTGCTTCTCCCTCTTCTTTTCATGGTCAGCTTGTTTCTCTCCTGAAGCCTCATCCCTCTTTCCTCTTTCAGCTGTGGAGGGGAGCAGAGTATAGAGCACATCCAAGCCTACTTGGGCTGTCAGGAAAAGTCTCTCTCTCTCTCTCTCTCTCTCTCTCTCTCTCTCTCTCTCTCTCTCTCTCTCTCTCCCTCTCTCTCTCTCTCTCT
>JBBMJY010000001.1:14500923-14512405 GCA_037833715.1 Toxotes lorentzi
TGTGTGTGTGTGTGTGTGTGTGTGTGTGTGTGTGTGTGTGTGTGTGTGTGTGTGTGTTTGTGTGTGTGTGTGTATTTCAGGCAGGGCTGTTCTACACAAGACTGTCTGTTCGGAGGCAGATGCCTCACTGGGCGTGAAGCCCAGGAATTGTGTGTGTGTGTGTGTGTGTCTCGGTGAAAGAGGGTAATGGCTGACTCTACATGGCCTCTGACCCTGCTGGGCAGCACAAGTCCTCCTCTGTTTCTTCTCACACTGATTAGGGGGTCAGAGCTGCATCACACACACACACACACACACACACACACACACACACACACACACACACACAGTGTGCCTCTTTTGGCTCTGCCGTCAGCACAATAGAGAAGGAGAAAGAGGACATTCAGTAACGCTGAGAGAGGTGGGGTCAAACTGAGAAGAAGGGAGAGGGATAGAGAGTGGAGAGATGTGAAGTGAAGCACATAAAGAGAACAGCGGCACAACATGGATTTGCAAAGATAAGAGAGAAAAAATGGATAGCACAGGATATAGGCTTGGCGGAAACAGATATCCTCAAACATAGATAAAAGACAGGAGGGTGAGAGCAACATACCTGGTTATTAGAGGAAGAAGGAGCAAAGGATAAAAAGCGAGGATGGGTGGAGTTGGATTAATAGAGAAATGGGGGCTGAGGGAAATAGTGGCTTTTTTTCCTTGCTTTGTCCTTTTCTTTCTTTCCTCTCTCTCTTTAAGGATGAATCATTCAGCAATCATTTATTTTTCTGTTGAAGCACGACTTTACCCTCTCTACCTCCATGCTAACCTCTCTATCTTTATATCTCACACTCTCCCCCTCCCTCATATCTCTCTATCTGAAAATGAAAAGGAGAGGGAGCGGGGTGTTAGCCCAGCCACGGTTCTGAAGGAAACACAATGTCTGTGAGCAAGGTGCGTGTGTGTGTGTGTGTCTTTGTGTTTGTGCATGTGAGAGACACGGTTTTAGCCCTTGAGGCAGCTTTCCTGGCATTTGACTAAAGGCTTAGGTGTCTGCAGGCCTCTTTGTGTATGCATGCATGTATCCCTGTTTGCATGTGTGTACGCGTGCGTATATGTGGCAATGACCCATGTAAAGAGAGAGAGTGTTTGTTTGTGTGTGTGTGTGTGGGGGGGGGGGGTGGCATTCATAATGGATGCTCTGCCTGCTGCACACAAGGGTGCACAGTGCCGTGAGAAATTCCCAGCTTAACAAGTCTGCCTGAGTGTGTGTGTGCGTGCATGTGTGTGTGTGTGTGAGAGAGAGAGAGAGAGAGAGAGACAGTGAGTGGCAGATAGGAAGAGAGAGCAAGGGAGTGTGTAACATCCATAACTGATCTTAAAGAACGTAGCCATGAGGCAAAGTCAGTTCCATCCCCATCATCTTTTTCCACCAGTATTAACCTCGGCTAAGTTTTTACTTCACTGTTCTTTCTCTATGTACAGTATCTCTCTTTTTTTTATTTATATACAGTGTCTCTGTGTCTTTATGGTTTCCCTGTTCATGTCTGTGCTAAGGCCCCCCCCCCCACCACCACCACTGTCACCGCTTTCCTCCACCCTTGCATACACATCACCTTTTTTCCTTTTCTGTATAATTGTGTCTTCAGCTTTTCAAACAGGCTGTGGTATATCTGCCTGCCCACTTCCCTTTACAGTGGAAATGTCATTTGTTTCCTGAACTGTTCCAGAGTAGAGCAGCCAGAGGCCTCTACCTGTTAGACACTGATAGCACATTCACACACACACACACATGTGCACTCAATCCAGGTTTTCTTGAACCCCTGAACATTGCACGTCATCCCGACTGTGACACACACACACACACACACACACACGGTTCCTCTGTCTGCTGTTGCTCTCCAAACACAGAGAGAATGAGAAAAAGAGGCAGACAGGGAGGCATTCGGACCAATAAAAACAGATTAAGCACGCAACTGAAAAATACGTTTTTTTTGCATAGCTTATGTCATTTTTTAAGCCTGTGGCTGTGATGAAAGGTACTAATGTTATACTCTGTGGGTGGAGCAGGTTCAATGTTAACACTGTTACAGGGCTTTTATAAGCCCTTTTCCATAATGCACCATAAACTCTAAATGTTGTAGCCCAGAGGCCCTGTTCAGACCTGGCATTAACATGCTTCTAGAGTGATCTGATCACAAGTGTACAGCTCTAAATACAGGTGTGAATGCACCCAGGATGCATTGAGGACGCATTGAGGTCTGATTATGTAGACCACATCCTGAAGTGGCCACATTCTTTTAGGAGTGTGAACACAAATGTGATCCGATCACAGGACTGCCTACTCAGCTGACGTCCTGTATATAAGCGGATGTATGTATTCATTGTAAACATATTCAAGTTGTACAAATCGTGTAAGCTGGCTTGAAAATTTCAAAAAGCCCACAGAAGCCAGATAAAGTATTTGAAACTTTGGTGCTGGGCACCTGGTGCTGTCCATAAAACAAGACCCACTGTGTTCTGTCCTTTTAAAAATCTAAAAGCAAAATTCAAAAGCAGCCAAATTATAAGGCTGCATCTTGATTCTCTATCTAAGACAGATCGATGGCTCAGGCTCTAGGAGGATTTACAGAAATCTTACATTGTAGCTGTGGGAACACAAGTTGCAATAGAACATCATACAGCATGCAGATGGTTTTGCTTTTGACAGCTTTTGACAATTAACACCCGTTAACTAAAAATATTTTTTACAGTATAGTATCATTCAAACCAATTTAAAAATATATGCTTCTGTCAGAGGATGGCTTTCTGTGTTACCTTTGCACCGTGCTTATCTGTACTATCAAAGCCTCATCTTCTAGTAACAAATAAACAACAGAAGGATCGTAGTTCTACGCACATCAAATGTAGGTGCAAGGTTATAATAAAACCACACTGATGAAAAAAGCAACGCCTGCACACTGACTCCAAATCACCTTTATTAAACAGACAATATTTCAATCCCAGTTGGATCTTTGTCAGGTCAAAATGTTCAAAAATTGTTGAAAAACATTAACAAAAGACCCAGATGCATTAAAATGCAAAAATCATTTCACCTTTTTTCACTGCCGCAGTCACCGCTTCTGTCATGAAGGAGCAGACTTGAGGAGTATTTTACTGAAGACCTTTTTGTGAACAAACAAGAAGTGGCTATAAAAACACACCTACATATTCTTTGCCAGAGCAGACTGCTCCAGCCTTGATCCACAGTGCAGATTGTCAGCTTTATCTTGGGCTTAGAGCAGGGCTGAGGAGTGAGGGCAGGAGGCAGGACCCAGAGGTGTCAAGGTGTCTGGGCCCTGTTGACAGCGACGGGTACAGTGTGCACAGGGCAGAGGAGCAGAGGAAGAGAAGTTATAAAGGCAGACAGGAAGGCTGGAAGAATTCCTCATGCTTCTCCTCTATGCCTTCTGTAAACAAAAATGAGAAGAAAGAATGAGAAAGGTGGAGGGACAAGTAGGGGGCTTGGTGGTTGAGTGGGAGCGATGAGGAGGAAGGGGCTCTATTATAATAGCTGGGTCACAGGGATCCCTGCCATTCAGGACTGAAAAGAGGCCCCAATTAAATGACTTTGTCGAGCAAGTGAGCTGGAACAGTGTGCGAGTCTGTGTGTCTGTGTGTGCAACGGAACGCTCTTATGCATGTGTCCGTGAGTGAGTGTGTGTGTGTGTTTCAGTCGTTGATACATTTTGGAATGTAGGTCTGAAGTGTGTGTGTGTGTGTGTGTGTGTGTGTGTGTGTGTGTGTGTGTGTGTGTGTGTGTGTGTGTGTGTGTGTGTGTTTCTTTGTGTGCGCACACGCGCTCACTTTTGTAGTACTGGGGGGCGACGAGGTACTTGAAGTGTCGCCATGGTGCTGTAATTAGCGAGCAGGGGTGAAAGGTCGGCCACAATTCTGCTGGCCTGGGACGGGACCTCTCTCAAGAGCTGGAGGAGGCGGAGGGAGCCGGGGGAGGCGAGCAGAAAGGGGGAGTGTTTTACAGAGCAAAGACTACGCACACAGCTAAAAGAGGCTCCTGACTGAAAGAAGATAGAAGATAGAAGGTAGAAAGAGACTAGAAAGCCATTAAGCAGTGTTAGTTTTGTAACGGTTATCCTCCCCACTCTTACCCCCCGGCATATTTCGACATGTTTATTGCTGAAATGTGTGTGTGTGTGTGTGTGTGTGTGTGTGTGTGTGTGTGTGTGTGTGAGAGAGAGAGAGGTTGGACACTTTGAGTCCCAGGCTATGAATTTAAATGCATGTTTCAGTTGGTTAGCTTGTGACGCTTCTTAATCTTGAAGTACCTTTAATCTTTGGAAAATAGATTGATTGTGAGGGTAAAATGAAGCAGCGCTGCAGTAAATGGATGCGGGTTGGTGAAATGAAAAGAAAAAAAAACAGGAATTAATATAGAGGCAAGAGGAAGAGATAGTGGGATAGCAGGAGACAGCGAAAGAAAGAGAAAAGTACGAGACAGCTGCAGTTGTGAGAGATAAAGGTTTTTAAAAAGCCTGTTAAACACTCCAGTGATGTATAAAGTGTCTGCATGCCTGTTTGAATGCCTGTCTCTCTGTATGTTCAGATGTTTGCCTGTCTGTTGGAGTATATCACCATGACTCTGTAAGAACATAGTCCGCTGCTTCCATGTTTCACCAGACGTGGCACGCCAGGCTCTCCACCCTGCCGCAGTGTATCAGTGTGGAAGTGGCGTATAAATTAGTAAAGCGACAAAACAAGTTCCCGCCATCTCATAAAATCTCCTGTAGATGTCCTGTCAGATCTAGCACTGCTGAGGAATGGTATTATGACACTTTCTGTTCTGCTCTCACACAGGAAAAGCACTCTCTTTATCAAAGTATAATGTCTCCAGAGGGAGGGGAAGACAATTGTTCTTGTCAGTTTGTCAGTTTGAGTTGAATACAGAAGTAGGCCTGTTTATAATTAGAGACTCCATGCACAGTCAGTAGAATTTTCACTATCTTATCCCATCCAAACTCAACCACACGCTTGCTCACACACACACACTGTGCACACATACACTGTGTGCAATACCATGTTTTGTATTTAAAGATGCCACCTTGAGAGTGGGCAAGGCACATAGAACGAGGTGGTTACAAACGCAGTGTACTTCCTTTATGTGTGTTGGTTGTTTCAGAGGTGCAGAGTGTGTATGTGTAAATATAACTGTTTATAAAAAGGGCTTTGTAAGGTGGAGGAAAAGATTAGCGCTCAATGGGACAGTGTGGGTGTCTAATGCAGAGACAGTCTGTTGATGAAGACAACAGACTCTCTTTTTTAGTTGGCATACGGTGATCAACACACATGCAGCAAAATCTGTGACATGTGTGAGAGGGTACGCACGTCTCTGTATGGGGGGAGATTTGTCCCACCAGGCAACTGAATTTGAATTATATGTTTTGTGATGCTGGCAATTAAAAAAAAAAGACAGTTTTACAGCTTGTATGTTTAAAATGTATATAATGCTGGGAAAAAGTTGAAACTCTATGAGATGAAAATTATAAAAGGTTTGAGGTGGATTTAATATAAATGTTTACTACCCACATTTTTGCAGTGGGTAGTAAATACAGTGCCAAATGATTAAGATGTTTCAATTCAAATGTTACTTCATTAATTTTTTCCTCCTTTATCAATTCAGGCACAAAAGAATATGAATATACCACCACTCCTAAATGCATGTTTGCTACAGGAAGAACTTTCGTGATCAATTCTTTAATCCCACATCTTGTTCTCCTCCAGACTAGTCTTTGAGTTTGACCTTGATGGCATTACCTTTAAGTCAGATATATAATAGTAGTCAATCAAAAACAGTCATTTTGGAATTCCTTTTTATTTTTTTTTTAAAATGGAAAGTATGGTGGTGATGGTACAAGAGGGAACTCAAACATTCTGAGCTTGTGTTTGACATTATTTTAACCTTTATGGTATGTTTATGTTTGTATTGTAGTGACTTAGTTTAGTTTTCTTTTCTGACCTGCTTCACAGACAGATGAACATTTTAAATGATGGACTGAAGTCAACCTGTTAGTTGTAGATGACCGGGAGAATCCCTAAAACAAAGTCTCTGTGCAAAAGGAACTGGTTTGATTATATTTGCAAGCTACTGTTTTAACCCATATATCTTACGGACACATATTTCAATGTTCATGCTGCATTTATTTGTGTTCAGGTGTCTGTGCGCCTACTGTGTTGATAACTTCATGAACTGTCTATCACAGAACACCTGTCTCATGGAATTTCTTAAATTTCCTCATTTTATTAATGTGAAGTTCATATTATGACATTTGCAAGTACATATGTGAGTTTGAACTCCTTCAGTTTGAGTTTCAGACTTCCAGAGTGTGGATATTTTGGCCAGTCCTCGATTCTTCAAGTGGATTGCAAAGGGTTAGAAGTGAAGTTTAGATAAGGGTTTAGTGGTGAAAGGTCCTCACAAGAACATTAAGACAAGCATGTGTGTAGGCCTGTTATCTTCATGTGTGCACTGTGCTCTACACTGAACGAGTGCGCCTGTTAACTATGTGCCAACTGGCACTGAGCCCTTGGCAGTAGGCTGGCGCTCGCGTGCCCGCTCAGCTCCCACCACCTGTCTGGTCCCTGGAAGAGTCACCGGGCTCCTGCAGGGAGGGCCTCCACGGTGGGTGGGGTTTGTGGTGTGTGCATGTGTGTCTCCTGTGCTGTGTGTATATGAGATATTGGGTGGGTGTGGGGCGGGGGGCATTCGCAGGCTGTGAGGAGGGGAGGCCAGGAGGAGCAGGGAGCAAGTTGGTCCCTTGGACCTCCAGATCTCTGCCACAGGAAGGGGCTGAGCTGCAGAGACAGTCAGACTGGGATAGCCATGGCCTAGTCTGGGCGCTGCTACCTCCAGGAGCCAATGAAAATCTGCCTGTCCTTCCCTCAGTCCATCTGTCTGTCTGCTTGTCCATCTGCACCCTGAATTAGTGTCCCTGTCTTTTTGACTGTGTGTTTGCCTTTATGAGCCCAGTGGATGCCAGGAGAAGAGATGAAGGGAGACACACCGCTCCTCCCTCTCTGTTCTCTCCAGCAAATCAGTTATTGAAATATGTAACACGTCAGTTAGCTAACCCTCTGCCTCCTAATTTCTCCTGCTGTGTTAGTTAAAGCATTACTCAAGAGATCAGGAAAGATAGCAGTGAAAGAGAACTGCTAAAGGCTACGCACAGTGTGTTGCATGGCCCCTGTGTGTGGGAGTAGTGGGTTTTCAGAAAGCCCTTGTACTACCTTTCATCGAGGGATTGTGTGAACATACACTTGCTCAATAATTTAGCCGCTGCAAAGAGTGGTTTTGATTAAATAATGAAGGAGCTTGGCACCGATGATCAAGATCGTGTGTGCGAGCGTGTATGTGTCGGTGCCTGTTTTAGCGCTGGGGACCAGTTCTATCCATCCACATGCCTGCCTGTTCATGGACAGCACCCCAGCCCGTAATAACCACAATCAGAGCCAAGCTCACACATCGTCATGACAAGAAAAGTGCTAAGAATCATTCCAGTACAAAGCAGAGAACTCCTACGTGTCCTTACACACTCACTGTCCACACTCAGATTGACGCACCTCGTGCATCTCGCAGGCCTGCGTCATACTCTGGCCTTGTGCCTCTGCTGTCAACTTTGGAGTTTCTCAGCTTTTGCTGTATGGCTCCTAATGTGGTTACTCAGAACACATATCTTCACAAAAGGCATCAAACCCCTGAGACTGAGGAGTACTTGTAACAGGTTTTAGTGACCTCTGGCTTCGTCTCTGTTCAGAGTGCAATTGGCAGTCCCAAACTGTGTTCAAGTTCCTCATGGCTCAGGTGCAGGGCAGCGTTTCCATGCCAGTAAGGTGAAGGGTCAGAAGCTATTAAAGCCTGTTGCTGTCTCTGGGTTGTAGATAGTAATGGATGGCTGTAGACCACATGTCTAGTGGCTTTAGAGGCTGTGTTTTGACCTTTAAACTCTATTGACCTGAAGGGTCCTGGTATGAGGCCACAGAGCAAGACCTCTGATCTCAGATCAGCATGGAGCAAAGGTCAAAGGTAATGCTTATTGGATGATGGCCATGGTGGTGGCTGGTCATAGCTGGTCATAGCTGTCTTGGTTTTTTTTTTATTAGTTTGTTTGTTTGTTTGTTTAAAAAATTTAATATTCATGACCAAGTTAATTGTCCTTCATGTAGACAGATCCCAATTCAGAGCCAAGTCCTCCATCACTGAGTATTTAACACTTGATGTCCGCTGACTCAGCTTTGTAATTCTCATGTCATGAAGTATAAAAACAATTAAGATGTGTGAGAGCTGAAAGTCTCAAGACATTTGTAATTATGACTATAACATACATCAATGTATATTGAATTTGTTAGTGATTTTCATTGATAAAGTAGATAGATATACAGTTCCCTTCTTCCCTCCCCAATCTTTCCCATCCTTTCTTTTCTGCTGATGACCTCGTGACTCTACTGTCATTTCTTGAATCTGATCTCAAATCCACACAAACTCAGTGGAAAACAAGTTCTTCTGTTACACCACAAAAAGCAAACTTGCACAAAGGCGACTCAAACATACACTTGCATTCAAAATCACTGCTGGTCCTTGGACAAACCTCGCGTGTGTGCACATGTGCATGTATGTGCCTGTGTATTGTGTGTATGTGATGAGTGTTTGTTGGTGGGGAGAGGAGGAAGGGAGGGCGGTAATGCAGTGAAGCTGTTTTTCCTATAATGCAGGCAATCCTTCATGTCTTATCTGAGGCTGCTAATGTCTGGGGCCAGTGGAGGCTGGAGTTTGCGATTCATGGCCGAGACCTTGGCTTTGTGAGAGCAGACATCAATAACCTCCCCCTGCCCGGCTCTGCCTGCGGCACCACCAGCATCCATATGGCTCCTGGACGTTTCTGGTTTCTATGTGTGTGTGTGTATGTGTTAGAGAGAGAGAGATGGTACAAAGATCAAAGGTTCAAATAAGCTAGGTGACAATGGTTCAATAAGGAAGAAAGGAGAGGGTTGAGGCTGGGAATAAATGACACACAGCAATGATCTTTAACCCTGAGCTGCTCTGACTCAACACCTTTGCACTAATGCGACATTAATGAACACACTCTGGGTCTTTCTCACAAACACAGAACCTGCTCTTGAATACAATAAATGGTTGAATGTCATTATGCAAAATAGTGGCAAGACAAAACATTAATCTGTTTTGTGTATCATGCTATTAAATTATCTTATGACTTACTTCAGTTTAATGGATTTCTAAAAAGATTTATCCAGGCTACCAGTGCAGAGGGTGACATCAATAGCATAGAATAAGGCTTGTCTTCAGTTGATGATGTATGACAAGGTCTACATCAAAATAAAAGCTGACCTGAGCTACTGTCAACTGCCTCGCAAACATTATTTCTCAACTCCTCATGCAGCTGTTTACCTACAAAAGCCATGATGAATCCTCTTTGCAGTGATGATTTGTCTAAAGCATTTATAAAAAGTTGTTAACAGCATGCCAACATAACATTTATCACAAATTATAGATTATTAACCCAGTGAACTAAACGTGGTCGATCGCTGCAATATATATTGATAAAGCAGAATAAATTACTATTATGTGAATAATAAACACGTGGAAAGCGCTGACTGTAGAATGTCAGATCTGTGGGAAAATGAAATTGAGAACATATTGTATCATGGAGCCTGTATAGGACGCATATTGCTTAGTGGTCTCATAGCTAATATAGCATGCTCTGTATCGAAGTTACAGACAAACAAACACGCACACAAAAGAAAAGCACAGTGATGTCCAGGCTCAGCTGGTACACTGGTATTCTACAAACAGAATTTGTCATGGCAAGTTGTTCATTATTCTCTGTGTCTGGTTCCGCCAATCAAATGTGTGCACAACTAGAAGCGTAACAAAAACATGACACCTTGTAGTTTGTGCATGTGTGTGTCTGCGTCCAAACCGAGTATAAATGAAGAGGTCGAGAGGAAGAAAGAACGCAGGAAGAATTTTAGCGTGAAACCTGGTAAATGCAGTGAAAGTGTTTCAGTCTGGTTTTGATTGTGAAGGAATATAACAAAGGGGAGAAGAAGATAGAGTTAGGAAGTAGAAAATAAGACGGATTAAATAGAAGTGAAAATCAACTTGGATAAGAGACTTGGGATCCATAGCTAATGATTGTTTATAAAAAATTTTCTTGGTCTCTCAGCTTGGTTCCTCTGTTGTCTGTAATCCAGCACTGAGTTGATGTGATATTACATAGTCTTGTTTGTTGTTGCCTACATTTTCCATTTATTTGAGAACACAAATGGCAAAATAGAATATGAGTTTAAAAGAAAAGTGGGATGATAAAAAACATGGCAAATTATAGGACAGATTTGGGGATGAAAACATGAAATATGTGGCTTTAGTAGTTTTTATTTTTTATTTTTAACACAACACAAATACTACGATAAATGCAGGGGATATGGAGCCGGCTGTTTGAAGCTCAGATGGTGTGGTGCGTGAAATACTTCTTTTTCCAACATCTGAAATGTTAGCTTTTGCTTAAATTCAATAAGAAAATACTGAAGAATTAAACTGCAATCGACACTTCTCTAAAGTCTAATTAAAAAGAAAGTGGCCTTCATTATTTACATGAAGTTGTTTAATTTCTCATGTTAATATGACTTGTGTGGCTTCCTTAGATGGTCCAAGGACAATTTGTTAAAGCCAAAAATTAGATAAGAGCCACCCAGAGTTATTTATCAAGTGCTTATAGCTAATGTTTCCGCCATCCCATGAGAGTTTTCTTTCTCATCTGTTCACTGTCCTTTTGGCTCTAGTCTCCACATCTGGGTCTCTTAACCTGCTGGATGATTTAGCGTACAGTCAGAGTGTGTGAGAGAATGTTAATGGATCTATAGGTGTGGCAGCAAGCACTTGGGTGTTGAATCAGGACAATTATTTTGGTGTTCAGATAAGAGTGTGGAAAAAGAACATGCATGAGTCCATGTCCAGGGCTCAGACTTGTTTATGTAGTTATTTCTGTGTGGTTTTGTAACAATAGCACACAACAGTACAAGCTGATTAGTAATGGAGAATATAGCATAAACGGCAAGGCAAGCCAAAGCTACACATAGGTGTCTACACGGGTAACAGGGCTGAAGGCTAGTAATAGCTGTGTAATAAGTTATTATTGGAGTTATTACACTTGAAATTGATCGAGAAATTGAATGAGAAATGACTTTTGGTGTCAAAATACCCTTGTTCTGACTGACCCACACCTCTTATGCTCTCTGAGTGCAAATACATTGGGTATCATGTTTCTCAGATGGCAGAGAGAAAGTGAGGCTAGCCTTTCTGCTCTGATAATAAGGTGACATTTTACCTGGCATAGTTTCTGGATAAAAGCCTTGGTTTTTTTTTGCTCTCCTACAGCTACAGTACATCCATTTTTCTGCTGCCCTCACCAATTCTGGTTTTTCTCCTGCTCTTCCTCCT
>JBBMJY010000001.1:14512505-14525806 GCA_037833715.1 Toxotes lorentzi
CCCACCCCCGTCTCTCTGAGCTTCTTTCTGTAATTTACTGTAATCAACTTAGAACTTGCATTCATCCACTTTTTATGTGGATGTTATTGACAGGATGGACCCACCAATGAGAGACGCGGAACTTTGCAGCTTGCACTTTGTGAGGCGGCAGTGAGGTAGAAACAGAGCACACCTCTACTTATCTACTTACTGTAATAGCCTATAGCACAGCTTCCCTCAGAAACTCCCCTTGAAATGGCTGCAATTATGCACATGCAGCCTAGAGTCCCCAAAATCATCTTTAGATAGTTTTTGTGGTGATTTAACTAATCTTCTATGTGCAGCTACTAAATTTACTTTTGAGTCACCGCAGGTGAGAGTAAAATCTTAGTTATTTGAAGTTAATTCATGGTTTTCCCAGGTTGTTTTTTTGTTTGTTTGTTTGTTTGTTTTAATATTGACACAATAACAAATACTAACATTATGACTACTATCTCTACTGTTACTACTTCTCCTACTACTAGTACTACTACTACTGCTAATAATAATAATAATAATAATAATAATAATAATAATAATAACATTTTCCAGTAATATTTTTAACAATATTATCAGTCTGAGACAAACTTATTTACTGCTGTCTCTAAATATGGTTTATTTTTTAAGCAGGCAATTTATTGCAGAGACCTGCATGGTTCAAGTGTCAAGTGCATTTTATTAACTTACTCCTTAATGTCTGTGTCTTTTAGTCTCTTTTTTCCTGGTTCGATCCAGGAAAAGTAAATTAGCCTTCTGTTACTTTCACCCCCTTAGCGCTTTTAACATTGCTTCTTCCTTTTCTCTGTGTGGTTATCCATGTGTGACAGAAACAAAGAGAAGGAGTTGTCTCAGTTGAGCAGTACTCAACCCTCTGCCCCATTAATTAGCTCAGTAAATGCTGTTGAGATTACAGCAGGGGAAGTGAAGCATGTAAGTCAGTGCGGGATAAAGAGAGTGAATGGGAGAAGCAGAAAAGAGGCAGAGAGAGAGAAAATCTGAGGATGTTGTTGTTGAACAAAAACTTTTTTTTTTATTGAAATTTTTTTTTTCTAGCACATAGTCTAGTCGATAGTTTCAGATTAGAGGGTTTGTGCCAGAGAGGGCAGTTAGAAGAAGAAACTGATGAGATGGGAGAGGAAGGAGAAAACTGAGAGTTGAGCATAGAAAACAGAAGGTTTGTTTCTTTACTGTCTCTCCGTCTTTTCCTCTCCTCTTCTCTGCAGTCTACTAATTTCTCTCTCTCGCTCTCTCTGTCCCTGTACATTCTGTATATCTTTATATCATTCTCTCTTCCGCCTGCAAAATGCCACCCACTTATTGGATACATAGAAAAAAGAGAGAGGCAGACACTAAGATCACACAGTGATAAAGGATTACTATTGTTCTGTAGAGTAGACGTTAGTATCAGGGACTGGCGGATGTAAAATCCAAAAGTGTGAACATGAATTAATGAATATTATCTGAATATTATTTTCATATCAAGATTTTATCTTAGAAATCATTGGGGAGTTTTGTAACACTGTGTTTTTGCATTTAAAAAGCTGCATTAAAATCAAGTGACACAATTTTCTGAGTCCACTGGTTTAGCTGAGGGAAATGAACAGAGTATGTAACTGGTCATCATAATTTCATTATTAAAAAAAATTTTTAAATGTCCTTTATTAGAATATACAAACGAGCATATAACCAACAGCACCAACAGGAATCACCCAAATGTTGTCCCTCTACACCAACATACACAATCGATACCATGGTGTATATAGTCAAAAATGTCATGTTTGACGTATGTGCACACATCTGACGTTGTTTTAGTGTTTGCTGGTATTTGTACAGGGCCTATATCGCCCTTGTTCCCTCTATCACCTCCACTCCACTCAGCTACTTGCATCTCTCTCTCCACTATCTGCCATTATGTGTAGCTGAGGTGGCTCTAATGGCCCGTGGCTCTCCTTTCCTCCACCTCTCCCCTTTCATTTTCTCATAACAAGCCCCCTGCCCTCTCTCACTGGAGCTCAGACAAGATTATCCCTCTGTTATTCCACCTTCCGCTCCGTCCCACACTTCCTGGCAGCGCTCAGGCATGACCCCGCAGCGGCAGGAAATGGGCATTTGCAACAGTCATTTCTCACTCTGGCCCTCTCTCTTGCTCCGTGCCACTGTCGCACTCTATTTCTTCTGCCCCTCCCTTTGAGCGCACACACTTAGAACAGGTCATTTCAAGCACCTTGAGTGCGGTGAGGCAATTACTCTCCCTTCTGGTCACCTCTAGCGCCCCCTCCATCGCTCCCTGCTCGAATTTGAGTGGGCCCTCCTCTATTATCCCCATTCTTCACACAGTGGGAGTCACCACTCTGCTAGTATGTGTCAGCCCACGGCTCACATCTCTACTACTGCAGGTGTGCAACAGTCAGCCTATCAGCCCTGGAATCATCGTTTCTCTGCTGGTCTGCGGTGGTACTATCAGCACATCGAGGTGCTATACTGTTAGTTATCTGTCGCAGCAGAGGAGACAGGAAGATGGAGGCCGAGACCGGGGAACGTATTGCCTAACGTGTATGTTCATCTCAGACTGGCTCGTTGAATGAGAGGAGCCATCCGTCATCCGTCTCCACGCTCTGTTTGTTTCCCCTTCATTACAGTCCCTCTCCACTCTGCTCCTCATCATAAGCCCGACACGAACAGACAGCGACGTGTGTGTCTCTGAGTGTGTTTGTCTGTATGCGTGTGTGTGTGTGTGTCTGATTTATGGCGAGTATGGTCTTAACCAAGAGCTAGCAGTAAATTCAGTGACATCACGGCAAGAGGGGAAATCGAAGTGTTGCAGCACTTACTTATAACCCCTTCATCCTATTCTGTGCAGTAGTTGTTATCACATACAAACACACACACAGACACTATTCTGTAGGTCTAATTGAGGGTGTGATCGTTAAGAGCACTGTAAATCCTGATGCAGTGGCCAGTGCTAAAAGTGCCTGTCTCACTATGACAGATTCAGCTGGTTTGTTTACTTTGACAGGAAATCAATCATATATACACACACACACACGCGCACACGAGTACAGCTAATGCTCTATCTATGCAAACAAATATCTAAATCGCACATCTTCTGCTCACTGTGGGTCCATATTGGAGATGGCATTGGGTACTGTTGGGACCGAAGGGACAGTCACACACACACGTACACACACACATTTTTCTCTTACATTAGTTGTGAGGACACCCTATAGCGTAATGCATTCCCCAGCCATGACCACTGACCTTAACTATCACAACTAAAGGCCTAACCCCAAACCTCACTCTAAATCTAACCCTAACCCTACAACTAAGTCTTAACCCTCAAACAGCCTCTTAAAGTTGTGATGGTTAAACCAAAATGTCGTCACGACTACAGTTTCAAACCAAAACTTTTACACACACACGCAAACACTCACACACAAATCAGGTCTGAGGAGAGAGATTTCTCTTGCCAGTGCGGTCAGCAAGATTGATGAAGCTAATTTTGCAATAACAATGTCCTGAAACAGAGGAGTCTCTGTTTCATCATATCCTACCTCTCCATAAAATCTTTGGAAAACTCTGTTCATCATCTGTATCTAATAGGAGAGGTGTCTGCTAAGAGACACAAGCTGTTTCCATCCAACTGTCAAGCAGGATTTACACACACTTTGGAGGCGCCGCCAGAAAAGTGAAAGAGATACATTTCCAGTTGATCAGTCCCTGTAAGAGAATATAGTAAAAATTGGTGAAGATTGGACAAATTGTTATTTTTACTAATTTCAGGTGATGTGAACACATTTCATTAATCTAAAGAGCACAAAGTATATAAAAAGGTTGACTATAGCACCGAAGCAGCTGTATTAACCTTTTATATAATTTCTCCTTTGACATTATGAACTACATTTGGGGGCTTTTTGACTGTAGGTCAGAAGAAAAAAAGCAAGTTTACTCATTGGATGGATTTAAAGGCCATTTTTCTTTATCTTAAAAGCAATCAATATCGATAGAATAATAATGAAAATACTTTTTTTTTTTGCAGCCCTAGTGCTGCTGTTTGTTTGTTTGTATTGGACTGATATTTTACAGACAACATTATAGAGGTCAAAAGGGCTCTGCTGTGCAGTTGAATTGATAGGTTGCAAAGGCTGCTTCTCTGTTTATTCAGTATGTGCTTGTTTATGACCATTTCATATTGATTTCATATATTTTGTAATTACAAATGACTTGATTATTAGCTCTTGAAAGATATTTTTTTGTGTGAGCAGTGAATTGTGACAGAGGAAGGCTCAGACAAACAGCCCACCTCCCCCCGTCACAAAAATGCTTATCCCCTTCCTCAACATTGCGGAAGGTCTGTTCCCACGGTGACCAAGCTCAGCAGCACCATGGTTACGGCAGGACCCTTTGAAGCCATCTCAAACCCCCCCAACCCCCACTCCAGTTTTTTTTTTTCCTTACTCTGGTTCTTCTCCGTTGATCCTTTCCTCCCCCTTCTCCTCCCATCTTTTAGTAAAGAAGAGAGTTGTTTTGACCTCAGCCATAAATGATCATGACACCTTAACAAGCAGCCCAACCAAGACAAGGCGCTCTCGCACATGCTCAGTGGGTAATCCAAACCTACAGCCCAGCCTTATCTCAGTTCTTACATACCACAAAAGCACACATTGTTAGTAATCATGCTATAAACTGCTGAACGTAGTGTGTGTAGCATGAGGTCAGTTCAGGCCATTTAAAGGATTAAAGACCCACGTTGAGTCCAATTTAGACTTTGTTCCATTTTTTTTCTTGGAGTCTTTTTCAAGAGGTTTACCAAGGTTCATCTCCTTGGGTGTCATACATAAGTGATCCACACAGAGCATTTCTCCACAGTGAGCTCCGAGATTTATACGACTGCTGGACAGATTAATCTGTGGAAAAAGACAGGGAGGAGGGATTCTTGGAAGGCCTTTCCTCTTCATGCTGGTAGAGGACCAAACAGCTCTCTGCTTGCTGCAGGATGAATAGCTGTGATGTCAGGTGATTGCCTCTCTGTTTTTAGCTGGTTGCCATTTTTTTCCTACTGTGATTTTCAACAAGGAAAACATCCTTAAATAACCATAGCTGTGACAATTGGTTTGTTCAAAAACAAAAACAAAAACAAAACTACTCTCAGATGTTGTGTATACGCGTTTTGCATGCTTGTGTGTATATGTGTGTGTGTGTGTGTGTGTGTGTGTGTGTGTGTGTGTGTGTGTGTGACTGGGTGTATATTGTGCAATGCTTGGCACTCATGCAATACTTTAAATAGTGCAGTTCCCATATTAAAACAAAGCTAAGAGGAAATGGCAATGGGAAGAGTAGGAGAGGACAAGGAAGAAAGAGGAACTAGGGAGGCAAAGAAGTGGTCAGATTAGAACGGCGATGTGATGGGAGGATTATAGAGGCCCGGGATGGAGCAAATAACTGGGGAAGGATAAGACGCGGAGAGGGAGGAGAGGAAGAGTCAGAAGAAAAAGGAGAAAACAGAGGACAGCACAAGAAGGAGGTGCATCTTTGCAAACATTGCTTATTGCAAATATAAATGAGTTGCATTTTAATCAAGTGGTTTGTGCTTCAGGTCAGGGAACAAATGCTGTTTCAGCTACTGTATCAAGCGGGCAACAGCGCTGCCTTCCCTCATCCACCGTACCTTACCCCTCACTACTCTGACTGTGACTCACCCTTGTTCTCAACCCAATTTCTGCATTCCAAACACTGGAGCATCACACAGAGGTGCCACTGTCTAAATAGTGCTTTAATGCTAACACCAGCATGAGACAGTAATTTGCTTTTATCTTTGTAGCCACAGAAAAGACAGAGTGAAAACAGAGCCACAGAGAGAGAGAGAGAGAGAGAGAGAGAGAGAGAGAGAGAGAGACATAAGGAGGGAATGATGCATTGAAAATCTAACCACAGATAACTCCACCCAAACAGCCCCTTGTGTGTATGTGTGTTTGTGGATGTGTTGTTTGCGTATATATGCGCGTGCATGTGTGTGTTTGAATGTATAAAGGAGCATCCTTCTGCTTTGGCAGAGGATCACAGAGTGTTAATTCAGTTGTTATCCATGTTTGAAAATGGAGTTGGCTGCAGTGTTTGCATGAGCTGTGGCTGCCCATATGTGTGCGTGTGTGCACGGGTGTTTGGCACCAGACTGGAGGGTTGCTGTGGGTCCATGCTGGCGTAGTCGGGGCTGGAATGTGATTGGTGGGGACATCAGGCCAAAAGCCGCCCAGGCTAGCGACTGCCACTTGGTAGAGTGCCCCAACTAAACACAGGCCAGATCTGCAGAGATTCACCTTTAGTTCTTTCTCTCTGTGCTGCTGCTTGTGCTGTTGAATCACTCACACTTATGTTTCACAGAAAGAAGTGAAATGAACACGTCCTCCATATATGTGTCTCCTCATACAGTTTTCCTCTCAGCCTCCCAGATTTGTTGTCATAGTCATAATTAGCTGTTATCAGAGGCAATGTTTTTGCTCTCATCAAGGAGAGGCCTACCACTTAGGCACTGTAATGTAAAACGCACCACCACACAGAAGCAGTCCAAAACTATTTGATTCTGCTCTTAATTAGATGTTTACTTTGTACCTTGAAGTGCCCTCGCAAACTGGCAGCCTGTTATTTGTGTTCGTTATCCAATAAGGGGGGCGTTAACGGCGTCACTCTTCACCAGGGGGAAACAACGAAATCTATGTTATTCAGCTTTGAATGGAAGGAGGGAAAGGCAGAGGGACAGAGGAGAAACAGAGGAGGAGTGGAAACAAAGAGGGACAGCCAGGGAAGTGACAAAAAAGGAGAGGGAGAGATGATTAATCCAATCAAACCTCTTAGTGTTTCATCAATAGGCATTGTTCTAAGATGGCTGCCTCTCCCCAGCTCAGGCTGTGGGCTGCGGCTAGGCTAGCGCACGAGCTAATCCCAGAATAATATGGAGACGAGGGCAACGCTGAGGACGGGGGCTGTGCCAGCAGATTAGTACTAGCAAAGGATTCGCTTGCACAAACACATACACACACACACACTGTGCATGGGATAGAGAGAGACAGACAAAGATTGAGTGAGGTGCCTCTTGGATTGTATGGCTTACAGTTATATCCAGTGTGAATGTATGTTGCTGGTACTGTTGTGAAGTGTGGCAGAGCTGAACTGAGTTGCAGAGGATTCATCAGACTATAGCCGTCTCAAGCTGGAGAGGTCATGTGTGTATATTTGTCTGTGTCCTTTGACGCATGTGTGTGACAGTTTAATGCTTCATACATGAGTCACTCTTTGCTATTAAACCGAGGGCTCATGTACAGAAGTCGTAAACAGTGTTTGTTGTCTCCAGCTCTATAAAGATGTTTTAAGTTGACACGTTTTAGACATGTTGCCATTTACACGCTAATTTCATACCTCTAACTTGCCCAGGAATGGCACAGCTTGTGTTTATTCAACACATATTAAGAGCACCACATTCCCTCTGCCTCGTTCTTCTATCCCCTTCCCTCAACATTTCCCTTTTTATTCTGCTTCCCGAATTATCTAGCTCCTTCTGTCCCCCTGTCGATCTCCCTCCCTGCCTCCCTCCTCCCTGTAGCATTTTCTGAGATGACAGGAGGGTGTTTTTCCTTTGTTGGGGAGCTGCTCGCACATTCTCTCCTCTGTTGACAGGTAAAAGACATGAAAGATACTAAAAGACTGAGCATGATGG
Organism: Toxotes lorentzi; assembly: GCA_037833715.1. Lineage (NCBI taxonomy): Eukaryota > Metazoa > Chordata > Actinopteri > Toxotidae > Toxotes > Toxotes lorentzi. The sequence goes on from JBBMJY010000001.1 coordinate 14,520,232, forward strand.
AATCCTCTGGGGAGGGGGGGAGGCAGAGGGAAGAGAGGACTGATAGCAAAGTAAAGGAGAAGGAGGGGGGAGCAAAAGGAAATTGAAAGATAGAGTGCTGAAGCTTGGCTAAAGGTAAAGTATTTAGAAAGAGGAAAGGAAGGATTGAGTCACAGGGTGAGGAGGAAGTAGGGGTGAGGAGGGGAAGGGGGAGAGGAGGGTTTGACAGTCTGTGACCTCGGGTAAGTCTGTTCGACTGTGTGCTGATGCGTGAAACCTGAGCACACGCAGTATTAGCACGCCTCACTTACTGAACACAGCAGAGGCCTGACACAGGGCAAGGCAGCCTTCCTATACACACACACACACAGCTTTCCAACATACATACATTACAGGCACAGAGAGAGCCACATCTAATGATGCACTTACCCGCAGTTACAACACTCACACACACACACACACAAAGCTGCCGCCTTGTCGTAGAATAGTGTGTTAAATTCAGAAACACAGTGGTGAGTGGAGAAGGTCAGCTCAGGCCCTCCAACAGGCCCCGAGGTGCTCGTGCTCCGCTGCCCCTTCAGCTGCTCTCTGCTGCCTGTGTACGAGTGCAACTTGTGTGTTTGCTTGGCGCCTGGCCAGGCCGGCCTGTGTTTGTGTCCTCGTACAGTTGTGTGATTCACAGCATGCCTGAGGCAGGTTGAACCATCATCCAGCTTTCTCTCTAACTCTTTCTCTCTTTCTCTCCCTCTCCATCTCTCTCTTTATTTCCTCCTCCCTGTGTGTAAGTTAATGGGTTAACCATCTCTGTCCAATAAGCGGGGATAATTGAGACAAACAAGCCAATGAGGAAATGTCACAGGAGAGCACAAGTCAAGTGAGAAACACACTGCCGGCAGCTCTTTGTGTGTGCTTGTAGTGTGTGGATGCAGTCTTATGTGTACGCATGGACGCAATTAAATATTAAATAGTACACTGGATTGTGTGCGCTATTCTTATTTGTGCGCATGTACATAAACATGCGAATGCTTACATATGCATACACACACTTGTGTGTGTGTGTGTGTGTGTGTGTGTGTGTGTGTGTGTGTGTGTGTGTGTGTGTGTATGATCCCACCCTGTCAGCCTGTTGTCAGCTTCTTTGTGGCGTGTTGCTGTAAAGCAGGATTCTCCTGCTGCGTCTGCTCTCTAGGTTCCCTCAGTTGCGTTTGCATACCATACACCTGCCCCTGGGCAATTGCACACACCCACACCCACATGCGCCCCATGTACACACACACTAGGCAGAAGAGCACGCAGCACACATGTACACACATATTTGTTAATCAAATGAGCAGCACTTTTAAAGATTCCCTCCCTCCTTCTCTGGTTCACTACTTCATCTGTGGTTCTCTGCTCTTCTGTCTAATAACAACGGGACTCGCTGAGAGGCAGCGGATCTGATGTGCTTGATATGGAGACAGATGAAGGGTTGGAAGATGCAGGTAAGAGAGCTGAGTGACTATAAAAAGCCTCATCAGAGCAGAGACGTGTGGCGCGATGCATTCCCTCAGCTGAGAACAAGGACGCTTCTGTTGTCTGTACTAGGAAGCAGGTGTGCCACAAGGCATTGTGGGAGGGGTATGATATGATTGCACATCAGTTTGTCAGCTCTGGACAGCCCTCCCCCACTCCCCCATCCTGGTTCCCTTGAGCGCGTGTTTGCATGTGAGTGTCAGCCATAATAATGGCTAGCAGCCATTTAAAAGGGAAATCCACTTTAAATCAGGAGTGACAGTATTCTGGTGAAAATGAGGGGTGCACGTTTGATTTGTGAATTTTAAAATGTGACTCTCAAAGCTGAAAATGCAAGTGCCAAGAGGCTCCTGAAGATTCTGTCAAGAGAAATTCTGGAGAGTGTTCATAGGTCTATACACACTGCACAAATCATCCATTTTAATGAGTAATTTCATTTAGACTCGGGTATAACTGTTCCCGTTTTTTAAAAAAAAAATAAGAGTAAAAATTCTTCCAGGTGTGTGTGATAAATTAGTTTGTTTCCAGTTCACATGCTGTTTTTTGTTTTCTTTTTTCCAGCGGAGTGTGTGGATTAACCTGGCATAGGGCATGTGGAGAAGTTTAAACATCCGTTCTTTAGAAAATGTCAGCTCAGGTGCAGCATGGAGCCAATGCTCACTACAATACTGTCATAACAGCAACAAGGAAGTGACCATAGCCGGATTACACTGCACACAAAACCAACAGGCTTATGTGTACACAATGGCTATGCTAATGCAAATGCTTCTCTGGCTTCTGAATAAAATGTAACTAACTCTGTGTGGACAGTTGCTCTTCTAATACCCACTTATCTGGCCTAGCATCAGTAGTCTTGTAGCTTGCTGCAGCGTTAATGCAAATCGAGTTCCTCCGAGCAGAAATCAAACCAGATGTGGTGTGTGTAAAAGTCAAAGTCAGTCTTTGCTGCCTTTGGCTCAGGGAGCTCATATTATCCTACACTTTGACAAGAATTTCTCCAGACCTCTGTTGTTCTCACTGGATAAGTGTTAGGTTACTCATTGAGATATCTACTTTGTTTTGCCAAAATAAATTGTCAAAATAGACTCTCTCTTGCAGTGTTGCCAGCAGGGTCTCCAGTACATGAATCTGTTAACTTGAGACTCAAGTGTTTATCTTCACTGTCTATTATAAGCAGAGTTAGGCAAGATTAGCAACACCAAAACCTTGTCAGTTGTTGGACGGTGGCCTGAGATTACAAAAAAAAAGAAAAAAGAAAAAACCCTTCTCTCTTTTTGACCTCATCACTTTTTTCTCTGTCTTTTTGGTTTGTGATTTTCTTCTCATGCCAGGTTATTTATCTGTTTATCTGCCAGAAACTGTATATGTTTTTTGTTTTTATTATTATTATTATTATTATTATTATTTTTGTATTTGACATTCTTTCTTGGTTCAGACAATACACTCCTTTTGTCTAGTGTTCCTTCAGCTACCCGTTGTTTGAAAGCTCTTGTTTGATTTCATGGTCAAGCTGGTTCCGCATTGGGGAAGGAAAAGACAGACACATTGTGCATGTGCATGTGCATGTGCACACCTTTGCTGTCACACCAAGGTGTGAGTGCACAGGGGCGACAGGGCCGGTGCCATTGATGACTGGTGTGCGACATGCTTTAAATGAGTGTGTGCCACTGTGTTCTAGTTTAATGTAGCGGATGTAGGTGTGTGAATAAATGTAAGTGTATTTGGTGATGTGATGATAGGTGTATTTCGAGAGCAGGTGGTTTGTATCCAGTGACTGAGCAAACATTTAGTTTTGCTTCCACCCTTGCTTGGCCTCATCTTTGAAATACAGACAGGTTCCTAAAAAGCTACTTTTTTGAGATAATGACCCAAAAGCTCATCAGGCAGTCAGTTTGTTGTTGATGCTGTGAGCTCTAATAATAAACAGTGTCAGTTATTCCTGAACTTCAGAGTTAAGGAAGTCCTACTAATGACCTCTGTTGTTTTCATCTTACAAATTTCCTAAATATATTTTCATGGTGCAGATGGGTAACAAATTAAAAAGGAAAAAAAAGAACATAAACTGTGTTAGTAAGATTTTGAGTCGCAGCAAGCCTCCAGAACAGCTTCACGGCTGGTTGATTTTATGATGTTGGTGGAGAACCCTGTTTAACAAATTGCTCCAAAATCTCCTGTAGGTGTTCAATTAGATTGAAATCTAATTACTGCGAGAGCTTTAGCACATGCTTCACATTTTTTTTTTTTGTATCATCTGGATTGTTGTATGTCTTCACTCTTTTAATCAAGGTTTTCTGTAATTTGTCAAAAGCTGCAAACATTTCTTGAAGTGATGATAAACATTTGCTAACTTGAAATACAACTCACATCTACTCACAGCATTTTTTTGGTTTGTTTTCTCTTTTCCCATATCACGGTCCTCCTCCTCCTCCTGGCCACTCCACACCTCACCTCTGTTCCCGACCCCTTACTTCACAGGTAAGTGCTTAAAGTCATACACACACACACACACACACCTGAACATTGCTCAGTTATTGTATCTGTGATCTGAAGCCATTGTGTGATGCTGCTGAAGTTCTTAGCGAGGCCAAACTCCTGGATAATGTTGCTAAGAAACAGGAATGTGTGAAAGTGCACAACTGACCTTAGTTGCTGTCCTGTTGACACTGAGGTGAGGAGCTGTGATTACACTGTAAACACACTGAATATCTCTTGGAAGAGCAGAATGTAATATCTTTCAGAAGGTAGCATCTTTATATCAGAGCTTTTTTGGTCAGTACTGTAGAAGCTGTATGTATGTGTGGGGGGAGTGGCTATGTTGTGGCTATGTGTGTGTGTGTGTGCATACGTGTTGCCTGCATGCGTGTGCGGTGCTCAGCTGGCCAGGCCGGAGTTGTGTAATTGCAGGGTTATTGCTGCTGAGCCTGATGGGTAATGACACATTTGCAAATTAATTCTCAGTGCTACGCTGTGATTAGCATACGGAGAGAAGCATCTCACACACAAAGACCGATACGCTCGCACACACGTGCTCACACACACTTCACAGGCTTCTAATCACCAGCGAGAGGTCAGGTTAAATGGGGGTGTGTAATGGTGGAGTGGGTGCAGTTCTCGGCAAATAGGGGTGAGTGAAGGGTGACGAGATATTATTTCTCATCAGATTTGATATGTGGCGACTCACTTCAGTCCATCTTATTTATTTATTTATTTTTTTAATCTAATTTCTCAAACTCTCAGCAGTTGGAGACAAAGACCCCTTTGTTTCTTTTGTTTACTGCTCTTCTTTAAGGCCGTGTAAGGGGGCTGGTCTCTCTGTATACACACATGATAAATACTCATACTTAGATTTTGTTTTTAGGCTTGCACATCCACGCTCATGATGTTTTCTCTGTCTTTCTCTCTGAGAATCCCACGCCTGCTCTAAAGAACTGACCCGTTCTTTGCGATCATGTCAGAGTGCGGCATATTATAGGAGTCTACAGTAGGTGTATGTGTCAGTGTGAGTCTGTGTGCACCTCCAGAGGCTGTGTGTGGTAGGGAAAGATTATAGTGATGCCTTATCTTAGCTTTTCCCGCTGTGGAAGAAGACAGACCATCTTTCAATCCCTTCCAACATACACACATACACATACACACACTCACACACACAAACACACACAGCGATTGAGAGAGTGATTATTATTTGCAAGGGGGTGAGGGGGTTATAAGGAAGACAATTGCATAGTGGGTTGACAGGAAGTGGGCATGGCAGGTTTGTGTGTGTATGGGTGTGTGAGAGAGAGATCGCTCTTGCTTTCTCTAGCACTCTCTCTCTCTCTCCCTCGCTTCCTCCCTCCCACCCGCTGCCTTCATCTTTTTCCTTTTCCTTTTTTTTTTCTAACACCCCCTTTTCACTTGTTTTGTTCTTCCCCTCTTCCCTTCCCTTCTCCTCTCCCTTTTCCTGTTACTTCTTGATCCCAGTGTTTTCAGTCACACACAGCTGCCTTGGTCCCCAGGGAGCTTTTATAGCCTTTGAGTGTGTGTGTGTGTGTGTGTGTGTGTGTGTGTGTGTGTGTGTGTGTGTGTGTGTGTGTGTGTGTGTGTG
>JBBMJY010000001.1:14528027-14546983 GCA_037833715.1 Toxotes lorentzi
ACTAAACCCACCCTCCACCACTGACCCCCCCTTCCCCCCCCCCCCCCCCCCCTCCCCCCCCCCCCCCCCCCCCCCCCCTGCTGTCGGCGCAGCATGGTGAGCAGTCTGTGCGCTAGGCTGCACAAGCCAAGTTTCCTAGACGGACACACAAATGCACCCACACACTCGCAGACAGAGACGAGGACTCTCATTTTCAGAGACGAGAATGGAGGCGGGGGATCTTTTATATTTTTCTCTTCCAAACACGTAGCTGTTCTATTGTGAGCTGCCCTTGAAGACCCACAGCACTCTCTCTGCACTCTCCATTGGTCGACGCTTTTCCTAGTGTCTGATACAGTGTGAACAGATGCTCCCTTGATAGTCGTTGGCCTCTCGCTGTCATGGGGGCTGTCCAATCAGCTGTCACCCTGACTCTCGAATTGAACTGTGACCACTCTCCTCCTCAGATGAAGCATCAGTACTGGCCGGTGTTTCCCTCTCATCTGTACCCTGGCCTCTACTATCTCTTTTCGCTCTACCACCACCACCACCCCCCCAGCTCCTCTCTCTCTCACACACACACACGCGCGCGTACACACACACACACACACACACACACACACACACACACACACACACATACACACACACTTTCTCGCTGTCTGGCTGTGTTGTTGCCTGGAGGGAGTTCATTCTGCCCTCCTTCTCTCCTCCTCTCCTCCACCTCCTTCTCTCCATATCGGCAGTGAAAGAGAGGGAGAAAAAAAGGGAGGGTGAGAAAAGGAGAGAGCGCGAGAGAGAGAGAGAGAGAGAGAGTGGCAGCGGTAGCGGAGGAAGCAGAGCCGACTCTCCTCTGATCATCTTTCTTGGATAGAGGGATAAAAGACAAGTCCCAGGAATCAGTCGTTGCTCTCGTCTGCAGGATTTACCCAGCCTGTATTTTATCCTCCCTCCTGCCTCTTTTCACCTCTTCTTGGCAGTGGACCGCTAGCTTTTACGTCTTTCTCCGGCTGTCCCGACTCTCTGGGTGTGTGTGTGTTTGTGTGTGCGCGTTTAAGTGGGAGCAGGAGAGAGCGTGTTTCCTGCTCCCGCTTTGAAACGGACAGCGACTGTGTGACCCTTTGCCCAGGGGATCTGGAGAAAGAGCGGGCGGGGAGGGGGCTGAGAGCGGGGGCAGGCTCAGGGGTTGACCCCTTGCACCGCTCTGTCTGTGTGTATCTGTGTGACTGTCTGTGTCTTTGTGTGTATGTGTGTGTGTCCATGTGGGTGTCCTAGCTGGCTGGGCGGTCCCAGCCTCACGCTTGGTTAGCGAGGACCAGAGAGTGGGGATGACAGGCTGAGTCCCAGCCCAGCCTCCCCACACACAGAGCCTCGTTTCTGGGTGGCTGCGAGGGCACAGCCCCTCTCTAGCGCAGTCATCCAGGACAGGACGGCTGCCTGCGCGTTTCAAACAAGTTGCTCTCTCTTCATGACACTTAAACAGTAACCATGTTTGGACTAAAAGCACCACTTTACTACTTGCCAGGTAAGCTAAAGGCAAATGTGTGTGTGTGGAAATTAAAAATGTTTGTGTGTGTTTTTACACATGTATGCTGGCAAATCCATTGTTTGTATGCACAGCGGCATATACACTGTGTTGTGTGTTCTGGGCAAGTGCACAAGAGGTTTGAGGTTAGCTGTGGAGTGCAACTAAGGAGACGCTTGTCTTTGTGCTGCTGGTCCTGAGGTTGGAACCTGAGATCCAAGAGTAGTAATGCTGTGTGACAGCAGCTCTCACTCAGTTTCACTAAGCTCCCAGCCTTTTATCAGCATTGAAGTCAGCAGGTAATAACGACAGTAAGTGGCAGCCTGTGTTTTATTCAGCACAACCACACAGCAAGTAGAGGAGAGAAGCAAATGTATGGTTTTGTATGCCTGTGTCGCTGACTGTGCATGCACTTGTGCATGTTTGTAGTTTTGTGTGTCTGTGTGTGAAAAAGAGTGAGTACTAGGGCGGCGTGAGGTTACCGCCGGTCAGCGCTTAAGTGCGTCTCACGGCTCACTGGGCACTGATTGTGGAGAGGACAGCCAAGAGAGGGCAGTGAGAGAGGTAAAGAGAATGACAGACAGAGGTAGAATGGGAGAATGAAAGAGAAGGGAACTTAAGAAATGCAATATTCTTCACTCTGTGCCTCGATTTTGGACTCATTCTACCATTTTCTTTTTATTTTGTGTGTGTGTGTGTGCATTCATAGGTTTTTTTCCCTATAATTATATTTATGTTTTCCCTGCTCCTCGGTTATTTGACATGCACACTGTACACGCACACACACACACCAGTAAAAAGAGACAAAAAATGTATGCACTTTGCTGGGTGTGCATGAATATTGCTGTTCACATAGTTTAATTTTGTAATCTAAATCTGTACAAAGGTGCTCATCCTCTGTGTTTTCATATTTGTGTGACTGTTGTCTCCCTACAGCAAAAGTGGGCACACTTCACTGACACTTAGTAGAGCTAAATTATTTATGTGCTTCAGTCAGCAGGTAGAGTGTGCAGACACCGCTTTAGTTTGGCCCTTTACATTTCACTCTACAACCCTATGCCCATCCTAATAGACCTCTTTACCTACCAGCTGCCAACCCTATTAACATGAATTGTTTTACTTTTGGCACACTGTCATTCAACTCACAGTACTACCAAAGCCAAAAAATACCTGTCCTCCTTCATTATTACTAAATATTAAATATGGATACTTTGCTGCCCTAACCTTTCTTTCTTTCTTTCTTTCTTTCTTTCTTTCTTTCTTTCTTTCTTTCTTTCTTTCTTTCTTTCTTTCTTTCTTTCACACACACTTTCTTAGAAGGAATTTGCTATCCATGTAAGCCAAATGAAATAATAAGCCACTTGTATACATTTTCTTTCCCTACATGTTTTCACTGTGCAATATGCTCTTCTTTTATGTTTTATGCACATTGTTACAGTGCAGGTGTCCTAGAAACACAACACATCCCAAGATTAACAGTAGTTAGTGGCCTGCATTAAAAGGTTATTACTACAGAAGATATCATTATGTTTTTGGTCTACAAGTGATATAACAACTAATCCAAATGACATCAAAATACACAGATAGTGGATCAGAGACATAATGATTTCTGTAAGGCTACAGTACAGGACATGTCCAAAGAAAAAGAGATATTACTTTTCTCTGTTAAATTGTATTCTTATCTCAGTGTCACAATATGTACAGGATTATGAGTATTAGGTGTCGGTGAGTACACTGAGCAGCAAATCTATGTGTAACAAGTTCAGCTTGTGGCTAGTTATCGCAACAAACCAAATAAGCATATTAAAATAAGCTGATGTCATTTGCAAGCATTTGTGGCATTTTCACTTTATCCAGGAAGTGTGTAACATCTTTATTTTTATCTGCTGCACTCCACGGTTTTTTGATTCTGTCCTCTCGCTTCAGCATGTTGCCAGTCTTCACCATGTCCTCTGTGTCTTGCTAGTCTTCTTCTCTTGTTCAGAAGGAGGGTTTTGAAATGGAGATCCGCTGGTAAAGGCCACAGAATGCCTGCTGTGTGAGAAATAAAGACAGAAAGAAACCCAGAGAGGTGTGTGTGTGTGAGTGAGTGTGTGAGACAGAGAGAGGAAGGACTCAGCAGCACTTTTCTGCATGTGTCACAGTCTCTGCCCAGAGTGTGATCTTCAGTCTCAATGTAACAGTTCGAACAAACAGAACAATACAATAAACAACACAAACGAGGGAGAGGGAATCATACAGAAAGGAAATTAGAGTGAGAATATCAAAGATAAGGGCACGCAAAATCAGGGGAGAGACGACAAAAGAGAGGGATTCAGTTGCTTGCCATCACCTCCTCACCTTCCCTCCTGTCTCCTCCAGGCTTCCCCTCTCTCTGACTCCCATCCACCACCCAGCTATCTCCTTCATCTCCATCCTCGTCCTTCTTCGCATCCTCTTCATCTTGGCACCCATAACCCCTTTCCTCCCTCCCCATTACTGAGTCTGTCTATGTGTGTGTGTGTGTGCCTCCCCCTGAGAATCCTAACCCTTACACACCCACCATGCTCACAGCAGGAGAGCCACACAGATTAGAGACACAGAGAGAGGGTCTCGGTTGTGACAGTGGCCAAAGCTGGTGAGGTCGATGTGAGTGCGTGTCCATCTCTCTTTTTCTCACTCTGTCTTGTATCTTTGTGTGTGTGTATGTGTGTGTGTGCGCCCAGCTCTGTGGGTTGCTTCTTCTCTTCCCCCCTCTTTCATTCAGCCTCTCAATGAGTCCCTGCCTGCCTTCCCGTCTTAACCGTGGTTGCCTTGGAGACCATGTCAGACACATGCTCGTTCTCCATGATTATTTGACAACAAAAAAGGTTGGGTTAAATAAAGAGGAATAGGTTGGGGGGGTAGGGTGATGGTAGGAGAGAAGAAAAAGAGATGGATTAAGAGAGAAGGAGTGAGGGGCGTAGAGATAAAGGTGGAGAGAAGAAGCACTTGAACTTGGGTTGCATTTACTTCACAGCCAAGGTACAGGCAGAGCTAAGGAACAACTTCTTCAAAATGGAGGGTGGCTCATGGTCACTCTTTCTCCTTATGCCTCCCACTTTTGTTTTTATTCTTCTTCCAATCTGTCCTTCCCTCCTTCCTACACCACAATGTATCCTTCTTCTATTCATCCTCCTCCATAACCCGATCCTTTATTCTCCAAGGTGATTTTAGAGAGATAAAACCTTGTTTAAACCTTTTACATATGACCTGTGTGTGTGTGTTTTGTGTACAATGCTCTAGTGCATAATGTGAGAGATGCGTGTGTGTGGGGTTGTATCTGTGCTTGGGTGTGTTAAAGTTGACTACTGTGCTCAGATCTATGGGATTGCTATCTGCTGTTGTTGTTTTCCTCTGAAACTGTCTGCTCATATAGCCTGAGGGTAAGGAAGTGAGAAAGTGGTAGAGGAGAGAAAACTGGATGGACAGACAGTGAAGTAGAGAACAAGAGAGTCAAACAGGCAAAAAAAAAAGAAAAAGTGATGTGAAGTGTTGTCGGAACTGCAAACCACAGAGGCAAACAGGAGAAAGGGGAAGTGAGGTTAAACAACAAGAAAGGCTAGAGTTTTGTTATGACAGGTCATAGACTGACGAGGTTTAGGTGTTGAGAGCTAATCCAGCCAACAAAACGCTGAGGTTCACAGCAGACACACAGGGAGCACTGAGTATTGCTCCCCAGTGTTTCCCCTCAAAATCTGTTGAGGTGGACAGATTCATTCAGACAACCAGTTTGTAATCCTCATCCACTTGTGAGGACCGGACACATAATAGACTGAAAAAATGGTAACCAAATATCTTGACTGACATTTATCTCAGTACGTCCTCGGTCTTTCTCCTCAAGATTAACACGCAAACAGATCTGGAACTAAACCAGTCTGATTGTTGTGGTTTTCTCTCTTCACGTCTCCCTGGCTCTCTCTGAAAATCAGTTCCTCGAGAACACTGCGACATGGACAAAAAGCCTTTCTCCTCACACACACACACACACACAGATAATCAATATGTGTGTGAGCCATGCCGGTGTTGAGCACTGGTTCAGACTACGGACTAATCACTGGTGATTACTGAGTGCTCCTTTAGGAAAAAGGCTGGAGAAGAGTAGTGTGTGTTGAGTGCATTCTGGGATAAACGTGCATATTGTGCATCCACTTGTGTGTGTGTGTGTGTGCAGAATGATCACACACTGGTAACCTTAGCCAAGGGAGAGCACTCATTGATAAAACCAGCAGAGGAGTCCATACTGTGTTAGGACATTATCTGTGCAGTAGTGTAATCATTATATCCAATTAACTACAATATCTTTCCTTCTCCTTCCTTCTCTCCATTCCTTACTGAGGCCATCTCCTCCGATCAATTCCTACAAATCTCCCCGCTGCATCTACTACTCTCTTTATGCCAGCATCTGCTCAAGTGTCACCTGTCTCCCTGCGTCTTTCTCCTCACTGTGCTTTTATCCCCCAGTTCACTCTATCATGGTATCCATTTATCTGTTTTACTCCCCCTCTGCTCCTCAGTCCTTCCATCCCTCCATCCCTCCCACTCCATGTGCTCTGACAGCTCTGTCATTAGATGGCAGTAGCGGCGGTAAAGCAGTCACAATGATGGACTACTAGATCCCTCACCCTTTCTCTCTCCCACTCTCTCTCCCTCGCTCTGCCCTTGCTATAAAAGCTCTGACCCGTTCTCGGTGTGGCATCTGTTCCACGCCAGTCCGCAGGTGGCACTGCCCCGGTCATGGCTGTAAAGGTCGGCGGTGGAGCGTCTCACCGGCTGCCCTGTTAGCCTCATCGTAAACCTGGGGCTGTTAAACCCTGACCCTGCACACCTGTGGCCTCCTCTCTGGATACAAGCCACCACCAGCAGCAGTGTCGGGGGGAGTTCCAGAAATATACACTCGTATTTGTATGACTATACTTGAGGGGACTGTATATCATAAATACACAACCTCTGGACTATTTCCTAAAATGCCGATCAGCCGACTGGACGACCTTTTCAGCGTATTTTCCCTGTCAGGACATCTGGCTGTCCTGCATTGAAAGACAGGAACACACACATTCACACCAAGCCAAAACAAACCAAAAAAAAACAGACATACAGTGTGCTAACAGGTATACGGGGGTAATGTGGACTTCAGTGGTATCGAAGTGGCAAACAGCTATGATTTATAGACTGCAGTCAGTTCTCTCTTTTTGTTTCCTCTGGTAGTCCTGTCAGTTTGGCATCGGGGTGATGCAATGCTGTTTGTGTAGTGCATTGTGTTGTATGTGGGTTTGTTTGTTCTGCTCCACTGTGGCACACACTCGTACGCACGTACAGAGGCAGCAGTTGAATGGTAAACGGTTCCTTCACAGCTGTGTGCAAGCAAGGATATCAGCTGACACGTCTTGTGTGTCACACTCAGAGCGCTCGTCGAACACTCGGCTATCAGGACGGACGCTCACCTCTGCTCTTTTGCGTTAAGTCGCTGTGAACTTGCATGAGCCCCATTTGGAATGCAAGAGGAATGTGCATGTGGGCACACTTATTTTGTGGTTAAACGTGTGTGTATGTTTGTGTGTGTGTGCGTGTTGTCACCTCTCTCCTGAAACATTATTCCGGCAGCAGAAATAGCCGAGCTCTAATTGCCTTCATCTTCCTTTGCCTCCCGTAATCAAATTAGACTACAGAGAATTCTAATTAAACCCTGCCTGTATCTAATGGCGCTGGGTTCACACACACACACACACACACACACACACACACACACACACACACACACACACACACACACACACAGTCTTTCATGGATGTACATCATTACACTCTGACACATGTGCACGTAGTCAGTATTATTTTTCACTTATGAGCACTCAGATGAGCAGTGGTTTAACATTAGAAAGCAGAATGGTGACACTAATTTGCAAGCTTCCCACCAGCTGACCACCAGAATGACTAAAGTGCATTGAGAATGGGTGTGGAATTAATGTATGGAGGCAATGCTGCTCTCTCTGAGGTTATTTGTGTAATTGATTTGTTATAATGTGGTGATCCAAAGATGGATGACTCGTCTTTAGCAGAAACTCTTTAGTCTTGTGTTTTTCAGAGAAAGAGAAACAAATATAAAGATTCATTAAAACAGACCTAGGCAAACTACGGCCTGCGGGCTGCGTGCATCCAATACGTAAAACGTCACGCTTTTGGCTTTTCAAAATAAAAGCAACACAGTTGTATTGCATGATTCCCTGCATAGGAACTGTGGACACCATGCTGGACATGACTCTGACTCCTGAGGGTAGAAGTTGTGTTCCACATGCTATGGGTATGCTGACCCAGACTATTGCTTCTGTCAGGCTGAGACTGCAGTCCTATCCACATCCATGCATTCTTTCATTTAACATAATGAATAAGAAGAGCATCAAGCACATGGATTGTTGCATAGATGACTATGTTATCCTACTTCTCATGTAAATGCACAGGATCATCTCTCTAAGAAATGTCTTATAACCGCAAGTATTAGACAGATCACATTTACTTTCCCTGTTTACTGAATGAACCGTAAACACTGCTCCAGCCCCTTGAGGTATACAGGTCAAACTTTTAAATGTCCAGCCAAGTTTTCCTACAAAACTGACTGAGCTTAAAGTAAAGATGTCATTTTTAAGTTTTTGTGACACCTACTGACCTTCTCATAGCTTTCTAAACAGGGAGAAACCACAAGAAATCTGCACTGGTAATGTAAATCCTTAAAAGCAGAAGTGTGTTGCAGAAAGGCATGTTAATGGTCATGCCTTCATACTCACACATATGCAGAGACAAACAGTGACAGGACAGGCAGAGTCTGTTGCCACATGATCCTCTTCTGTGGGGCAGCAGAGGATCTCTTACATTTTGTCCACCTTCCTACCAGACCACCTGCTGGCCAGACCATCAGGTTCAGCCCAGTATTCAGTTCCTCACATTTAACAGTTTTAATTAACATGTACAGCCGCACTTCCACACGCACTCTCGCGTACACACACGCGCTTGAGCACTGGCAAATGCCATTGATATCGAATGTTCCCTGCCCTTTTAACAGCACCATAAATGCACGACGGGCAGAGAAACAAGCACAAAAAAGGAGATAGATGAGGTTAGAGGGAGAAGCAGGGTAATCCTCTCTCACTTCCCGGGGTAATTAGGAGTGTGTGAGGCTAAGATTTATGTGGAAGAGCAGGGGAAAACCGAGAACTGTACCACCCAGAGAGAGGGTAATAGGGATTTGGCAACGGTACTTTTTCTACTCTGGAGCTCTGTAGAGGAGTGTGTGTTTATGTGTATCTTTGTGTACGTTTCCTGTGGCGGGTGGGGGCGGCCTTTTAAGCTGACAGCTTTCCAATCATTAGTCGATGGGATTGCAGAGCTTAGCCATCAAAGCAACCTCTTCACTTAAGACCAGATATGAAGAAAATGCACTTTGCCTGTCTCCAGTCCCCTCTCCTCCCTTTTTGTACAGTCTGTTAAGCATTTGTCCTTCTTACACAGACATGCAACTATTGTCTCTCGGCATGTAGTTCCCCCTTCCTGGACTGTTGTCAGGTGATCAATCTGGGGTAGCAGGGGTCCCTCTCACCTCCTCAGGGTCCAGAGACGTATAGGCAAAGTGCTGCTGTGTTTATGGATGAGGTTGTAAATACCTTTGTCTCCAGGGAGCGTCTCACTGCTCAATGCGTGAGCATTGGAAGGGTTAAGGCTGAGAGGCCGATGACCTCAGGGTGTCAGCAGGAGGTGCAAGTGGTCAGAGAGGGGTAACAGGTCCTGGGTCGTACATTGTCTTCCGCCCTGTGGAAGAATGACCTGGGTCAGAAACCACACCACGTTTATGGGTTTAATGAATGAATAACCTCTGTCTTCGACTTTATTTGCAGAGATTTTTGCTGTTTGACTTTTGTGCGTGTGAGCATGTGCTTGTTTGTGTGGCTGATTGGTGCCGAGCTGCCAGCCTCTCGGCGCACAGGAAATGGAAATGAATCATGGGAGACAGATTAAGAGAATGGCGAGAGCTCATCACATCCTGTTAAAGACTGGAGATGACTTGAGGCAAGGTCTCTCTCTCTCTCCCTACTTCTTACTCTCTCTCTTTCAGTCTCCTTTTATCCCTCTCTCTGTCCCCCTCCTGCCCCTGTCCATATCTTCTGTCTTTCACTTACTTTCTTCTTCGCTGTCTTTCGTTCAGACAGTGGTTTGGCATGGGGCGAGTGATCAGTGACTGCGTCTAAAACATCCTATTAAAATTAGTGTCACACACTGGATGTGTGTGTGTGAGTGAGTGTGAGATGGAGAGACAGGGAGAGACCCGATGATGGATGATAGATGATGGTTGTGACCTGAATAGATGGCTCTGGGCTGGTCAGATGACTTCCTCAGGAGGAGGAGTAATGGGGAGAGGGCACAGGATTACCACTCCATCACTCTGTGTTTATGGAAGCTTTACAGCAACCACAAAACAAATAGCACAGTGGCTGTAGCACAGTATAAATCTCACACACTGTGTTTACGTTCGCTCATGCCTGTGTATGGTATGTTCTCGAAAAAACGACGCCTGAAAACAAAAAAACAAAAAGCGGGCCGAGGGTTTGGTTCTTGTCCTCTTGTCCTCTCCCTATGGGTGCTGTGTTTGTGTGTTTATGTGTTTACTTGTGTTTACTTGGCTGCTTGGTGTCAGAGTGTAGCCTCGATAGGGGTGGTTTCACCTTAGGGAAAATTGTACAAGAGGAAAGGTCAGACAAGGTTACATCAGCAGCTCTAAGTGAATAGACACACAGAAACACACTTCCTGTCGTACACTCACACCATGCATTGATGCCCTCAGCCCAATAGAGATGAAAGTAACTTGCTAGCGGTAAAATATGCCCCACACCACTGGTCCAGGACCGGGTTTCCCTATAAATCCCAGAGTACAACCAGTTGAAGGATGATGCATCGATCTGACACGCAGTCATCCTGCACTCCGGTGCTGATTGATGTGGCCTGGCTTCTGGCTCTGTGAGTGTCTGCGCCTCTCAGCATCATGTCAAGGGAGGTCTCAGAAAAGAGCTGGACAACTGGGGCATGCTTGGGAGGGTGGAGAACAGCAGATGAAGGTCAGAGGAATGCAGAGTGTAAGGTGAGAATGGGGCTAAAGGGGGGAGGATGAAGCACACAGAAAGATAAGACAAGTGGATGTTAGCGAGCTGCCGAAAGTGCTTCGCCGCTTTGTGCGAGACAAGA
The DNA here is from genome assembly GCA_037833715.1 of Toxotes lorentzi. NCBI lineage: Eukaryota > Metazoa > Chordata > Actinopteri > Toxotidae > Toxotes > Toxotes lorentzi. The sequence continues at coordinate 14,538,778 of JBBMJY010000001.1, forward strand.
GAGGGAACTGGCAAGGGAGGGATGAGGTTAGGGATATGTGTGTGTGTGTGTGTGTGGGAGAAGAAAGGCTAAGGGTGGATACTGATGAGTGTGGGGGAGGATGGGTGGTGGGGAGCGGGAAACAGATTTGGGGTGGCCAGCCAGCTGAATCCTGGTGGGGAGTGGCAGGAGTAAGCTGGCACTGCGGAGGCGGGCATATGGAGGGCAGGTTGGCACTTTGGCTGCCACCGGAGCGTGCACCTGCCGACAGAGGGAGACTCTGCCAAGAGAAAGGGAGGGAGCAGAGAGACAGAGAGAGAGAGAGAGAGAGAACGAGAGCGGGAGAGATTGGGGTGTGTATGTGGCAGTGAAACAGAGTTTGGGGCTGCTTGGAAAAGGTCTCTGAAGATTCTGGATATTAATGAGTGCATCAGGCAAGTGTGTGCCCTCTCACAATGGAGACACACACATGCACGCACACAGGTACATACATGCTCACTCATTCCCCAACACTCAAACCTCGAACAGACACAAACACACTCACACCTTGGTGTTTAACTCATCCTCCGTCTGAAAAATAAACACTTGTTCCACTCTCACCCTGTTTGTCTGAATCTAGCACTCAGATGCACCAAGTGTGTCTTCTCGTAGAAGAACAAATAAACAGCCTTGATAATCAGGATAGCATTTAAACCCTTCACTACATAAACTGCAACACACCCCCTAATTGGACTCAACTGTTTTGCTGCTAACTAGCTGCTAATTAGATCAGTGTATTCCTCTCACTCCCTCTCTCTTTTCCCGTGTCATTATTTGCCATGAACAAAACACTTCCAAGTGTTTTACTAAAAAGTGCAGGGTACTCCTACGTGTCGCGGGAAGCAAGATGATGATTTTTGTCATTATAACGGATGTCAGAGGATCTTAACTGAACATACACAGCGGGCTGAGCTGAATGTGTTAGCACAGAGATGCATTTTACGTTTAAGCTTTTATTAATCGGTGTGTTTGTGTGGTTTGGCTGCTCAACACTGACACAGATGCAGGAGCCAAAGGCCAGTGCCCTCGTTAAGCCGCTGTCAGAGAGGGTTTGTAACAGCCCACTGGAGCCCATCTGTATCCTAACACACACATACACATGCACACACAAACAAATTGGTTCATCTGTGTGTCGGTGCAAACATGCAGTACTGCTTATTTTGTCTGTAAAAAATAAAAAAAAAAAATAAAATTATCATAATGTTTTCTTATCATCACTCGCACATACATCAAGTGTATGTGCATGTGGGTTTTGCCTACAAATGTGCATGTGTGTGTGAATGCATAGGTGGTCTGTGCTGTTGGGTGAACGCTGAAGGCCGGTGACTCTGTGTTCTGGTTTTAGCCTTGGCTATGGATACAGGTCTTTGGGCTGCCATGTTTTCCTCTGATCTGCCTCCCCTCTCTCATCACGAAAACCACAGAGAGCAAGGCAGAGGGAGACGGAGAGGTTTAAAGGCTGGCAGCAACTCCATGGCCTTGAGGTGTTATCTCTGCCCCTCACTGTGTTGGAAAGAGGGTGGAGGGAGTGCAGTGAGAGAGAGAGAGAGTGAGAGGGGGGCTGTGGGAGTGATTGCGGTGCAGCCCACTTCTCTCTTTTTTTTTTCTTCCTGTATGGAGCAGGATGGTTAACAGATGGTCTTGTTACCAGCAAAATGAAAATGAACGCAGTAAAATTTGCTTGTGTTAATTTCTCGTCCCCCAGGTGAGACCTCGAGCGCTCGCATACACAGACGAGAGCACTCATACATTGACGCGCACGTCGCAGATACACGTGCATGCACGCTCGCCGACATGAGCGGCCTTGCCCTGCTGGCTTTAAACACACACCATCTGCATGCGGAGTAAGTGTGTTGGAGGAGTGTGAAGTGTGTGCTTGGCTTAAGGAATGTGTTTCCAATGTTCATAGCCATAGCTTATGTTGCTTTGGAATGTAAAGAGTGTTACCACACACTTCATGTATCAGTCTTCAGTAACCCAGTTGTCCAAAGACAGTGGGTGTTTTGAGGGCAGGCTGACAGAGCTGAAAAGAGGGCTGAATTGGCAATTAGAGGTAAGGGGAAGCAAGTGAATCTGTGCTAACTGGGAGGAGGAGATGGCATGTTCATCCGCAGATGAAGACTAAATCCTTTCATTCTCTCCTCATCTTCCCTCCCTCCTTCCCCTGCTTGCTTAGCGGTGAGATGAGAGCTTCTGCTTTGTAACGTCTGCTTCTCCATGTTTGTGTGTTTCGAGGATCCGGGCTAGTCCATAGCTTATCCCTCTGAGTGTGTGTGTTCTGCAGGGATAGAAGCGCCTTAGCCTCCCTTATCGTCTTACAGTGGGGCACTCGCTATTGCTGTTTGAACCCGCAGGGAGAAAGAAAGTGATGGAGGGAGGGAGAGTGAGAAAAACATACCTATTCGTTGTGGGTGAAGTATAATAATCTTTACCTTTATTTGCGGTGATACAGAGAAACCACACCTGTTTTTATTGTAAACGCACCGTCGTAGCCGGCTTTACAGCAGTGGGCCACGGCATAGTCCTTGTACCTCTTTGAAAAGCACAATAGAGGAATGACATCGCTATAGCTGTTTTTGTTTGGTAGACCTCTTTATCAGCCAAGTTAATTCAGTGTCTCACAGGGGTAGAGAGAGAGCTGGCAGATTTAAAAGACGCCTGTATTGACAGGGAGGTAGATGCTCCACAGCTAATAGGACTTCAATGAAATTCAATCAGACGAGACAAGGGGGCAGATAAGGGAGGAGGGAAAGAGAAAGTAAAGAAAACAGACCCAAGGAAACTTCTCTGACTGTTTCTTTCCCAGCTGCCTTTGACTGCCACCTCCTGAAACTACAGAGAAAAAGAGTGTGATAGAGAGAAACCCTTACACTACTCAAACGACATGATCCCCTGAAACCCTCCCTGCTCTCTCCCTGCCTTTGTGTAAATGACAGCTTTGCCATGAACGCAGATGCACTTACAGCTTTGATTCCCACAGTGAGTGGCGATGCTAAAATGTGTGGGCACTGAAGCACAATAGAGGAGAGTGCGCTCTGGATAAACCCAAATGGCATATGTTACACTCATATGTATGTATAACACACAAGTGACTCTGTGGTGTTAATACCAAGCCACCATACCGCCCACTCGGCCCTTGGATGTGAATGAAATGAGTCATACGTGAGGACGCTTCACAAACACAACACACAGAACACATATGTCCCCCCTTGAATGTACAAAACACTCCTACATACATTGTCCTCATTGTTACAGAACAACCCCCTGCCCTGTTTCCCTCCTTTAACCCATGTGCGTCAGTGGAGGGAAAAGTGAAATCTGTTCACTTAACGCACACATATAGATCTACCACATCTCCTGTTGCTCTTTAACTAGCGTGGTAGGTTGCAGGTCTTGGCAGAGTCCTTGATGTGTGCAGAAGAGTGATGATGAGCTTAATGCAGTCTGTCTGTGTCCCGGACGTGACCACCACATTAATATAGCACTAATACAACACTCTGTCTGCTGCATGCTAATCACGGCCACACTCCTTCTCATAGTCTCTCTCTCTTATATAGCTTATTGTTATGAGACATGAGACAGAGAGGTGAGAGAAGAGAGATTTCTAAAGGCTGATTGGATTTAGCCCAGCCACTGTCATAGTACTACCACAATAGTGGGTTGATGTTTTATGCATTATCAGTCAGTGCTGTGCATTTTTTGTTTTGTATACCTGAAGTAATCATTAGTAATGAGTAATCAGCTGGCGATGGGGCCCCAGAACACCTTGACTGAAAAGCACAATTTGGCCTTAATACTTGTAAGGCCATGACATTTGGTCCACCTAAACAAAACCCTCTCACCCTTCACTCCTCCACACACAACCGCATCTCAGGCTGGTTGGATAAACAAGGCCACTTCAAAGCAGCCCAGTGCCCCTGCCAACAGGCCCGAGAGGAGGAGAGAGAGAGAGGGAGGGAGGGAGGCAGGGACTGCAATACTGAAATGAATCAGGAGGGAGGTGGGGGGTGGAGGGATGTGTAAGCGTGACTGCTATTAAAGGCCTAATAATGTATTTGGCTGTTTTGGCAGTTGTGAAAAGGGTGAAGGGGGGCAGAGGGTAGAGGAAAAGGGGTTGACAGCGTGTCACGGTTGGTTAAAAGCAAGCTGGGGAGAAGAGAGAAAGGCCTTGTTTGTTGGGCTAAATGCTGTAAATAACATCAGAGAGTGCAGCTAAATGGAAATCAATGCAATTACCCTATTAGCACGGGCTTGAACTCGCACTGGCTGCTGCTACGTCTCTCTCTCTCTCTCTCTCTCTCTCTCTCCATCTCTCCATTTCCTGTACATTTATCACTCTATACATCATGGTATGCTGTACATTTGTGGACATGTCTGAGAGACAAATCAGAGAAAACAGCGCTTAATAACATAACTGTGTGTATGTTAGGATTGTTCAGCGAGGACCGGTTGAGTGGGAATGCTGAGTTGTCCCACCGCAAGCATAATGATTTTGTTTAGATTCGCATAACCCCCTTAATCACCCCTATTTGAATACCTAACAATTGCAAGGGGGGAGATTATGCTGTTAAGTGGTAAGTCATAATTAGATAAATAATTGGTTTGGCTATCATCATCCCTCTGCCATCTGTTTGAGGTTATGTGTGTGTGCGTGGAGGGGGGTGTGGGTGAGAGGATAGAGGAGTGAGTGTGTGTGAGAGGGCAGGGATGATGGAAAGGATCCAGGGTTTTTATGGGTCGTGTTTTTATTTGAAAAAGTAATACACAAATCAGAAAAACGCTTGTAGTTTTACAACCCTTCCTTCTCATTCCAGCGGATTTCTGTCCAGAACAAACCTGCATGTTGTGATGAACTCCTAACACATTCAACACGAGTGATATCCGAGCTTACTTTCAAACTTAGACTTGTCAAAGTCCTTTTTTAAATTGCTTTGTCTGATGTCAAACCGTTGCATTGCAATCTACAGCGCTATAGCACCTGTGTCTGTTTGAATGTGTTTGCACAAATTTGTATATGTTAAAACAGGAGCCCATGCTAACTGTTTCTGTGTGCCTGCTATATCTTACAGGTTTATTTTGTTCCTCTATTCTTTACAGAAGCATACAGTCCCATCTGCTGCTGACTGACTTGGATGCACGTGTGTCCATCTGTACTGGCCCCTTCTCCTTCTTTTACCAACTCTCTGTTTCTTTCACCAGCTCTCACTTCACCGTCTCTCCTCCCTTCATTCTCCGTCTTTTTCTGCTGTAAGCATGAAAGTAAAATAGTCATTTCGGTAACCTCCTATTGTGCCTTCACCCCTCTTTTCTCCCTGCTTTCTCTCTTTCTCGGAGAGTAAAATAGTTATTCTGGTGCCTCTGTCGGCTGCTGTATTCAGGGGAACAGGTGGTTAGGCTTCATCTCTACAAAGAGAGTGAGGTGGGAACAGTTTAATCTAATTAGCGGCTGAGATATTGTCCATTAAGATTCAACTCTTAACTAACTGCTGCTGCAGATAGAGCAGGACCTGCATCCAGGTCAAAACGTACAGTAGAATATAAAACTGAGGTACAGTAAGAGTAGATGTGTGTATGCATGCAGTTGTATAAGTATATATCTGTTTTGTGAACGCAAGTGCGTAGAGGGTTAAGGGTGCCTGTGCGCTCTGAACATTCACATTGACAGCTAACAATTAGCTGCCGCCAGCGTGGCTAATAGAGGAGTGTACATTGTTAATTATGTCACAGCAGAGAGGTGGGAAGGTGGAATACATTTGAATAATGGGAGGAATGATATAACAGCGGGCCTTTAAATTCCTTGGCCCTTTTGTGTGTGTAATGAAGGGTGTGTGTGTGGATGTGTGTGGCCGCTCAGACACATGGGCCTGTCCAACATTCAGAAAGACAAAACACACAAGAGCACACAAGCTGTTGCACATGTAGAAACACACACTTTTACCATCCCCCTCCCACACTCACACACACACATCCGCGATAACACTGAGAGGCGTGAGACACGGAGGGTATGTCTAAGTAGTGCGCTCGTGCCTGGTTTTCCAGATCAATGATGTGTGGCTGGGTGATCGATGTGAGGGCTTAGCGGAGTGGAGAGAGCTAATGGGCAGGTCAGTGACTCAGACACATCCTGGCTCCCCCTGCCTATTACCACTACGTCTGTTAATAGGCCTCACCACACTCCCCTGTTGCTCACACACACACATACACAGACACCCAGATAGTAGGAGGATAGCGAGGAGGGAACACAGCCAAGCACGCTCAATCCACAGACTGCCTTCTTTACTCCCTGCTTTAACCCATGTTGCTTCTATACTACACTCCTTTTATTTCTTAGTTCTTTTTCCCCCCTGTTCATTTCTGTGGCCTTTACCCCGTTTTTACAACAAGACTTTGGAGCTACACCATATGGTGCTGCATGTCTATGTATGTAAATAAGGGGAGGGGGGGAGATAAGCAGCATATTTACAGCCAAATAAAGTAAATATGAAAGAGATTTCTGTGCAACCCTCATCTAATCTCCTCAAAGTCTATTCTAGCACACACAAGCTTAAGGCAACCCATCCTCTGTGTTTCTGATTGGCTGAAGGATATGTAAGTGTTTTGTGATAGGTCCTGTGTGGCTGTCAGTCAGAAGGTATGCGGTGGGTTCAGTTGTGATGCTGGGTTCTGGGTTGAAGGGTCAGGCAAAAAACAAACTGCTGGGTCTGTATTTCTAATAGGACTGTATATATGTTCTACATTTTAGGTTGGTGGTTTGCACTATTTAATGCAAATATGTTGTCCAAGAGAAGGCCAGATTCAATTTTTGCAAGAATCCTGTGGGAATGTCTTTGTTTCAAAACTGAGATTTTATATATGTATGGGCAGATATCACTAAGATACGATGTCTTTCAGAGATATGTATTACATCGCATTAGATTGTAAACATGTGCATTATCCTTACAAAGGTTTCTTTCTCTTCTTTTAAATTTTGTCTTTTAGAACTTTTGTTTAAGGTTAGAGTTCCAAAAAGGAAAAATCCTCAACCTTAGAAATGTTTTCGACTAGATCACATTAGGATGGTAATGACTACTCAATTCATTAATTTGCTAAAAAAAATAAATAATTAGCAGTCATTTTATAAACCAAATAATTAATCAATTAGTCAAGAAATTGAGTGTCGGTTTAATTGAAAATGAAAATCAGTTAATTGGAAAATCATTAGTTGTAGCTCTTTGTATGCTGACATCAGTATAAATATGTGTAGGACAGCTGTGCACAGCTGTGTGGTAGAACAGTCATGACAGCAGGTCAGTCAGTGAGGTAAATAACAGTCTTCCTTGTTATGTCTCCCTTTTCCATCCCTCAGTCTCTTTCTTGCTTAAACTGTCACTTTGCGTAGCCCCTCTTCTCGTCTCCTGTGTGGCATCTGATCTGCATGTTAATTACTTCTGTCGCCTTAATTTAATATCTACCTGGGAGGAATGTGGAACACACACCCAAGAGGTATAGCATATGCCCTCCAGGCCTCACTCACTCACACACATATGCTTGTATATGCACGAACATATGCAAAGCCCGGTTTTCTTTTGTATTTTTAGTGCTTACTTGTGTTGCTGGCTTTGCTGTTGTGCGGGTTAGTGACACTACACTAACCCGCTATCCAGACTACTAATATAGTCTGGATAGCGGGTTAGTGTAAAAGGGGTCCCATGCTGGGTGGGGGGGGTTAACCCATCCTCTCTGAGTTTGTCACCCTATGGCGAAGGCTCAAAGAGCTGCTACTTGTCGTCCACATAATGGAGGCGAGGCAGGAGGGTGGGGGGAGTTTGTGCCGTTTGTCTTTGAGAGGAGTGAGGGAGTTCAAAAAGGAGGTGAATGAGCCATTCTTTTTAGATGCCGAGGGGGAGGAAAGCGTGCGTGCTTTCACAGTGCTGGGCAATTCATCTCCCAGACGTTCCCCTCTACCACCAATATGCATACAGGCATGCACAAGTGCTGACACACATACGTACGATGTAGACCCACACGGCAGTTTACTAGGTACAGGAGTAGGTTGTGAGTTCACAAGATGTGTGATTCCATCATAGCTCTAATAATTAGAGCCACTTTTGTGACAACCACCCCAACATATGCGCACACACACACACACACACACACACACACACACACACACACACACACACACACACACACACTCTCTCTCTCTCTC
>JBBMJY010000001.1:14547083-14559242 GCA_037833715.1 Toxotes lorentzi
GTGTGATGCCATCATAGCTCTAAGAAGGAGAGCCACGTTTGTGACAAACACCCCAACATATGCGCACACACACACACACACACACACACACACACACACACACACACACACACACACACACACTCTCTCTCTCTCCCTTTCTCAGCCATGCAACAAGGCTGTGTCTCTTGTGGCTGATAGATTGTAATGAATGTAACAGCAGTCAGATCCTTCAAAAGCCTCTCAAAAGCTTAAGCCCCTTTATTAAATTAAGCTAACGATGCCTAAGGCCAGGTTTGCTGCTGAGAAAGAGGGGGAGAGAGAGAAATGAGGCGCTGGAGAGAGAGAGAGAGAGAGAGAGAAAGAGAAAGCAAAGGCTGTAGAGATAAGGAGGAGGTGGAGGCAATGTTAGGAACGAGAATGTGAAATGGCAAGTAGTCAAATCAATGAAGGACGGTGGGAATGGGGGGAGTGTTTCGTTTCAAAGGAGGAAGCTGGAGTAGGTGACGAAGAAGAGCTGGAAAGAAGACACAAGGAGGAGCAGAAGAACACCCTGCAGACTCCCGTAATTGTACAGCAGTGCACCTTTGGCTGAGAGGAGGAATAGTAATTAGGCAAAGGCTCATTGTGGGAGATACACAGTGCAAATGTGTATTTTTGAAAGTATCTGTGCGCGCCAGGAACTGTTGACGAAAACATGAATGTTTAATAACTCTGTGTTTTTAAATGGGGCAAACATTTTAAAGCTGTTTTCAGAATCTATGGGTCAAATGTTAATTACAATGTGAACTAAAGGCTGAATTGTTGTTATTTACAGTGGGTGAGAAAGATACTGAGCGAGAACATCATGTTTTTACCTGTACTGTACATGTTAGTGAGCTTGTTTGTGGGTCTCTAGCAGGGCTGCTCTTGACTAAAAAATATTAGATCAATTCATTAGTTAGTTCAATTGAAAATATATTTTTGCAGTATTCCTGTTCCTCCACAGATCAGTGCAGTCATTCTGAGGGATCCGGTGCTTATTAAGGACCAGAACATATTTATGAATATTATTGTGATGCCAGAGATTTGACTATTATCACGAATGACTTATCCTTAATAGCAATGACTAATCACCAGAAATCACCAGAACTAAAGACTAATAACTCATTAGTGATTAATGACAAAAAGACCATAGAAATGACTAATTGACTAAAAATCAACTAAGTGCTAAGAGTCAGAAAAGACATTTTAATACTCTAATGACTGATTATTAGACTAATTGGACAGAAGGGGGCTCTTTCAGTGTCTAGAGATCTGTTGGGGGGGGGGGGGGGGTGCATGTGTACAGACAGCAGGCAGATCAAAGGCTGAGGTCTCGGCACTGCATCGTTAGTCTGGATACCTTGTCTACTTGTTCTCTCTCGCTCTCTGTCGCAGGTCAAGTAGAGGTGAGGGATACGCTATCACATGGATGAAAGACGAGACACTAAAGCATCACCACACACACGCACACACATACAGTATGGTACATTCACACACAAGAAAGAGGGTCATGCTGCCCAGAGGGGGGACGCTGTGTGTGCTGGGTAGTGTTTCTTTTCCCTGCTCTCCTGTGCCTTCTGTTAGCATGGAGAAGTGGGCTGTGGCAGGAGACACACAATACATAATTAGGCTTGCATTTGATCCAATGCATCACAGCAATTAGCAATTTAGAGCACAATGTGAAAAAGACCTCATCCCACTTCCTCCCCAGCCATCACCTGCTTAATCCTTATTTTCATCCTTGGCTTTGGGAGAACACCCTGTCTTTACCGCTTACAAGTGCGGCTTTGATTTTACAGCCTGTGCAGTCGTTGGTATCTAATCCACAGTAAAACCACTGATAAGCCAGACAGGGGTAGAGGTTGTCAGCTGAGGCTCCTATGTGCTTTTGGTTGGTGGCTGTCCCCTTGTGGACACTTGATGGAATTACTCTCTCCTTTTTATAAACCTAATGTATGGTCATGCATATTAATAACTAGCAAGACGGGGTCTTATTCTCCAATATCGGATCGGTTATTAAAAACTGTGATTAAAGCTTAAGATTCATCCAGATTTAGTATGAACTACCGATTAGGTCACATGAGTTCTATGGTCTTATCTAAGCCTATCACATGCTTATGGAGATACTAATATCATAAGTGATCTACAGTAGGAATAATAGACATATTGTTGGTATTAATGTATTACTGGAGAAATACAATAGGGTGTAATTCTCCAGCAAAGTTAGTGTAAAGACACTACTGATGATAAAGACACTATCATTTACTAAAGGAATCCTGTGGCAGTGTTTCTTTATAGAGTGACTGTGGGAAGATTCAACACATTCATTGTGAATTTTGCATGATAGCATCACAGATCTGCAGAAAATTCAATTCATTCATTAACATCGTCCCTGAATTATCCTCATTGGCCAAAGTCACCATTCAGAATATTGCAGTTAAAATCAAATATGCTTTTGATGGGCTTGCCTTGCATGAAAAAGACAATCAGTGTAAGTAAAATAAATATATTAAAATTAACAAAATTAACACCAGTACTGGGCAGTGTTGTCTGCAAAAACTTAAATACAACCGTTCTGTTTAATTAATTAGAATGTTAATTAATGTGAAGGATGTTTGGTTGTTAATTTTGCCTGCTTTTATTTGTCAAATTGAACTTGGGGGTTAATAAGTTAGTCACAGATTTGTAGTAATTTTTAAATGGACAGGAAGTGACTCTTTCCAGCCTGGTCAGGGATGGATGGGACATTCTTTATCCCATTTGGGGGACAATGCAGGGTCAGCCCTGTGGACTGGAGGCGTGACGGGAGGGGTTGTGCGTGGGGGGGCAGGTGCTTCTACCGCCCGCCCCCTTCGGCTTGCCTGTCTGTCTGTCCGGCCCCCGCCGAAGAGGAAGCCCCACCTCCTGGCTCCCAGCAGCCGGCCGCCTCTCTCCTCCTCTCCCCGGCGCTCTGCTCTGCTCTGCTCTGCTCCGTCCCTGTGGCCTCGCTAGGCGTCGGAGCTTCCTGCGTGACAACAAAAGTGCAGTCTCTGTTCTCGACGGAGGGATGGATCCGCGCTTTCACCGCTAACGGAGGGAGAAATTTACTAATTTATAAACACTGGAATAGCCCATACTTGTTTGCGGTGAGTGATTGTGTATAAATTTGTAGTTATGTTTTCAAACCCGGAGGTTGTTTGTGTAAAAGAGCGAGCATACGGCGAGGGTTTTGTTGAGGAAGTCATTACGATGTCGAGGAAACGGGTGCTAGTTATTTTCTCTCTCTTTCTCTTTTTATTTATTTATTTATTTTTTTACCCCGAAGGTCGGTGCCTAGCTTGTGTATGCACGCGGGTGTGCGCGCGCGTGCTTTTGCGTATCTGCTTGCTTATCTGTGTGTGTGTGTGTGTGTGTGTGTGTGTGTGTATGTGAAAGAAAGAGACAAGAGAGACAAAAAGAGTCAGTGCAACAGAAAGACGCACTCCGGTGCGTTCAGGTGACGATTTCAGCCTGTTTATCATTCAGTATTCACGTGCCATTTTGTTGAGGATTTTCAGACAATCGTGTTTTAAAATGCAGATTAGCCTGAAGAACTGAAAGGAATAGCGGGCGACCCCCACCCCCTAAAATGAACTTCTTGTAACATTGTTACCGGTGCACTGTTGTGATTATTATGTAAAGCATAGCCCAGAGGGTTTCAGCGTAAGCCATTTACGTTCACTGTAGACCCCTTTATGTAAAATTGTATTAGCGACCAAGTAAAGCCAATAATATTATTGGTTTTACTTGCTCGCTAATTCGTAGTCTCCAGTCATGCTGGCTCCTTTAAAATTATTGGAGAGCGTCTGGTCGGGGCTGCTCCTGTCTTTTCAAAGAGGCATTTTCTCCCTGTGACGAGAGTGACACACGTTGACCATTTGGTGCTCTCCCGTGAAGGATTTGACCCGATGTGCGCGTGCGTGTGTGTACGCGTGCGCGAGGCAGGTGGACCGTGTTGAATCACTTCCCACGCGCTCCTTCACTTCTCTTGAAGTGCAGGCGCGTACAGCAGCTGCTTCTGCTGAGAACTCACACATACACACACACACACACACACACACACAAACACGCAAAACTCATCACGCTCATCACACATATCTCGGATTTTAAACACGGTCTGCAAACACAGCGGTGAAGCAACAGGCTTTACCGAGCACACTGTGCTGCGGGTTGAGTTTATCTGCAGCCAGAAGGAGCCTTGTTGTGTGTTTTAGCTGCTGCTGATAAGGTTAGCCATAACTGCAAGAGCAGGGAATTGGAGCCTCCTGGTTTTTATAGTGATTCTGTCCTCCTGGTGTCTTTAACAGCTACTGACTGGTGGTGTAGATAGGTCATTCATTACACGGTCACCTGCCTGCCATGCAACATAGCTGTGTGGTGTCTTTTTTTTTTTTTTTTAGCATAACTGTGGTGTGTAGTGCATTATTTCTTACTGAAGCTTTGCATAGATTACAGTCTCCTTTGTCACACAAGACCCAGAAATGGCTCACAGCCAGGCCAGGTACAGAAAAATACACTATGGGGACATTCAAAATTAATGAGGGAACACGTTGATCTTCATCAGTTTACAGTGGAAGACAATGGGATATGTCATTGTTCTATTTCACTTATCACTGACACCATATGTAGAGTTTAGTTTTCACCTATTCTTTTACTGCTCAGCAACGTCAATTAAATATTGATAACAAAAATTAAATATTTTCATGAGCATTACTTTTTTAATATAACATGCTTATTAATTCTAGCTGTAAAAATGCAAAATTTGTGCTATTCTTCCTCATGCACAACTGGGCTTAGTGAATAGAAAAAAAGCTGACACATGCGACATGTATCCTATAGTTGTCAGTCTCTGTGTGTATTTTGATGACGATCTTGATCCAGATTAAGCCTTGATGGTTATGTGTGCTGTCTGAGTGCTTTCTATTCGTGGTTTATCTTTAGTTGAGGTCAAAGGAAGGCTTGACTTTTTACCTTTGCCACTGATGGCAGCCAGTGTCACCACTGCAGTATTAGCTCTTTGAGACAGGAAAACCCCATATGAACACACACTGAACCTGGAGTTTGACCCATTTCATATTAGGCTGATGTCACAGGATAATCTCTGATCACTGCCTTTCAGCTTTATGTGCTCCTTAACCAATCGTAAAAGTATTGGCCTGTTTAACTCCAGCATTTACAAATATCACACTCATGTAAACATTTTTGTTTACATCTTCAGAAAAAATTAAGTGAACAGAATAGATGTTGTCCCGTGTTAGGTTTTTTTTTTTTTTGCTGTTACAGAACTTGTCTGTCTATTGGAGAGTGAAAGCAGCATCTAATCTTGGGTTTAATTTTTTATTAGTGCCCCTCTGCTTTTTTATTTGGATTACAAAGTGTGTGTTTAAAATAGATCCCGTGATAGTGATATCACAGATGCCACGATTGGAGGCTTTATTTTCATGTCTGGAATCTTAGTTTGATTCCATGCAAGAGAAGTGCCAGTACTTTCACAATTTCAAGTCTTCCCGCAACAGGATTAGCCAATTTTGTCATTGTAATGACTAATAACATTTCACTAAGTCTGTGGAGAAGAACAGTGAGCATGACATGGGAGCTGTAAGATTAGGATGGCCCATGGCATAGATGGTGATTAAAATTAAAACTGCATAGGCTGCATTGACAGAAATATATATCAAGATAATCAAAGCTATTTTCAAGGAACCTTGTGCTCAACAAGTGTAAATCTTGACTCATGCATTCTGTGGGCACAAACAGACGTGTGAGCTGCAGACTGGATTCTTTGATATTTTTGTAGCTTTTGCTGACTGCACATCTGAAAATTAAATTTTCAACTCATGACCCAACAAGTACTCCATCAGAAAAAAAACCCAAAACATTTCCAGCATCTTTTTCGCTGAACAAATTCTAGATGAAGGCAGTATGATACAGTCTGTATTGTTTAATGGTTAAGGTTTAGCATATTATTGCTGACACTTAAATGTTTTTTTTGTGTCAAAATTAGATAATTTTTATGGCCCAGCACCATGGCTCAGATGTATGGCTGCATGGTAGTAGATTATCTTCTTTGTATGGCTGCATGGTAGTAGATTATCTTCTTTCTGTGAACTGTAAAACTGTTTAGTTTGTTCCCTGCACCTGGCAGACATCCACTTTTTCTGGCCCAGTTTAAGAGAACAAACAACCACTAAATGCAAAGATTTCACCAAATTGCTTTGACGCATTACAACATTAGGTCTCACTTCAAATTTTTTAAATCTTATTGAATTCCTGACCCTGCAAACATTTCCCAAGGATTCACAATCATCTTGATCTGTGAGCATAGTGGCATAGTAATAGCAAAAAACTCAAAGTTGTCCAGTGGCAAAAATCGTAGCTCTGGATCACTTCTCAAATGTTTAACTGTCTACCAAACTTCATGAAAAGAAAGTTTTAGTGAAGCCCTACCTACAGAGAGGCAAAGTAAGTAACAGGAACAAACAGAACCTCCTTGGCAGAGGTAATAAAAACGGTGAGTTAGATGACTTTAGGTGGATTTATCCTCCCTTGTCAGACTTACATGTGTCTGATGTTTCAGCACATGATAAGAGTGGAAGATTGCTTATGCAAATCTTGCTCTAAGGATCAGAATTTCTTACTTGTGATCTGCCATTTAAAATTTGTCGTACCTTTATATTGCCATAGCGCCTATACTAGGTTGGCATGTTTTCAGGTGTCGTTGTGCTGTTTGTCATTCTGCGGTAGCCTGCAGTGCTGTGAGTGTCTCGGGGCTAGACAGCAGCTGTGTTGAGCAGAGTGTTGGTGACAGTTTGTCTGTGGCAACAGCACCTGGCTCTGTTTAGAGAGTGATTAGGAGAGTCCCAAGCAGCTCCCCGTACTGTTTACACAAGGAGCCTGGAGTTAAAGGTGACCCACTTTGCATTTCCTTATCAACAGCCCACATTGATAGCTTTGAATAGCACAGACTGTAGAGTGGCCTTTGCATGGGTTTACATAGTTCCCTATTAGAAAGAATGGGATGCGTTTGACTGGGCGAGGCTTGGATTTGACTAGCATTACAACAATGTCCTGAGGTGGTATGAAAATGTGGGTGCTCACACCGCTCTCTTTGTGTGTCAGGGCAGGGTTGCTGTGTGGTCTGACTGTGTGTTTGAATAAAAACCACTGGAGGATCTTTTAGGAAATGAAGGGTTTCCTCATCCAACATGTCTCCATCTCTCCTGTCACCTCTCTGTCTGCTTCTGTCCTTCCCTTCCTCTGTCTCTCTTGGTCTCTGTTCTTCTGTTTCCTTCGCTAAAACTCATTCCAGGTAAGTCTGTTAGATTTTGCTGTGGTAAGCCCTGTTTGACGGCATCCCCCTTATTAGAATAAGTGTTAGTGAATGTGTGTGTCGAAGCATCCCCCTACTGGGCGTAAAAAACACTAGTAAAGGTAAGCTGTAAATGTGATGACCAGTGAAGACAGCTGAACAAACAGGTCATAAAACATTTATCTGAGGGGAAGACAGACAGAAAGTTGGGTGGACATCCAGACAGATTCACAGGCAGAGGAAGAAGTTGTTAAGTAGATAGCCAGAGAACTTCCTGTGGCTTTTGTTCTCATGCCTATGGCTTTTTGCTCCATATTTCACTGATAAAGCTGCTTATCACTTTGCATGTATGTGTGTGTGTTTGCTCTCTGTGTGTGAGAGCAAGCCTAACCAGCTCTGTAGGCTGTCCCTGTGCAGAAACCCATGTCACCCCATATTGCTGTTAAACAATACTTAATTTTTCACCACCAGGTATTTTGTGTGCGTGTGTCTTTGTCTGTGTGTTCTTGTCACACACTCACTCACACATCTAATGACAGGCTACAGAAATTTATTGCGAGCCAGTAATTGTAAATGCAGTAAAACTTGTTAGAGATCACACCAAATATTGGCCTCATCTTTAGTAATAGCTGAAGAAGGCTCTGGGTAATGTAAACAAGGGCTGGTCCCCAATAAAAGCTGCAGTCAAAATTGTTCAGTTATTACAGTTAGTTCCTCTACACCTGCTTGTGTTGACAAGTTGCTGTTTAAATGACACACATGAGAATCTTGGCCCCAATTTCTAGACTCAGGTCTTTCTGTAATTTCACGCCATGCACACTAAAGGTCTTTATCTCGTGCTCTCTGGGTAGATCTCACTTACAGATAGGTAGTAAAAACAGAAACAGATCATAGATTAGATCTAGATTTAACTGATAGGTGAGGGAACATTGAAGTTTTTCTGTGAATGCATTGTAGATCTACAGCTCTCTCTTTCTTCGTCATGCTCATATCTTCATCTGTTGGTGTGGGTGTGAATGGGCGTGCCTAGTCACCTGATTTGACCCACCGCTCTTCAATAACAGGATAATTGACCCTCTCTTCAATAACAGGATAATTGACCTGCCCCTTATTATAACCTACACAAATGTGAGGGAAAGTCGGAGCTTGTGCTGTTTTCATTTTAACACGTTTTACTCTGCCTAACTTGATATATTTATGTTCCTCTTCATTTCAGCGTTATTGTTTTTATTGCTGATTTTGTTTGTTTGTTTCAGTCCATGTTATTTTCTGTATTTTCATTTACCAAACCATTGTGTCTTGGTGCCATAAAAAAAAAAAAAAACATGACAGAAGCCAACTGAGTTAGGCAGAGTCACAGAGTCCAATGCTTCAAGACCCATTCCCTGAGCTTCACTGGAGACATGCTGCTTTCCTGTCCAGTGTGATTTCATTTCAGCAGCGCACAGCACAGCGTTCAGCAGTGAAGTAAGCACCAGCGAGTTTTTTCACAGTGTTAACTCTGTTTGTATTCTCAGTCTTCAGCTTGGATTAAATTATCTGAAGGGAACTTGGAAAAAAAAAAAAAGAAAACATTTTCATTCAGACAAGTCAGTATTGCTTCACTTACCAGACCAAACTACGTTCTAGATATCTTTAGATTATGTTTGTGTATGTTTGTGTAGCTGATGTTTGCTGCTGTCGTCGTCATACCGCAGGCCATGATAAGTACTGGCCAAACAAACACAACGCAGGCAACACGAGAGCAGTAGATAAGCAAATCTTACACACACTCAATACTGACCATACTTGACTATTGCCCTGACCAAATAGGGCCTCTTTCATTCAGCATTTTTTAGTGTGTGTGTCTGCACATATCATATAGTGTGTATCTGTGTCTATCTGTCTTGTCTTTGTGCTTTTTCCAGTCATACCCTCACAGTATAACCCAGCATTGTGCTAAAGGCTACTCCTCAACAAAGGCCTTTTCTTTTGCTATCACATCATCATCTCTCCTTTTCCCTCTATCTGTGTCTGCTTCTATCTCTCTTCAACGTGTCTGTGTGTTTGCCTCTCTTGCTTCCTCTGTTTCTCTTTCTCTCTCTCTCTCTCTCTCTATCTCTGAGATATCTGCTATATCAGCTGACTGTCATATTGTGTGTGTCTGTTGGTTAGCATGCCTCCTTGTGTATGAAAGCAAGGTCAGATATGTGCCCGAATAAGTGAAGTGTTTTTTTTTTGTTTTTATCAGGCCGTGTTAAACGTGCCGTCACTAGAAGATCTAGTTGCCAGCTAGATTTGTTTTATCTGGCTGGTATTTCCATAACTAAAGGGTATCCATTTTGGGCACTGTTCTTTTTATTTTTTTATTTTTATTTTTTTTTTATTTCTGTTTATATCTCAGTTTCACATCCTTCATGTGTGTCATCTCTTATCTCAGTTTCACATCAACCATCAGTGTTTCCCCTAGGATGGAGTTGTAGCAGTGGAGGTGAAGAAAATGGTTTGGTTTTTTTTCTTTTGTTCGTGTGCAAAAATTTTTTTGTGTGCGCTCAGAAAGTGCACCCTGCTGGGGGATTTCTATGTAGCTGCTGGCACCAGAAGGGCTCTTGAGGCCTAAGTACATACAGTACCTCTGTGCAAAGTAATGAGCAGGGGAAATGTCTGTCTAGCTTATGTATGAGGTGTCTCAAGATTTAGGAAAATACACTTATATTGAACATAATAAAAGTATACTTTTTACAACAATTTATTGAACAAACAAATATATCAATCACATACCGTGATAACACATAATTCAAATACTACAACAATCTTATAGGTCTGTGCCTCCAACCCATGCTTCTTCCCACTCCCTCCCCTCTCCCCATTACAATCCTCCCCTTCACCCATCATTCCATCCTTACCAAAATTCCTGCTGATTTTAAGGGCTACACATATTCTATTTGTCCAGCTTAGAACCAAACAGTACATAAACACAAAAGCCATTAAAAATAATCTCATTTGAGCTTCACAAATGTTGTAGAATAATACAATAATTTGATGAGTTTCTGTTCTACAAATGACTAGTCAAATACTTGAAAGAATGAAGGACACCAAAGGTCTCAGCTCTGTGGCCAAGAGAAACCTTGTCTGACACTGAGACTTGTGGCCATGGTGACAGCGGGTTGTCTCCTGCTCACCTAGAGGAGAGGGGCTCACTCATCAGACCGTACAACGTTCACCCATTCAGACACACACATACAGGGATAGTACGAGCAGGAATACACACCAGTTATACCAATTACAAGATTACATCACAGCAGCTCTCAGCAACCGGACCCTGCTATGGAAAGTCAAGTGGGTGCTGCGCAGGAGTCTGTGTGTGTGTGTGTTTGCATGTGTGTGCGGTGGAGCCGCTTGGGAGTCGGGACCCATGCAGAGCACTTGGAGTGCTAATTAGGCAACCACGACCCAGCAGAGTACATCACAGAGAGAAAGAGAGAATAGAGGGAAGAGAGAGGTTGAACAGAGGATGAAGTGAAGAGTGTGTGTGTCAGGGAGCCGGCAAAAACAGCGCTCGTCTCCTCAGGAGGCTTGTGGAGGGAGAGAAAGAGAGTGAGAGATGAAGAGAAAAGGAGGGAGGACGTTGAAAGATGATAGTAACTGAAATATGTTACATGCAGTGATGTCCCCAGGCACTGGGGGCTTTACAGTACAGAACAATACAGTTTATCCAGCTCTGTGGGACAGGACACGCAGGCTGTCTGTGTATGTGTGAGTTGTTCACGTGTGTACCCCATGTACCCATTTGTGTGGCTTAAGGTACACCAACGAGTGTCACAGGTGCAGAAGCCATGATAAGCTCCATTGCAGGTCCTCCTTTGTGACATCCTCAACATCAAGAAAGAATCTGCAACACCCAGTGATGATGATGGCAGTGATGATGATGATGATGATGGCGGTGAGTCAGAGATGCCTTCTCTCCCAATAGAACAACTGGGCTGGGGATGAAGCTGGCCCTCTCATCGGGTGGGTGGGGGGGCTGTGTCCCCCTCAGCGAGAGGCTACAGAGGGCACAGCCATACAGACAGCAGCTTGACTCCTGGGGCATGGACCACAAAGAGCCACAGACACAGACAGAAGGCACTTATGTGTGTTTATGTGACTCTGTGAGTGAGTGCGTGCATGTGTGTGTACGTGTCTCAGCATGTGTGTGTTCACACACTCTAAGCAGCGTTGTGAAGCGTAACCAGACTGTTCTGTCATACGCCCACACTGGTGTCTCAGAGAACACAGCCACACACTCGCCAGATGACATGCACACACACATTCATACACACACAATCCCAGCAACCCCTACCACAGTCGCTATGTAATTAACAGACATAGGAAATGGCGCTGTTGGGGTGGGTGAGTCGGATGCAGGGAGGAGGAGAGAAAATCATCTCAGCTCGTGCCTACCCTCAAGACACACTGTTTCTCTGTGGCTCTGTGTGTGTGTGTGCTTTGGAGAATGAAAGAGAGGAAGGTGAAGAGAGGGAGAGAGATGCCGGCTGGTCTTTTGAAATCTCAGTGTTTTTGTTGCAAGCTGCTGGCAGGCAGGTTGGAGTGGGGGGTTGGGGGAGGAAGAGAGGAAGAGAAGTAGGAGGTGAGGGATGAATAATAAGGTGTGCGCACACATGCACACTCACGTACACAGCCATATCATTTAAAGCCACACAAGGTAAAAGACAGGCAGACTGCTCTCTTTGCTCTTTGCACAGAGGTGTGTGTGTCAGCGTGTGTCAGCGCGCACGTGTGTGTGTGTGTGTGTGTGTGTGTGTGTGTGTGTGTGTGTGTGTGTGTGTGTGTGTGTGTGTGTGTGTGTG
>JBBMJY010000001.1:14564966-14608956 GCA_037833715.1 Toxotes lorentzi
ACACACACACACACACACACACACACACACACACACACACACACACACACACACACACACACACACACAGGGTGCTGTGCCTTTGCTGTCTTCCCAGGAGGGCACAGGATCTTTTTATAGCCCTCTCAGACTCTTGGGTAAACCCAGATATAACTCCTTCTTATCTAATTGTGCTATTGATATACTGTTAGTAAGCAGCTTTCATTTCAATGAGTATATCTTTCTCTTAGAAGTTGTTGTGTTTGCTGGCAGTTTACTTTGAATGCAGATTTAAGGAGGATTCTGAACAAACTCTGACGTGTGTGTGTGTGTTTTGGTGCAGTGCTTAATACCTCTGCCACACACAAGCTACACTAGTCTGAACTTACGCTGCCCTCTAAGCCACCTTCTGTGTGTGTGTTGTGCCTGAGCACGTAGGGCTATCATACGGCGTTCTGGCATTTAGGGATTCCACTGACCGAGGGGTCAACACAGTGTCACCTTTCAACACACACACACACGCACAGTAAGGAAAGGGACGGTCGTCTCAACCCTCAACAACCTTTCTCACCCTCCAACCACCACAGACTTCTTACAAATCTGAATCTAGAACAAGAAAACTGTTGACTTCGTCTCTTTATAGTGTAGCAGTAACTTTTTATTTTTGGCTGTTGAGCTGAAAGTTTGTGCAGTCCTTTTTTTTATGCTCTGCAAGTCTCAGACCCCTTAACTCAAGAAATCCCAAAACTCATTTAGATATTGCTGTCCAAATTCAGAAATATCCAGCTAGCATGCGTTGCTAATTTGTTACATTTTAACAGGGACAGCACTGGATGCATAAATGTTGACAACATATAATATAGGATACTTTCATTAAGACATAAAGTAGCCCTGGTTGAGCTGGAGCATGCTCAGTAGGAGGTGTTTGTGACCATGGACCTCTGGCAGACACACAGCCAGACTGGTGCTCTTTCAGCAAGGAAAGGATGCCCTGCCCTCCTAACCTCTCACCTCTGACCCTAAGCCATACAACCAAAGCCCCTGTGCCCCTCACACCACCAATCCCCATCCGCTCCAGCTGTCACAGCCAGATACTCAGCACCACACTCTGTCCTTCTCTGTGTCCAAGGAAACAGCTATGCGCCTTACTCTGTTTGCATGCATTTCTCTGCAATTGGTCTTACCATATCCCTTGTAGACTACATGTGTTTCTATATAGGGCTGAGGGCAGTATTAGATATTAAACCTCTCCCGTTCTTGTCCACTTTGTCCATTTTGTAGGCATGAGCCATGAGCCAAAGTCACCATCGTTAGGAATGATCTCCACGGCGACCCGTACCACGGCGACGGTCAGCCCCCTCACCCCGTCACCTCTCAACGGTTCTATTGTAGCCAATGGAAGCCCGGCTACCCAGTCTGCTCACTCTGGATTCGCTGCAGCCCTCCGTAAACTGGCAAAACAGGCTGAAGAACCTCGAGGTAAAACCACACGGCGTGTAGAGATGTGACACTGACAAAAATTTTCTAATATGCGCTGTAGAGGTTTTGATTTCTGCTCTGGTCTAATTTATATTAAGAACGGCGTTTTCACCAGAGAAAGAAGCGTAACGGCAACAGAAGTTGTCCAGTTCAAGTACTCTGCATGTTGTCTCATTAAGAAACTTGTCATAATATTTCTGTTTGCACTACTTGTCTAAGTCTGAATTAATAGTCAGATGTATACTGGTTGTGCAAACGTGTACCTTCCCTTTTGCGGCTTTTGCAGCACACACTCATTGGGTGATAGAATTAAGGTTTATTTTATTCTATTTTAAAATTTCTTGAATGTTATGAAATAAGACCAATATACAGGTCATGGTTTGCAGTTTGGTTTCATTTTCATGCTCTCATTTTTTTTTTGTCCCAGTGTCTGACTGAAAAATCTTTTGCTAAAAATATTGTGATAATGTCAAACCATGATCCCGGAACCGTCCCGTGCATCAAACAGCCAGAAGAGCTAAATGTATAGCTACATCCAGCCACACTGACCCTTATCTGAAAATCTGATGCACTACGTGATCTCAGCCCCTTGTACGCTATACATGTGTGGTCATATATTTGTTCTTTTTGTATGTGTGTGGGTGGGTCATATAGTGTGTGTGTGGATGTATGTTCCATTGGCAGTATGTGTAGCTGAGTGCTGAACTGCTAATGGCAGTGGAGTGATATCCACACAGGATTGAATTAGTTGGTGTCCCTGGAGATGTGGGGACGAAGAGGAGCCACTCTAGCTGACCCACTTAATGTGCTGTGTGTAAATGCATGTACGCCTGGGTGTGTTTGTCACTGCGTGTGTGTATGTTGGCTTGCCAATTTCCCATCATACATGTGTGTGTATATGTGTGGTTGTATGAATATGAAATAAGCATCAGGTGGTTGAATTACTGGTCACTGACTTGTGCTTGTTCAGAGACCTACTTAATGTTTGTGTAGGTGCCCAGAGAGCGGTTTGTGGGTTTCCGGTTTCTTCTTTTGTTTCCTGTATGTTTGGTAAATTCAAAGCTGGCCTCTACAACACATGGTCATGCAAGCATTCTTCAAGCCCATGTGCCCAGTGTCTCTTAATTACACTTACAAAACATACAAACATGTGTACAAGTCAGAATCTACATAGAAAAGCTTCAGGAGGAAGATTCTCTTTGTGGAGTTTATTGAGGGTGTGTACGTGTGTGTGTGTGTGGCTCTATGGCTCTATGCCTTGGCTCCAGAGAGGCCCAGCTACCCCAGCTGTCCACCCCTGCTCTGGCTCTTAAATCAGATGGTCCCCTCCTTCCTGTCATTCCCTGGACACCTTGTTCCTAAGCCCACTGCAGCCTGGGACCCAGAACCAAGCAAAATGATTTATTACCTAGAGAGAAAGAGAGAGTGCTCAGCTCCAGCCTCTCCTCACCTCCCTCTCAATCCTTCTCCCCTTCATCTCTTTTCACTCCCTCAACCCTGCATGCCAGCCCTATTACTTCCTCACTCCGTCTCTCTCCAAAAAAAAAAATCCACTTCCAGCATCCAACCCTGTCTTTTCATTTTAACATAGACTTGCCTTGTTTTTCACGGGAATTTTTCTTCCTATTGTTGTTGCATATCCTCCTTTCTGTCATTTGCAGCTGGAGGACACAACAATTGTGCTCTCTTAGTCATGTTTTTAATACTTTTTAAAAAAAAATTTCTTTGTGTTGTGAGCTGAGAATGGGGGTGCTCTGTTCTATTTGTTCTATTCATGATCTACTGAGCCAGAGAGCGACTGTCTGTGTCTTTGTCACCAGATCGTGTCTGATAAAGCTCTACCACCTTCATATTAAAAGCACAAAAAAGCCCCTTTGTTATTTTTGAGGCCCGCTGACTGTGTGGCCTGGCTGGTGTAGGCAGTGATGTGTGGGTGAGTCAGCCATCAGGCATAAGGAGCAACTCTGCCCGTGTTAGGAGCGCCGGCTCCGGGGTGGGCAGAGAGGCATGAGGCCCCTGGAGCTCCAGTCACCTCTCTGTCTGCAGAGCCTGTATTTATAGGCAACACACACACCCAAACACCCCCACACATGCAAACAGTTGTCTTTGCAACTGTGTAGGCCTCATGATTTCTTAGCGTGCTGCAGCTTGCTGTCCTTTCATTAGCTACTTTGACTCAACCTCTCTTTCCCCCTCTCTGTCTCTCTCACCCTCTGGTTGATGCTTTGAGGTGAGTAGTGCAGTATATATGAGGTGCCATGACTCAGTGTCCTAAGGCCTGGAGGAATTAGTTAGGTTTGAGTACTAGTATCACTGCCACCGGCTGCTGAACTGATTTAAGACCCTGAGCACGGCTGCTGTTTATATACACACCCACACACCCATACGAGCACAGACACATACATCGTCACTTGTCTGTGGTGAGTATAATGAATAGCTCTGTGTACTGAGTGCTGCGCTGAAGAGGGGAGGTGATGGATAATGAGTATCAGAGCAGCGTAAAGGACACACTCTCATCCCATGTAAATTCGCATGAGCACACACGATAGCATTCACATGTGCGAGCAAACACACACCACACACAGGCACAGATACACACTGCCTCAAAAAGGCAGGCCTGCTGATATCTGATTAATTAGGCAGATCTGGGTTTAATCCTCTCAGTTGCTTCTTCTCACACGCTCTGAGACACATACACACCACCAGAATTTCATGACTGCGTTCATACCAACTGTAGTATACTGCCTGGAGAGAGACTGAAGAGAGGGAGAATAAAGGTGTACAAGATAGATGGAATGAATTGGCTGGAAAAAAGAGGAATCGGAAGTAATTAGTAGATTTGTGAAAACCTGAGGTGTTTGTCAGATTGTGTGTATCTCTGTGTGTGTGTGTGTGTGTGTGTGTATGTGTTTGTGTGTGGCCGGAGGCTCCCCTTGTTTATGGGAGCCCAGAGCATGCTGGGACAGCGGGGCAGTGTGTCTCTGACCTCTCCATCTGGAGCCTGCCTGGAGCTCACACAGCCTTACTGTGTTCAGTGTGTGTGTGTGTGTGTGTTTCTTGAAGGCAAAACCCTTCAGGCTGTGACTGTCCCTGAAACACTCACAAACAAGCTCATTTGCCGCCCCCCCCCCTTCTCTCTCTCTCTCCATACACAACAACCTTACACCTCTCGTAACTCTGTTCAGTAGGGAAGCAGCATTTAAGCATAATATAGTTTGTACAGTCAGCAGAAGGCACAGAGAGTTGCTCCTCTTATTTCCATCCGCCATCTTGTTCTGTCTTCCTTTCCCTCGCTGGCACAGCAACACACACTGTATGATTCTCCCCTCCCCCCACTCAGTGATGCAGATTACAGGCTTTGTGTTATGTTGTCAGTGCATGGCCAAGACTGTAGTAGCAGGTGTGTGTGGTGTTTGTGTGCGTCAGTGGTTGCTGTGTGTCGGTCTGTGCGTTGTGTGTTTCTGTGTGTGTGTTAGAGTGCACGTGTTGAGGCTTGTGCTTGTGTGTGCTCGTGGGGTGGCATATGGATGCAGGGTTGGCTGGGCACTGCTTTGCACACCAGGTGTGAAATGGACTGTTTAATTAAGTGCTGATGTTGTTGTAATGCATGCTGGGAGGGAGGAGGGTTGAGCAGGAGGGGTAGGGTGGGGTGGGTGTGTTGGCGGGGTGGAGGAGAGCACCTTCTGCCTGGCAGAGCTGGTGCTGGCTGTGCCTGGCTGCTTTGGCGAAGGTGGTGGAGGTGGTAGCAGAGGACTAGTAGGGGCCATTTGGCAACACTAAAACATTTTTGTGTAGTGATGTCTTCCTGTCAAGGCTTGGTGATCCAGTGGGATTCACTGCTACAGCTCCTGGACTGTGCCACTGAATGAAAGAACCTGCTGAAGAGCTGTGGTGACTTCTTTTTTTGGCTTTTTTTTTTAGGTCAGTGGATGAAGCAAAAGTGCCATCTACGCAGGGGCTCTTGGCCACAGCCTCTGACCACAGCTTGGTTTGTTTATTTGTTGCTGCCGCTGGTTGTATCTTTTGTGTGCGTGCGTGTCTGTCCGTGTGTGCGCATGTGTGGCTTAGCTTGAGCGGTCAAGTGTGGAGGCAGTCTGGGAGAATGGGACTGGTAATAGAGGAGGCGATAGAGAAAGGAGCTTCACATTAATCACACACAGCTTGGGACTGAGACAGCACTCTCTTTCTCTCTTTTCCTTTGCCTTCCTTTCCTTTTCTCTCTCTCTCTCTCTCTCTCTCTCTGTCTGTCTGCACACCCCTCTCAACCCCATCACCGCATCACACACACCCCTACACACCAAGCAAGTGACAATCAGTACAGCTAATGAAGTGCAGGTTGAGAGCTGATGAGCCTATTTTAGACTCAGGGGACGGAGGCTTGTGGTTCACTCCTCCTCCTCTGAGCTCCCTACAGGGCCAGCATGTGTGGCCATCTTCTCTCTGTATAGATGGAAGGGGAGGAGCTTATGGCACAAATGACACCAGCTTGGTGCCAATCACATCCCTCATATATGATTTTTCCCCTATCCGATGGCACGATGATGTGAAGGAGGGGGGAAGACAGGGATTGGTATGGAAATTGGAGCAAGGGAGTTGAAAATGGACAGGAGGAAATCTTGGAGGAGGGATGGAGGCTTGATAAAGGGAAGAGGCTTATGGACACACATGACTGTGGTGTAAAACACAAAGATAAGGGGAAATATATATAGATGCACAAAAACAAATATGTAAACACTCTCTCAGACATCTCCCTGAGCCCTTACCGGCTGTAAGTATTGTAAATGTGGTTATGAAATTTGTGCTTTGAGTCTGATTTGTGTCTGGTTGGCAGGTACTGTGTTTGAAGAACAGAAGGAAAAGGAATTAGGGTGTATGAAGAGGTGGTGGGTGGGTGGTGGTTGCGTGGGGTGTTGTTAGAGAGGAGGAGGAGGAGGGAAGGATAGAGGAATAATAGCTGTTTGTGTTTTTTTTTTCTGCATGCAGAAGAAGGACGCTTAGAAGTATACACTGATTCCGCAAGCTGCAAGGAGAGAATGAAGCTGTTGCTAGATGACCCTTGTCTCTTTTATTTCCTTCTTCCCCTCACCTGCTTCTCCTCCTGCTCTCTTAATTATTTAGTCTGCCCTGCGTCTTCTCCAGTCTGCTCTGCCTCTACATGGAAAATGAGGAAGAAGAGGAGGAGATGGGGGGGGGGTCTGTTGCTTAGCAGTTCAGAATCACTGTGATCATCGCCCCTCCTCTCAACCTCTTCCCTTCCTTCAGCCTTATTTGTTCCCCCATCCTTGTGTATGCATGTTGTGTGTGTGTGTGTGTGTGGTGAGTGAATAGGCTGTGACACTGGAGCTGTATTAAGTGTAGCTCCATTCCCCAGGCTGAGTGGGCTGCTATTGATTGGCCTAGTCTTGCAGGGGAGAGTAATGGCTCTCCGAGGTGAGGTGGGGGGGGGATTAGGCCACTAATTGCCATTGTGCAGACAAGATATGCCCCCCACGCCACCCACTCACCCATCTGCACCCCTTATCTTTCTGCTCTCCCCTCCGCTCCATCTCTCGCCTCACCTCTGCCGCACCTCTTTTGCACTCTCACTTGCTGTTTTTTTCCTAATCACTCCCCATCTCCTATCATTTTTCATTTTCATATCTCGCCTCACATGTATCATCACCATCTTTTCTTCACACATCTTTTTCTTCTTGCCCCCCGTCCCCACTTGCCGCTCCTACCACTACTCACACATAGATTTTCCGATTTTCTCTAGACCGTCACCTCACTGCCATTATTGATTCTTTCCATTATTTAGTAGTATTAGTCAGAATGAGGTGTTTAAAATCAGTCAATATTCTGCCCGCACCTACCATACGCTGACGTTGTCTGTTAGGTTGTGTTGCCACGGAAACCAAAGCAGCGAAGAAATGGTGGTTGGGCGGAGATCTGTGGTTTTTGTTCTGATGGTGATAACTGGAGAGGAAGTAGACCTGAAACTGGCCTGAGGTTTCAGCTGCCTTTTTTCATGGCCGCATGTAAGCACACTGATGCACAAAAGCACACTACCTGCACACGCACACACATATGCACACATCTCCTGCTGTCCTTGCTGCAGCACCGAAGTGTGTGTCCCATTGAGAGGGTTGTGACCCAATTTGACTGTGTAATGCTGCGCTCGCTTTGAGCAGAAGAGACATACAGCAAACCGTACTGTCAGGAGAAGAGGCGGAGGCAGGGAGAGAAGAAATGAGAGGAAATGTAGAGACAACACAGGTTCAAACACAGGGGAGAGAAAAGGAAAAATAAAGAAGTGAAAGGATGACAGACGGATAAAGAACAGATGGGAAGAGACAGCGGACACAGTTAAGAGGAAGGTGGAGGCATAGTTAAGAGGAAGGTGCAGCCTGTATGGGTGAAGGCAAAGATGGAAGGTTGGAAAGGTGAAATTGCAATGATACATGTATGTGAATGCGAGCATGTCATGAGAGCTTTGGAACTACAGAGAGAAAGTGAGATGTGTAGAAAGCGAGGCATGTGACCAGACCGTGACCCTGCGCTACAGGGTTTCCCTGGAGGGCTTTGTTAATGTGGCACAGCTACAGCGCAGCAGAGAAGCTCATTGGGCCAGCTTTTCACCACCTGCTGTGTGCGTGTGTGCTGAGGGGGGAGTTCTGTGTGTGGCTGCAAGCGCCACTGACTGTATATACATTCACTATGGCTGTTCACTCTCAAGCAGTGTGTTCTTATGGTGTGTGTGTGTGTGTGTGTGTGTGTGTGTCCTGCATGTCAAGGCTGTGTGACTGTCACGGGGCTCCTCATCCTGATCACTGTCACTTCATAATAGGGGCCTAGGGCCATCCATCTGGCCCTCTGAGTGTGTGTGTTATGTGTTGCTGTTGTAGTGCAGCCTCCCCTTTTTCTTCCCTTGTGAAGAGGCTGCACGATCGCAGTGTTGTTATACTTGCCTTTTATTCGCAGAGCAAAACATGGACTATCAGCATCTTTACTCTGATCTACTTTCTTTCACTGTACTCATGTCATTTGTCTCCGTCTTTCTCCAGCTGCGTCCTCCATCAGCAGTGAGTCCTCTCCAGTGTCCTCCCCGGCCACCAACCACAGCTCTCCCGTCAGTACACCCAAGAGGGGTCCCCTTGGCCCAGGGCCTGTCCTGGTTCCCCCAGCGGGTCACAGCGTGCCAAACACTCCACCTGTAGTCACCATTGCTCCAACAAAGACCAGCAACGGCCTCTGGAGGAACGAGGGACGTCAGGTAAAACCACATTCAGCACGCTCCCAACACTGACATTTAGTCTGTTATTTTCCTCTCTCTTACATCCTTTTTCTCTTTCACTTGCTCTCTCTGAAGTCTCAGATTGTTCTGGTGTATTTTCTCTCTTTGTGTTTTCTTTTCTGTTTCTTATCTGGTTGTTCAAGCAGCATCATTCTTCTGCTTGCCTGCTAGCACAAACATGCACACAGACAGGCTCTCGAGGGATTAATGGATTTTGTAGCTGGCCTGTAACCAAAAGTAAGGCATTACGCACTTGACATATGTACATGTGACATAGCGGGTCTATGAATGTATGCTTCCCCCAAGACCTCCTCCAATCACCACCCCACCCCGCTCTATGCCAGCTGCCACTGGGACATCGAGGTGACAGCCTCAACGGCAGCTAACATCTGTGCCCCTCCAGCCCCCCTCCTACTTAGCCCTGGGACGAGCTCCCCCCAAGTCCCCAGCCTTTAGCCTTCTTACCCCCACTCTCCAACACCCCCATCCCTCCCACCCCACCTCCAGCCTCACCCTCTTCAGTCAAGCAGTCAAGTGCATCCTCTGCTTCGTCACCCCAACACCCGCTCTCTGTTACATAGTGGGGGCAAGAGAGGGAGAGCTGCTTGCTTTGATAAGGAGTGGATTATGGATTATGGCCTTGCTTTAAGCCTTCTTATCTCAGCTCAGGGCTAATGGTCGAGGCCAAGCACACGGTTATGAACAGCATTCGGCAACATGCGGAAACTGTGAGACACTTCGACGGTCCCCCGGAGACAGGGAGAAGGGGGATAGCGAAGAGTGAGTGAGGAGGTCAGCCAGCTAGCAATGTGTGGTAGCATTCAGGCTATTGTCCTCTCCCATGCCCACTCCCCCCCCTTTTTTTTTTACAAAATGACCCTCCGTAGTTCAAGGGTCAGCCAGAACTGGGAGGGGCTGGACAGACAGGGGAGCTATCCCAGTGATGTCTCCCTTTTTGCTATCCTTTCAGCATAGCAAGTTTCAAAGAGCAACAGAGGACATAAAGGGACAGAAGCTCCTGCTGCTCCTTTCCTTATATATTGTAGCTAATCCCGTGTGTATGTTTGCATGTATGTGTTTGTGCGCTTTTGCACGGTGGTTGTGTGTAAGAGGTCAAGCTCGAATTGAAAAGGTCGTGTCACTGGGTTTGCGGTGCCTCCAGCAGCTCGGGGCCACCAAACCAAAGAATGAGGAGGTTAAGGAAGGTGATGTGGGCAAGAGGTTGGGATGACGGGGTTAGAGGTTGGGTGGGTGTGTGGAGGGGGATGTGTCATCGTTTCTGTGGTGCCGCTTCAGTAAGCACATATAACGCTGTGGTAACAGAGTATGTAAAGGACACACAGGAATACCCGGCATTAAAATTTCCCTCTTAAACAAAGATGATACTGTCTGGAGCTTTCCTAACAACACCAATCACTTAACTGCAAGAATGCATCAGAGAAGATGGGCACTTTTACCTTGCCCCTTGTCGTCTTCCTCCTACCCTCTATGTCTACTGTTATCATTCGATTTTTATGCCAATGAAATGATGTTGAAATGAAACGTGTGGAACAATGACAGGAGCTAGAAATGAATATGTAAAGAGAAAAAGGAGAGTGAGAGGGAGGAGAAATACAGAGAAAATAGTTCCATACAGAGGCTGCAGTTTGTTCTCTGGATCCCCTGTAAAGCATCCAAGATAAGCTTGTCTGTTGCTGTGTGTACATATGTGTTTGTTCTGCTTTCTGTGTGTTAGAAGGGATGATTAGTGTCTCTAGCTGAGATATGAGTCTGTCTTTCAGAGGGGGGGTGATGGGCAAGGCAGCGAAGGAGGGAGGGCTTGGTGCGTTGGCATTTTGCTTTAATGACTGCAGGAGTCTGCTCCCGCTGCTGCCTGTAATTGCTTTTTAATTGGCAATTTGGATTCATGGCTCCATCTGAGAGGCGTAAACGAGAGCTCTACAATGCACGGGGTCTCCCACCGTCACTGGGGTTACAGGGGCCTGGCTCACACAGAGGAAGATGGCTGCTAATGGATGTATCTTTGAATCTGAGTGCTTGTGTTTGTGCTCTGTAGTGTGCATATGGCAGGCTGCTGGTGAGTAGTGTGTGTTTGAGAATACAAGGCTGTGTTGTTTTTTTTTTGACAGGGTGAAAGGTCAAAATGGGATGGCTGGTTGGATGTGTAGGTGCCTGAGTGACTAAGGTGCCTCTCTAATGGGAATGAAAGGTTCTGTCTTTGCGGCGTGTATGCTTTTTCAAGGTTTTGACCTTTTACACCCACACCCTTGCATTTTTTTTGTAGGCTTTTGAAGGCTTGCATCCACACATACATGCACAGACATATACAAGGATTTAAGCCCAGGCAAAAAAAAACAAAAACGTGCATACAACATGGCAGCCACATGTACACATTATCACAGGTTTCTACATTCCTTTTAGCTAATCATCTCACATGTAAGAGGAACTTGCTTGCTCTCTGTAATGGTATTAATTGTAAAACCAGGAAGCAGAAGCCAGTGAATTGCAAAATTGCAGCAGCACTGCCATGCTTTGTTGTTTTACAAGCATCTTTGTTCCATCCTCTTATGATGGGATCTCTGTGAAATTTGTTGGCAAGGAACAGTTGATTCAATTTTGTGGTAATCTGTGTCTGGGAATTACACAAATTGACAGTTATTGAGTCATAGCCATGATTATGAAACCATGCCCTCCTCACACACAAACTCTATGTAGGACGCAGGATATTGAACACAGGTTCAACCCATATTAGATTCATTCCAACAACTTCTAACCAGATAAATACCAGGTAGTCAATATTTAACAGCGTTCCAATAGATTATAGCAGATATAAGTAAAGTAAAGTTTGGTCTAACAGTAGAATTAATTTTCTAAATGTGGTCATTCTCAGTTGTGACAGCTCGATGGGTGCTAAGTGTTAAGGGTTAAGCTGGGGACCAGACTACTACTGTGCTACTTGAGCACAGTACAACAGGGTGTAGCCAGCTAACACAATAAACATGCATAAATGAAGAGATGGACCGGTAGCATCAGTTATTTTAGTCAAACAATGATGACAGCTTAGCTGAACACTCATCACTGGTTAGCACAGCTGTCATGAATGTGATTATGGCAATTGATTAACTGACAGTATGAGTAGAAAGCAGCACCTCCTGTTTTTGCAGAGCAATCAGGAGGGGAGGGATTATGCACAGTATACTTGTGCATGACTTCGTCACATGATTTCATGTTTGTTAAGAAAAGAAATTTGAATAAATATGTGGATACTTGCCTACAAATATCACAAGGGTGTTTACAATCAGACTACCGTCCAATAGGTTTTGATAGTGTTGGACACCAAGACAGATAAAGAAGAGAAAAAAAATCCATTTTGTGGAAAAAAGAAGGAGAAGGAGCAAAGAGCAAACAGAGGGCTCTGCATTTTGGGCTTTGCAGGCTATTATCTGATATTGACTTCTTTTGACATATATGAACCTCTTTTCCAGTTGGCTGCTGATTGGGAGGGAATATCCACCTTCTCCCTGTGCTCATAAAGCTTTCAAAGGATGGGGATGGAGTGTGGGGGTGGGGGTTACAGGGACGGGAGGTTTGAGGGAATAAAGTGCCTTACTGTTTAGTGAAGCGGAACAAACAACAAGGAGCAAACTACTGTAAAGTGGGAGGTTTAAGAGACAAAGGGGGGTGTGGGGAGCCTAAACATTAGAGGCATTTAAGATTGGATGTTAGCACATCAGTGTCAGTCTGGGTCAGTAGCTGCAGAAGAGGACGTGGAGGTAATGGCTCGCTAAATAGGATTTGTTTTGTCAGAGGCAGTAGTGAGAGAGAGGACAGTGCCGCTGTAAGGTCTCTCTATCTCTCTCTAATCCCAGAGGTTAATTTAGCGGGGCAAGAAGTGCCCTCTCCTCTTTTGTCGCCTTTATGGCTTTATCTCTATCTTTCCTTCCTTCCCTCTTTCTGTTCTTACTAGTTGTTCACTTGCCAACTGTAAGTCACATTTTGCTGGAGATAACTGTTCCACCATTCCTATGAAAATCCCCTTCAACTGTATATCCCTCTATAAACAATTTCCTTGTTCAGCTTACAAGGGTCGAAAGTTTCCAAGTTCCGCCATTGCATTTGTAGGCAGAGGGAAACCAAAGCTTCAGAAAATGCACTCCCACTCCCACAGCAGGATGTCTTTGTAGCTCTCAAACGGTGTATGTGCCTGCTGAGTGTGTGTGTGTGTATGTTTGTTGTGGGATCGGATAAGTGAG
Source organism: Toxotes lorentzi (assembly GCA_037833715.1). Classification (NCBI taxonomy): domain Eukaryota; kingdom Metazoa; phylum Chordata; class Actinopteri; family Toxotidae; genus Toxotes; species Toxotes lorentzi. The sequence goes on from JBBMJY010000001.1 coordinate 14,577,951, forward strand.
CTCCGGCTTGCTGCCAAAGGGAGAGAGGGGGGTGAAAGAGAAGAAGGAAGAAAGAGAAACAGAGGTAGAGGGATGTTGCGTTTTGGACTTTGTTGTCTTCCCTGTAGATGATAGTGTGCAAGTTATGTGCACACACACATGCACACTTAGCCAAGATCAAAGTCATCATCTCTCTAGAAGTACTGCTGTTGTACATCGACCATTACCACACTCTCATCGATCATAAAGATGACATCTCTTGTTTATAATTAGAGAAAAACAGTGAGGCTGTTTTTTTTCTCTGCCTGCTTCCTCCATTTTACAATAAATTTCCCTCAGAGAAATGTTGATCCATCTATTTGTACAGAGGTTGTGGTGTGTGTGAGAGAGAAAGTGGATAGAAGTGCCTGAGGTTGGAGGAGAGAGTGAGGGTGGCTGCAGCACCACAGACAGACCTATTCCCCCCGCCCGTCTCCTCCCTCAGAGGATGGCCTCCATGAGCAGTGACAACCGTGACGGTCTCAGGTTCTCTCGAACAATGACCAAGACTCTCTCCCTGCATCTCTCCCCAGGCTGACTCGGGGCCTCGTGGGGCCAGCAGGGAACGTTTGGGTGCTGAGGGGTCCCTCCCCCAGGAAAAGGGTGGCCCCTCAGTCCCTGCCCACCTCCTGGGAAACCCCTATGCCTTTGGTCTCACCCCTGGTGCTGTCATGCAGGATTCACGTTTCCAGCCGCTCAAGTGAGTCACACGTTAATTGGCCTTTTTCTCTGGATTTGCAGAGTTTACATGTTTTCAATTTAAGAAGTTTGGACTCAATTTGATATAAGTGTGTGATCAATAACTCATATGTAAATATAACTCACTGAACTAAGCAGCCACAACAGACATTTGTCTTGTTGATATCAGAGTTGAGAATCAACTAAAATTTAAAGTTTCTTGGTGAAAACGGATTAATTTGCACAGCAGCGAACACATGCAAATCAAACTAATCATGGCTTTTCTCTGTGTTGCTCTACCCCTGTCTTACCTTCAGTCTGCCCAGACAGTTGCCTAATGCAGTGCCCCCTGGTCCTGTGCCAGAAGAGTACCTCCGTGGTTTCCGGCCCTATGCCACAACTGAGGATGCCCTCCGCATGCCCTCTTTGCCCTTGGGCCTGGACCCTGCCACTGCAGCTGCTGCAGCTGCCTACTATCACCCCAGTTACCTTCCCCATCCCTCGTTCACACCATACAGGTAGGTCTCTCCATTAACTTGTTTTGTTGACTTGGCACCCATTTCCTCTGAGAGCAAATTGTGCAAGCCAGTGCATATAACCCAGCTAAGTATTTGTGCTGCTTAGACTCAGCAGTAAATGCATTAGTGCATAGCTGACCTTGAATTCATGTTCCCAGAGGTAAAATATTTTGTTGGTGTTCTTTATTTGTATATTTATTTAACTGGGGGAGAGGTTTCATTGCTTGTACGAGAGCTGAAGTGAGACGTGACTAAGATAGATGGTAGCACAAATAAAGACATCAGGTTCCAGGTAAACAAAAAGCAAAGAAACTGAATACAGATAACCAAACTCTCTTCTCTCTCATCAGCATGGACAGGTAGAAAATCTGTTAAAACAAAGGTCAGAGAGTATCAGTTAAAACAATTACACTCCAGCACCGAGCACTGGGGTTCTTCCTTGCAAAACATAAGAGCAGAGTTCATCATATTGGATGCACTGAGTCCTGAATGAATGCTATAAATACTGTATCATCTCACAGGCTGCTGCTAAGAGGCCTCTGTTTGATAATATCCTCGTCAGATGTATGAAAATGCTTGCAAGAGATTTATTAAAAAATAGATATACATCACTGTTTATTGCCACAGCCTGCAGTAAGCTGCTGTAATGATGCTCTGTTGCTCACGATATTGCAGTGGAGTTCATAAAACAAGGAGAAGAACTACACTTTATTTGACAGCTTTCCAAAATTTCTGTGGATCCCTAGAATTTGTTTTTGTAGTATGAAACAGACAAAACATTGTTTTTACTTACTTACATACTTTACTTTTACTTAAGGCTTGCATATATTTTGAAGCGGCCTAAACCAGCTGGTTAACAGCAAGACCCATTTTCCCTGTCTTTGCCCAAACGTGGTTATACCCATGGATACAGTTTGAACATTCAAAACAGAACCACAGCTGGTTATGCCACCTAACTGTATCTGGAGCTTGTTCAAGCATGCTTCTTGAGAAATCATCATAAAAGAATCCCTGAACTCAGGGATTCTTTTATTCATCTGAAATTAGATCTCTTCTGCTTGTGGATTCTTTCATAAGGAAAACAAGGTTTTGTTTTAGGTACGTTGGTGTCTATTTATAGGAGCGACAGCATAGTAATCATACAGAAATAGGGAGATCATACAGAAAACACCAGAAGTAGAAAAATGATGTGCAATATTTGCTAAAAATGTATACTGTGTATGATCATATGGAGGCTGTGTATGTGTGTTGAGAAGCGCCCTGCTTGCTTTGGGCTATCACATAGGCTGCGTGCCCCTGGTCTGTCAACCCAGCAAGATCAGAGGACTGCAGCACCCATCACACACTGCGCTGTAATGGATTTAATGAGGGGATGAGCAGTGGATGTCACACACACACACACACAAACACACAGTTGTGCATCAGCACACAGCACAGTCTCTTGCTAGCTGCTGTGTGGTGATTGAGGTTAGCTGACAGACACCGCTGCTTTCTTGAAAGATGGAAGACCCTGTGATGTCGCTTCTTTGGGAGATGGAGGCACACAGGTTAATGAAAGTGAACGCTGCACTGTCACATGGGGAGACTGACTCTTTCTCTTTCTCTCTTTTCTGTTTTTTTTTTTTTTTTTTGCAATCCTCATCTCCCAGGATGGATGACCCATTCTGCCTCTCTGCTTTGAGGTCGCCTTTCTATCCGCTGCCAGCAGGGGGAGCTTTACCCCCCATCCACCCCTCTGCTGTTCACATGCACCTACCAGGGGTCCGCTACCCTGGGGATTTCACACACCCTTCACTGTCAGCACTGCAGTCTGAGAGGTAAAGGCCCCTTAACTCACACATACAAGAAGTATAGATATCAGCCTTTATTATGAATTGTCATTTCTAATGTAACATCCATCTTCTTTCTGCTTCTGTTCTTCCCTGTCCACTGGGCTTTTTAGACTTCAGCTGGAGGATGAGCTGCGGCAGAGAGAGAGGGAGCGCGAACGTGAGCGCGAGCGTGAAAAAGAGAGGGAGCGCGAGGCAGAGAGAGAGAAAGAGCGGGAGAGAGAACGAGAGAGGGAGAGAGAACGGGAGAAGGAGCTGGAGAGGGAGAGGGAGAGAGAGCGCGAGCGAGAAAGGGAGCGTGAGAGGGAACGGGAGAAGGAGAGGGAAAGAGAGAAGGAACTGGAGAGGCAGAAGGAGAGAGCACTGAGGGAGAAGGAGCTGCAGGCATCCAAGGCCATGGAGAGCCACTATCTGGCTGAGCTCCATGCCATAAGGGGGCAGGAGGACCGAACCAAGCCTGAGAGACTCACCCCTAATCGGGCTGGTATGTGTGTGTAACGTCTATAAGCTGCAATCATACTGCTTGTAAACACTTGTCCCTATAAACACTTTGTGGCAACTAGAGCTGAAACAATTCTGTAAGGTCAATCGAAAGAAAAGTAATTTGCAACAGTTGATGATTATCAGTTTATCATTTAAGTCATTTTTTTTTAATCTATTTGCCTAAAATGTCAGTGGTTCACTAACATGGATTTACCAAACTGATGAGAAGATGAGAAAATGAATGAATATAATTAATAAGCAGTCCTAATACCAGAATTTGTGCCCTGATGTTTCTCTCTCTGCAGATAAAACCAAAGAGCCCGCCCTTCCAGCTCCAAAACCAGTCCCGCCAGGACTACACTCTTCAATGGTTCAAACACATCATCCCGTCCCCGGTTTAATCTCAGGCCATGGTCTCTACATGGGGCCCAGCACTGTGGGGACGGGGCTCCCGGCCTCAATGATTGCTCAGAGAACCAATGAGGAGGAGAGGTGGCTGGCGCGACAACGCAAGCTGCGACAGGAGAAAGAGGATCGTCAGTACCAGGTGTCTGAATTCCGTCAGCAGGTTCTGGAGCAGCACTTGGACCTGGGCCGGCCGGCTGATGCACCAGATCACAGGACAGACTCACACAGGTGAGACAGCACTCACAGGGCTAAGCTTGTTGTGGTCCAGCCAGACAGACAGAAATGTGCAGGTATTTCAAACCCACTTACATTTTGTAACCACATGCCAAAGTATTTATCCCCACATAACACAGCGATTAAAGAGTTGTTTTGCACATGTTATCTCATGTTATCTGATAGAGACGAGCAGTTTTCTGTAACACCAAAACGCATGCATGATTTCAGTGCACACATTATTTTTTTGGGTGTTTGGCTGTGTGTCTCCGCTAGCCTGATAGGGACAGTTGTGCATGTGTTTTGAAGCCTCAGAAGCTGGCAGGCTTTAGAAGTTTGTTTTCAGGCAGGGTTGGAAAAAAGATAAACCCTGTCAGAAGCATCACATCTACTCTATTTCTGTCCATGGTACCTTCCAGGCCTGACATGTAGGAAAACAGGCAGCTATGTTTAGGTGTTGATGTAGGGTCCTGATGACTGCTGTTCCATGAGAAGTGGGTAGGGGTTTCAAACAGGCAGCGAGTGGGATGGCTAAGATACACAAAGGCTAATTCTCGGCTAATCCCCTCAACCTTGCACAGCATAAGCCCTCTACTTACCCTCCTTTGTTACTGTGCCTGTGTTTGTGTTCTTGTATGTGTAATTCAGAAGTGAGGTTGTGGTTAATGCTGAACTGGTGGGACAGGAAAGACACCCACACACACACACACGTCTGCTATCAGTAACCCTATGGTATAATCGCAGAATCACAGCTCACAGGCTGCAGATTGCAGATAACACACATTTACTCACTCACACACACACACAGAAATGCAAACACAAACAGGAGGCATAGATAATTTAACTGGTCATGCAGCATGCACTCCTGCCAGGTTTAATTTGGAAAGACACTCGAGACGGTATCCATCAGCCATCTGCCTTTCCTTCTTCCTCACTTTAGCCGTTTCTTTTCCACCACCATACCTCTTTTTTTTAAGTCTTCCTTTTCACCCTTGTTCTCCCTTTACACATATATTCTTCTCTTTCTTTTATCATTAAGTGTGATTCCTTCAAAGAATCCATCGTTGTCCTATGTCAGTCCTTTTCTTCTTTGCCTTCCTGTCTGTCAGGAGAACCATTCTCTTGGCCTCTCCTGCAGTAGACTGCTCTCTGAACTTGCTCTCTCCCTCTGTGTGTGTGTGTGTGTGTGTGTGTGTGTGTGTCTCTGTCTGTATGTGCGCATGCATGCCACACTTCAAGGGCCTAACAGATCAAAAACAGGCCTGTATATCTGGAGGACAGTGTGTGCCTTGGCCACATCCTCACTCTGCTCTGGGCTACTCTGTCTGGGCTTGATAACACTGCTTTGCACAGACAAACCCACAGACATTCTGACAGGGATGACAGGAAATGGGCAAGGCGTTTGAGCGCTGTTGTGTGTCTCTGCATAGCATGTATGATTGGAAACACTATTTCTCAATTTTAGAAGAGATATAGGCTTTGGACTCTATGTCTAACAGATATGCACAATCCCTGTTTCATTGTATCTCTACAGATCCATAACAAATCACCATGAACCAGGGAGCCGGGACCTCCACCCTCACTTAGGCGCCCCTCCACCCCTCATCTCCCCCAAACCTCCGCAGCCACCACGTGAACACCACCCTCCACCTCCCACAACCCTGTGGAACCCTGCATCTCTCATAGAAACATCCTCAGAGTCCAGACGTAACCACGAGCCCTCAGGGATGGGACACTATGAGCTCAGTCGGCTTCCCCCAGGGCCCTCCAAATATGAGGATGGAGCCCGAAGGAGAGATGGGGGAGCAATGGAAAAGTATCCCCCGCTGAGAGGTCCTCCAGGCCTGACAGAGCCCAGCACATTCCTCGCTGATCTGGAGAAATCCACCCAGTCCTTCTTCATCCAGCAGAGGTCATCACTGTCCCTGTCCAGCCAGTATGAACTGGAGGGAGGCGTGAAAAGCAGTGCTGGACTAAAGAGCCTCCAGGGACACCCAGGGCACAGTAGACATGGACAGGGGTTAGGAATGATTACTGGGTCGGGGGTGGGACAGGTAACTACACTGGGGATTGGCCCGGACACAATGCTGATCTATGATGAGTACCTTCAGCAGCACAGAAGGCCTGTCAGCAAGCTGGACCTGGAGGAGAAGAGGAGAAGGGAGGCCAAGGAGAAAGGTACCCACCACAGGCATACTGTTATACCTGATAACCTGCAATCACAGAACATATCTTGTTTTATGTAACAAGTCAGCTTTAAGAAGTGGGGTATCAGTAGTGACCTCTGTGTTTGCTGCAGGTTACTACTATGAGCTGGATGACTCATATGATGAGAGCGATGAGGAGGAGGTGAGAGCCCATCTCAGGAGAGTAGCAGAGCAGCCCCCACTCAAACTGGATGACTCCACTGAGGTAAAACACCTGCCAACACATACGTTTTCTGGAAGCACACCCAGGCACTCATGACAAAACATAAACAGTAAGCTGATTTCTTTTTGCCCTTCTGCACAGAAATTGGACTTTCTGGGAGTGTTTAACTTGACCACAGTGAGCCGGCGGGATGAGCTGGTGCAGCAGAAGAGAAGGAAGAGGAGGAGGATGCTCAGGGAGCGCAGCCCCTTGCCACCTGCCTTGCAGTCGAAACGCACTCCTCCTCCTCCTCCTCAGCTTAGCACGCGCTTCACCCCTGAGGAGATGGACCGAGCACCAGAGCTGGAGGATAAGAAGCGATTCCTCACCATGTTCAGACTGTCCCATGTCACCATGCAGCAGAGAAAGGGTAAGGGAATTCATAGTAACGCACAGGTTAAACCCAGTCCATGGAGTTTTAAAAACCCTTGGTAAATATATATGGGTGGTTCTGTCTATTAGTTACTCTAAATATGGGTCTTTACTGCTGCTTACCATTAACCATTTTGTTTAATTATGTTTCAAGAACTACATTAATTAGTGTAAGAATTAACTGTGTGTAACAATGCCTCTTAGCTATTCTTAATTGATTAAACCATGGCTTCTTTTTTGTTTAAGTAAATAATTGGTGTGCCTGGGAAGCTAACTTCATTAACTTCAATGGTAAAATATCATAATTAAATGAAGGAAATAGTTTGGCTTTTTTTGATGCTTATAAATACTTGAATATTCTCTCAACGATTACCAGAGCAGAGCTTCAGCAAGGTACCACTACATCACAGAACTGAGCCAGTGCCCTTTACATACCATACAAACATGCCCATCCATTACTCATATCATGTCGCTTCTTTTTGACATTTCATTTCAGAAGAGAAATTTTTACAGAGGAAAGATGAAGACTGATCGCACGCTCATTTGGCTCTTAGAAAGCGGTGGTCAACCACAGTCGGCTCTACAGCATGCTGATGCTTCATTTCAGCTGAGCTCTGCCTGCTTTACATGCACTACGTCCTCATTAACATGTTGACTCAAGCCTTGAAAAAAACCATAAAGGGGTCACACAATGCAGCATATATTAAACAATGTATGCATAATGTAATGCTTTGCATTGCCTTAGCTAGAAAAGGTGGACTTGTGTCAAGGTTCTGTTTGTAGACACTTGCAGTTATGCATACGCACACATACACACAGACACTGATTAGGAACTGGGAGTGGCAGCAGCAGGCTTATAGTTATCCTCGTCTAATCCTCTTGATTTACTGTTTGCTGCCTACAGATGGCAGCGCACCACCTCCTGCGCTGTCAAGCTACACTCAACCTTACACACACACAAAGCTGGGAAAAATAGATTCTTATGAAATAGTGAATTAGACACACACAGACAGGACTAAAGCTTCAAAGGTTTACATGTCGTATTTTTTCTCTGTCTCTTAGATAATGAAAAGGTGGTGGAGTTGCTTCAGGCCATTAAAGAGAAGAGCGTAACCTTGGATACCATCAGGCATGCCCCTCATCCGCTGTGTAAGAGCCCTTCAGCACAGATCTCTGGTGAGACACATACTAATGAACATAAACAGAAACACTCTCTCATCCCTGAAGTATCAGGTTACCGTGGCGTTCATTCATTTGTATGATGTATTTGAATGGGAGATGCATCTAAATGAACTACAGTTTCTAATTGCATCGTTCCATCTGTAGAAATGTGGCTCTTGACCTCATCATGACTAACACATGTTCAAATGATTGCAGATCCTGCATTCGCCCAGCCTCCCTCTGAATCAGAGGACCACCGCAATGTCAGACCACATAGCCCCTCCTCACATTGCCCAGCATCCCCCAATGGCCATCCAAAACCCCTTGGGGACACATTAAGACCAAAGGAACCCCCTTCTCCAGCTGTCTACCCAGACAAGGCCCGGGGGCCCAGCGAAGGACCGATCTCTAAGAGGAGCTCCAGTCTGCTGAACAGCTTGCGGCCCCAACTCCCCCTTCAGGCTAAAGAGGGCCTTCACAGCGTCAATGGACGCACCAAACCCTGGGACAGCTTCACCCCAGAGGAATTTGCCCAGCAGTTCCATGAATCTGTGCTTCAGTCCACTCAGAAGGCTCTGCAGAAACACAAAGGTAAGCTGCACAAGTCACAGCCATAGAAATATCTTTGCAAAGGTGATTGCTGGGCAGCAGGACAGCATAGCGGGTAGGCAGACCGCCTTTGAGTAATAATACTGAGGTACAACCTACAGGTCTGCAAGGATCTGTCCAGCTGTAGAGATTTGAAGCTCAGCACTAAAGTCATAAACAGCAGAATTTGAACTCTGATTGTCAATAGAATTTCGAATTTACTAACAATTATTTTCATTGCCAGTTATCTAAATCTTTTTACAATTACTCAATTAACTACATAAAATATGAACAAGAGAAATCACTAGTCAGCAGTACTGAATTCATAGAAATGGATGAACTGTACAACCAACCTGTTATTTTTCCCAACCTGTCCTGTAGGAGGAGCCACAGGGATGTCGGAGTCATCCCACCTCCAGGAGTCGTCTGTTCACTACAACATTCCAGAGCTTCAGAGCGCCCCTGGCCGACCACCGCAGCCACATTCACAGTCTCACTCCAATGCACATTCATTTCCCCACCCGCTCTCACTCTCTCACCTGCAGCCCAACGGGCAGCACTTCTCAGTACCGCCACACCGAGAGGCCTCAGGGACGAGAGAGGACCTGTCTGGTCCAGAGGACTCTGAGGATGAGGAAGAAGAGGAAGAAGAGGAGGGTCCCGTTTCCAAGTGGCAAGGGATTGAATCTGTATTTGAAGCTTATCAGGAATATGTTGAAGGTAAGCAGCCACACTGAACACGCAGTGTTTATACATCTGCTGCGAACAAAATTTCTGCTGCTTTTATGAGTCTTCTGTATAAAAGTTTCACAACTCTTACATCCATTAAAGCTGATCACATCTCATTGTATGGTTTCATAAATGAATATTTCTCTTCATTCCTGGGAAAAAAAATGTGTGTCTGAGATAAGATTTATTAATTCTGACTGTGTGCAGTCACATGTTCTTTTGTGGTTTAAGAAATCAGTTGAACTTGTTCTGTAGAACCTTTCATATAGGTTAGTGTGATATTAAAAGCTTTATCGGTGACTGACAAGCTGATAACTAGTACAAATATAAACGGTAAAAATGAGAAAACTAAGTAACGGTTTAAAAAAATGAGACAAAAAATGGTCAAATTGAATTCATAAAATACAATTTAAAAATTATTTCAACACCAAAGACAAGGTTTTAAAGCTGTTGTAGCGTTCTCTTGTCACTAGAGGGTGGTGTTCATCTTTGCTACACACAGTTCAGTTATTTGCAAATAAATGTGTAATCAGGATTTATACCAAAAATTCACTTACAATAATCTTATCAGTAACACTTCACATCACACCACGTCACTTGTATTTTAAGACCTTCAAATAAGAAGATGTGTCTTTGCAGTTGCTAGAGATAGATGAGCCTTCTAGCAACTGTTTAAATAGCACATGGTCTTTTGCTTAGAGATTAATTTTCACTGCCCTTGTGTTTACATTTTTCTCTAATCCCAAACCTGTTTTTTTTTTTTTTTTCCTCCTTCCCTGTATTCTTTGATGCGGTGTTGTCCTTCAGAGCAAAGTTTGGAGCGACAAGTGTTGCAGAGCCAATGTCGAAGACTAGAAGCTCAGAACTATAACCTCAATCTGACTGCTGAGCAGCTGTCTCATAGCATGGCGGTAAGACACACACACACACACACACTGCTAGTGAGTCTGTGACTTCAGCTCAGTTCTGATGCCTGCTTTGGTTTATTTGTAAAAGTGTCTTTTGAACTAACGAACAATCAGTGGGTGGCAAGACTTGTCTGCACATTTCCCCTCCACGTCCACACACATTTCTTTTACTGTCCTTCATAATAAATGCACTACATGCACAGGGTGAACAGAATAGCTTAAAACTACACTAACACATACAGCTGGCACTGGCAAGTCACTGATTTGAATGCTGATTTGCAACATGGAGGAACTAGCTCAGTTCAAAGCCACCAAATTTTCAGAGCATGCATTGTCAAAATCTTAAAAACTGAGGCAGTCGTGAAAATCATGACAAACACAGAACACCTGGCTTCATACAGGAGCAAATGAACCCTGACATCCAAAAACTTTCTTTGAGATGTTTTCATAATGCAAGATGATAATGTTCCTATATAAAGTGCTAATTAAATTCAATACTGTTTTAATGAACATGAGGATAAAGTGTTTTCCCACCCAAGTCACCAGATATGAACATTACTGTGCCTTGATGGGAGGTGCTGATCTAATCCCAGAATAAGAAATGAAAAATGACTGACAGGACTACAGAGTCCTGCTGTTCTTTATTTTTCTCAAATTGTGGTTGTATTAATATGAACTGAAATCACATTTTTTTTGTAATCTTATATTTTAAATCTTCCCTCTCTGCTCCCCTGGTTGTGTAGGAGCTGATGTCCCAGAGACAGAAGCTGGCAGTGGAAAGGGAGAAGTTACAAGCAGAGCTGGAGCACTTCAGGAAGTGTTTGACGCTGCCACAGACACACTGGCCGAGAGGTGGCCATTACAAGGGCTACCCTCCCAGGTGACCCCAACAGGCTGACCTTATGGCCCCCAGGACCCAGCCACCTCCCTTTTCAGACTGACAGCCAGAGTTTATTTTTCTTGGCCTGGTCCACATGGCTCCACAGAGGAGAATATGGCCGGCTAGATAAGATGAATGAGTGAATGGAGTGAATGGATAGATGAATGCACGGGAGACAGGACCATTCAGTGAAGGACAGGCAGTCTTTGGATTGTGGCCAGCCAGGGACTGCGCCACAAGCCTAACGTGTGCCAATGTAGCCAACCCCGAGTTCAGCGTGAGTAAAGGGCAGGAGTACCTGAAGATCAACACAAATCACACATGCACCTGCTTTTCACACATTCTTCAGTCCCTGCTGCTCTGTTGTTCAGTCCCTGCGTCCCTCACCGCCACATCTACACAGACAATCCTGCCAATGAGGGAGCAGCTACCCCAGGGAGGGGTGCCGTTAAAGAGACTTGAATGCTCCTAATCTCCAAACGAAGGCTTCTGGCCAGTCGGGACTGATTTTTATCACATTTGATCACAGTGGCCACGTGAGCTTTTGAACTGGAAATGCACTTAAGAATAAAAGCTGAAGAACTACCTGGTGGTACTGTGTTACAATGAACTGTTCAAATTAGGGGAAGAATTTAGAAAATGCACATTTTTTTTTTTTTGGAAAGAATTAAGGAAATGTTTTATTTCGAAATAGAAAATTTGAGAATAAGAATTTTAAAAGGTGCTTCAGCCTTGTATTGTATATAATAAGAAGACTTAAAAGAATTTTGTATGTTTTTATTACTTTAATCATTGTTCTTTTAAAAGAAAAAAAAAGCCTGCCATTTTTATATGTTTATGCTTTTTGGGTTGGAAAAGAAAGCCTTGCTTTTAGTGTTTGTACTGCTGCTGGCCAGAACAGCTCATTTTGACACATTTAACAGAGTGAGAGAAAACAGGATCCGCTCCTCCTCTTACTCTCTCCTGGCACTGCGCAGCTGAGACCCAGCCACAGCCACCTCACCTGGCCCCTGCGCTCAGCAAAGCTTACTCAGAGGGCCGAGACACGGCTCCTGCCCTCTCGTCCCCCTTCCTTCACAGAAACACTTGTCTGTCTGTTTTATCCCCCGTTTCAACAACTCCTCCAGTCAGCTTCACTGCTGCTGGCATGACTAGTTAGTTTATAATCTTCTCATACAGAAACCAGTTGAAATCCAGTGACATAATTGTTTTGTTTTTTTTGTTTGTTTGTTGTTTGTTTTTTACTTGGGTCACTTGACTTACTTGATTATTTTGTAAAGACATGAAGAGTCTCTTAAGCAGCCAGCTGATGAAACTGGTTCTTGATGCTTTATCCTACCATTGGACCTTCACCTCACTTTGTATCACATCATATAGCATTAGACTCAAACAGTATGACGGTTTGCATAATGTTACGCCTTACAAGATCAAGCCCTTAAACAGCAGTCATGAGAGGACACAGTGCCAAAATGAAAAAAAAAAAAGAAGAAGAAGAAGGAAAACAAACTGTAGCATTTTGGATTCTTAAGTTCAAATTGAGTTGCAATTAGTTAGCCAAACATTCAAACCACAATGGCCATCTTCCACTGCTGAACACCTGTGACTCCCCACATGTCCTCCCTGCATTTCCCACCAGGTTTAGGACCCTTGCGATCCAAAGTTGCCAACATGTTATAAACGAACTGGAAATCACACAGAAAGTCAACTCAAACTGGGCATTTCCTGATACATATAAAATCAGAAAAGGTTTGCTTGACCTGGCCTCATACCTGTACCTGAACATGTGCAGAAAGTTAATTTATTTAAAGAAAATTAAATAAAAAAATAAAAGACTGAAGCACAACTAACCCATACATACCGTAAATTACTTACAAGTGCCTCAACAATTTGGGAGCATGTGAACAATTTGCTGTCCACATGATGGACACTCTACACATAACAGTCAGTGATTTAGGGACTTTACATGTAACACTGAAACATCTACTGTATGTCTCACTCCTTTCAAACGTGTGCAAATCAAGAACAGGCACAGAATTCCTTTATCTAAAAGCATCTCCAAGAAACACTTCAATCAAATCTTTGTTTGTTTTTTTTTTTTTTTAAATAAATGAGGCCTGAGCAAGTTCAGAGGATCAGAGGGATACAGTGTAGTCTGTCATTTATACCGAGCAGTAAAGAGCCGAGAGCGCAGCCTATCAGTTAATGAGGGAGCACGCATGCTGAGGGAAGCTGCCAATGAGCTGGGGAGGAAGGTGTAGTACAGTAAGCCCCCTTACCGAGCATCCCCGTGTCTCCAACCCACGCACGCCCATGCAATAGCCCCATTACTCAGTGGAGGATGTCTAGATGCTGTGAAATCCTGTTTTTAAAACGTACTTGTTTGAATTCATTGTAATGTAATATATTCTTTGTTGAATGTAGTAATTAGGTATTTATGAATATATGGCTGTGATTTCAGACAAAAAAGAAATAAAATATTTCAAAAATGTTACATACCACCCTTTGTTTGTTTCTGGATGCTGGTAAGGAAGGAAGACGATTTCAGAGGGTAGAAACCTAAACCCAAAGTTTCTTTATGAACCTGTTAACTTATCTTGTCACTGGTTTTAGACTGAAATGCAGTGAGCTGTGGTTAGAACTGTATTTATGTGGAATTTTAGGTATAGCTCTGCTGTTGCCTTCCACCTATGCACTGACCCTCTGGAGTTGGTCCTAAGATGCTGAACTATGGCTCCTCACTGCACCTGAATATGAAGCATGAGTCACATTCCAGGCAAATTTCCTCTGGAAGTCTAATATGCAAAAAAATAATAATAAATGGGGAAAAAACAGAGGAGATTATTATGGTTACCTATTACTAACCATGTGAAACTTTATTTATTTTATGTTTAGCATTTCTCTGTGGGTACTATGTTGTGTAATTTTTTAAGTCAAATTTCAGTCAGTCCAGCAAACCAGCAGATCTCCATTCCCCTAGAACATTTTGTAAAATTCAGAAAAAGTATTACACAAACATAATGTTGACAAACAGACAATGATTTAAAAAAAAAAAAAAAATCAAACAATGTAGAGAGGAATGAGAGGGAAAAAAAGCATACTGATACCCTAAACATACACATTAATGCATTTATTTTGTTGTATACTGAAACACAAAAATGGTGGCTATTTCAAACTACCACGAGCAGCCTGAGTGAAATTAAATTAAATATGCACATATTGGAAACAGCAGAAGCATATACAGCTTATATGCTTCTAAATATGTACAGATTAACGCACATCTCCCTCGAGAGAAGCATAATCCCTTAAAAAGGCTGAGCAAAACTCTTGTGCTGTCTTCAGCTTCAGAGGAAACTGTCTGTTCAGTCATGAAGAGCTCACTCAATGAGTACACACCTCAAGTCCAGGGCTTTATCCACAGCCTACCCAGATTCTCGGCTCAAGATCCAAACCTGTTCAGCAGGCCTCGATCTAGTGGATCAATAGTCCATGAACTGTCCTTTACTGGAACCAGACTGCAGATTGGAACGGAGTTTGTACATGCAGTTGAGAGAGTCAAGAAAAAACGCCCGAATGGTGTTGATCTCCATGAGAGTCAGGTTGTCCAGCTAGAAAGGGAAGAAAGCAGAGTGAGGCGATGTCAGTTTTCAACGAGCAACAATTAAATATGACATTCATGCTCTGATGGCTGCAGTGAAAACTTGTGCTCATGTCTACTGGATCTTAAAGTGACTGTGAAACAGGAAGAAGTAGGGCCACAAAACGAGAGGATAAAAGGATAATCCCAAATATTTAACAAGACACCAAGGCCATGGCTGCTAATCCTGTTGATTAAGAAAGAATCAAGGCCTCCAAGGTTTATCTTAAACTAATGAATGTTCAGTTTTTCGTCTCTTGAAGAGCATATAATTATTCCAAGGCGATCACATTTTTCTTTAATTTCAAATTACCATTAACTATTAGTCTATAACATGTCAGACAACAGAGAAAAAAAATCTTCATATCACTTGCTTTTTTTAACCTTCAATCTAAAACAAAAACCTGTTCCGCTTATTATCACAGCAAAGTAAGAAAACCAGCAGATATCCACACTTGAGAAGCCAGAAATACTGAATTCTTGGCATGTTTGCTTAAACCATTAATTGATTAAGTTGCTGAATTATTTTCTGTTGATGAACTAACTACTTTTTTTTTTTAAACTTTTCTCAGCTCTACAATATCCTGTCAAGTTTTACCTTGGCATGAGCCTCCTGCTGACTGATGAAGCTGTTGGCGGACAGGCGGAGTTTGGCGATACGTGTGTCCCAGATGTCTTTGACCAGTGTGCGGATCTCATCCGCTTTAGGAATATTGTCAGATGCGCTACAGAAACATACAAACCACCGAGTAAGACGGAGCACCACTCACACAGATGATAAGGGAGCATTTTCACACACTGTTTAATCACCACAATAAGACTGTAGGTCCTAGTTCTGCAGGGGGCTTTACTTAAGTTTATAAGACTTACTGGTTCAGTAGCAGTTTGGTCAGCTCCATGTAGTAAGGGCTGGGAACAGGTGTAAAGGCATCCTCTTTCCTCTCAAGGTCTCTTATCTCCTCCAGTTTCTCTGCACAGTGGAGCATAGCATCAACAGCAGGCAGGTCCCAAACAGTAATTTAATGAACTCAACTGCCACATGGAGGAAACCTGTGTGTATGTCAATAAAAAGACATTCTAAAGATTTTGAGGCTTTCTCTTCTCACAACAGCATCCCTGTACAGAAGACTCCACCCCCTCCTGATGACCAAGTGCTGATACTACCCCGGGCCAGCGTGAAGAGAAAGCCCCGGGGTCCTGACAACGTCCCTGGTCGAGTATTGAGGGACTGTGCTGCGGAACTCACAGATGTCTTCACAGACATCTTTAACACATCACTGAGCCAGGCTGTTGTCCCCACGTGCTTCAAAGCCTCAACCATCATACCTGTGCCAAAGAAGTCATCTCCCTCCTGCTTCAACGACTCCATCCTAATGAAGTGCTTCAGTTCAGCATTCAAAACAATCATCCCTCATTGACTCATACACAAACTGGACCGACTGGAGATCAACACCTCGATGTGCAACCGGCTGCTGGGATAACAACAACAACTGGACTAATACCTGGAAACACACAGACTAACACCACCCCTATCCTTTAAGCTTGCAAAGCTACCTAAAGGTGAATAAAGCGAATTGCCTACATCTGATTGTGAATGAGTGTAGTCATCTCTAATCCAGTTTGTACCGCAAATCATCACTTGTCTAATGCACACATGGAAAAACGGTGCATTTAGGGCTTTACTTTTGGACAGCTGATATTGTGTATATGCATTTAAGAGTTGTGGAGAGGCAGGATAAGATTTACCCTTTTAAATCTCTGCCAGACCACGATGATAAATACTCATATAACACACTCGGTCTCACAGGTTATCTGATTGTGAATTGAAGTTAGCAGGGATCCTCTTAACCTTAAGAGGCATTCAACTCTGTAAGCCATTTGAAAACATGTCAAACACCTGTTTTTTGACTCTTACCGACTTCCATCCACTCAGGAGGAACAATTCTACATTTCTGTCTCTGCTTCAAGTTAAGGGCCAGCCACACAGGAACATCAACAGGCAGTCCAGGATTGAAGGGACCCAGGTCGCCCTGATGACAGGAAAAACTGATTTTATTGTGAAAAACAGAGGCACGTGACTCCATCTTCATTAACACACAGCGCTGAGTGCAGATCACGTGTAAGAAACGCAGCTTAATGTATTAACATTACAAAGGCTACTGCAGCATAACGTAGATACGGAAACCTGAATTCATCAGTCAGTAAGGTTCAGGTCCTAGGACCAGCTGTTTGCAACAACGTCTCGACAAATACAACTGTTTTACTTACTCCGATCAAATAGATCTTGTCTAGACTGAAATTCGGTATTATCTTCACCGTCTCTTTCTCAGCGAGGAACTCGACCTCCGTAGGATCCATCTCTCCGTTTGTTATTTTGTTTCCCGAAACTTCACCCTCTCGTTCACGCTGCAAAAAAATGTTCCCGCTCTGCGAGCCTCACGGAAATCAAGAGGAAACGAGGAGCAGACAGCCGCGTCATCAACAGGAAGTACGATATCGCAAAGCGAGCACCGTGCACACCGCTTTGTGCGCTTTCACGACCTGTTTAAGTATCTCAGTGTATGTAATCCCACACACCTGGTGTGTCCGGAACTGTAGAGGAACTGTAGTTTAAAGGTTGTTTACTGGCGCCCTCATGACGACTCTGTCTTCACCTTAACTTTCTGCTTTCCACGGCGCGGAAGGAGTAGGTCACGTGACACTGTAAGAACGGGTGCAGCCAAGCGCCGCCAGGTGGCAGTATTCACCAAGCGATGAAGAGGAGGCTGATACAGGTACTGGGAAGTCACATATGGAATCTCCTCACTCGTGTTTTAGTATTGTTTGCATTGTATTTATTAGCACAAGAATAGTTTTTGACGTAGTTTAAAATAGTTAGTGAAGTAACGTGCCTTAAAATATACAACATACAGCATTTAACAATTATATACTTTTCCTTATATGACATAATCTCATACCTGTGTAGAATACAGTCACAAAGCTTTTTAATTGGAGCCCGTCAGCATAATTGACACCTAAAACAATCAGTAGATGAACATTCAGCAGCTTTTCTCTGTTTCATGTGTGAATTCAGTGTCTTTGGGTTTTTACCTTTGATCACCCGGAGCACAGGGGAAATTGTGATGCTTATTTTCACTATTTTGTAATGTTTTATTGAACATTACAATATATATTTTCTGTCTTACTTATATTTTCTGTCTTACTTATATTTTCTCTTAGTTCTCTTAGTTTAGTATCTTGTTTTGGCCATATTGGTCTTACTTATATTTTACTTCACTTACTGGCTGTAATCTTGCTGTTGCTAAATGCAATTTCCCCACTGAGGGACTAATAAAGGATTTCTTATTCTTATTCTTATTATTCAAACATCTTGTTGGGGAAAATAGTCAGCAGATCAATCAGTAATGAAAACAATGATTTGTTAAGGCCTCGATCAGAAAAAAAACATCTGACACTCTTATGAGGACTACTTAATAATCACATTCCTGTAAGAGGAAGTGTAGGCAGTGGCTGAAAAATGAGCAGATCACTCTGTGCCACTTCTGTAGTCATGAGTAGGAGACACAACAACTACAAAACAAGTCTACTGCAAATGATAAGATCATAGCTATGAAGGCTTTTCACCTGAGAAATAAAAATCTGGGAAAGAAGAAGCATGTGAAACTCTTAAGTGCTAAAATCCATGCCAGATTAGAGGGAGTGTTACATTTGACAAATAGATGACAGAGAAATTTCCAGAAGGCCAGCTAAGAGAAAAGAAAAAGTGTAAGGGAGAAAAGCTCAGCATGTTCCCTGGTTATTTTAAAACATGTTGTAAATCATAACTTCCCGGTAAAGGCAGAGCGGAGAATTACATTTAGAACAGTTTTAGGCTAAATCTGATTGGTTAGCAAACTTTTTTTGATTTAGAGGAAGTTTAAATTTATGTGCTATTAAAGTGAATTGGCTCCAGTAACGATACAGTTTCCCAGTGGGATAAATAATATTATAAAAAATATAATTATTTTTCCTGCGTTTCTACTTCACAATGTTAGTTACATATATATTTAATAAATATAAATTCTGGCATGTAAATTTACATATAAAATGATCTTTTATTTTATTCTCCATTGTGCCTGTTGAGAACATGTAACAGTACCAAATGACCCCAATACAGATGTTACTGATGCAGCTGCAAAGCCATTAATTCAACCCTTGTTTGGCAGTTTTCACCCCCATACAAAACCAAACCAAAAAGCTGCAGCCCTGGAGCTAGTAAGTGATTGTTTTCAAACTTTTGTCATCATTACTGTCAAGGCAGTGGCGTAAGACATCGAGCAAAATAATTTACTAAATGATATAAAATGAGTCTGACAGAGACTTGGATCTTTTCAAAAAGGTTTCATTGTACATTCAGTTCATAAAATTTCTGTAAAAAATGTGACGTCCACAATTATTTAGGTAATTAGCTCATACTGATTCATTCTAATCTCAAATACAAAGGTAGTTCTGTATCCTCACATTACTTATTTAAGATGTTTAACATTACTTATTAAATAGCTGGATTTAGAGTGGTCAATTAAGTGAAAATAAATACTGTTACCTAATTCTTAAAACAAATATCCAACACAGAACAAAATTCACACATTCCTGTGATATGATTCAGTGTAGATTTCTGAGCAAATCTTCCAGAGCAACAATCAGAAGCCAACATGCCAACATGTATATCATCCAGAATCACATTCTTAAGCGTACCATTGACAATAACAGGAGAAATGCATCATAGAAATGTTAGTGTACCCATTAATAATTTAAAAGTCAAAGCTCTTGAGTCAATCATCCATTTTGACATTGCTGTGCATCTACAGAAGAACTCTAGCTGACGTGTTGCATCCAGTCCAATAAGACAAAACTTATAAGATACCTGCCTCTCTGGTTCTATGTCAGCCATATGCTCTTTTTATGATTTTTTTTTTTTTTTTATTTAACTGCCCACAAATATCTTCAGACTACAGTTCTAACATGAATTTTGCTTCAGGGTTTAAACAAACTAGAGATTTTAATAAAGAACATATTTATAGTACAATTGTCTTCTAAATTTTTTTTTGTTAAATAATTTAGGACTTTATCTCTGTATGGCTACTGTCTGTAAAATTTAAGAGGAAAAAATAGATCACATACTCTAGAATTTAACTTTATGCACACAACTATGAATAAACACAAACCATTGCAGAAAAAAATGCATTTAAGTTGCATTAAAAAAAAACAAAACATAAATTCCTTCACCACCTCACTATCACCTTTTTGAGGTGGACACATGCCAACAGTGCACGTATGGTGCTTGCCCTTGAGAGATTTTGGCCAAAGTAATCTGCGCTCCACGGGGTCCCGTCAATACGGGAGCCTTTTGATGGGACAAAGACGACATGTTCAGCATTTTCGTATTCTTGTGCTACATGGTAAGTAGCATCATGCATGCTGATATGGCAGCAATATGCGTGTGTGCGTGTCCATGGTACTGCTGATTAAGGATCTTAGCACAGATCCAGGACGGACTTGTTGATCACAGGGTTGGTCCAGTCGTTCCTCAGGTCATCCAAGTGATTGTCAAAGTCAATCAAGTTCTCGTAGGACCTACCCTCCAAGAGAGCAGATGTGATCTTCTGTGCTTCGCTCCAGTCCTCAAAAGATTCACTGGAAGAAAGAAAAAAAAAAAAAACACATTGCTAAATATTGTAAGTTAATGAGAGAGCACAGGGAGCTTTTAAGCCAGAAACTGTGCACATAGTCCACACAAATCCTGCAGTGAAATAGCTCACACACACAGAGACACTTACGAAGTTACTTCTCTGCTTTTCCACTTGTTTTCGTGATGATCGTAGATAAGCACGATGGGCTCAAAACAGCTAATTGTTAATCTACTGTTGTCCACCTGAGAGGAAAAAAAAACATAACAGGGATTTTGTGGCAACTATGATGTTGGTGAAATGCAGGTGAAGAACTGTTATGTATAACTTTGTAAGATCAGACGTGCATTTTGCATGTTTTAGAGAAATCACTTTCTTATCCGATGTACATTATAATGGCACTAACAATTTCTGAAAGCACATTATAGCATTGTAGATTGTGTTTCTACCATCTTCCTGGCAGCAAATTACATTAAAATTGCCTGTACATTAGTAATCATCATACATTATTAATCTCATTTCAACTGGATGGAGATACAGTTAAAAAGCAGAGACTGGAGAAGTCTTGGTGCATATAGGTGCTTGTGAGAAGTGCCGACATCTCAAACCTGAAAGGAAGCTATTTAACAGCAACCTAATCAATGACAGAGAATACCAGACTTTTATCGTCCCTATCGGAATATTTATACACAATGCTCATTTGTAGATTTAATGATGATCTGCAGCTAAGTAATAAATCTCAGGTCAAGTGACAAATGACCTTCAGGTTTTCAGACTCCTAACTTGGTTTTTATACTTTTATACTGGCCGGGAGTTGGATGAACTACAAATGTACCACATGCTTTTGAATCATCAGTCTCTCAGCATTAATGTATTTATATAACTTGAGGTAAATGGCCTAAATGATTTACTATTACCATAACAATTGCTGCTTCACTGAAGTTCTCACAAATCCTGGCAGCCACCTTTTCTGCTACTTGGTTGGGTCTGCAAGAGAGAGAACCAAAAACTTAGCCCATCAGAGTCCAGAGGGGTTTGGGGCATGGTTTAGAACAGGTGGTTTCAGTACCTTGACTCCTTTGTGCGTTCATTGGCTTGATAATATCCAGCAATGACATAATTATTTTCTTTACACCAAGTATCGATCTGAGATAGGAGCAGGAGCCGTGGAGCCAACATGAAAGAACAGAAGGACAGCAGAGATCAGACAGAATTCATTTTCAAAAGGAGAGAAAAAAAATAGACATGGTGCTATGCTCAGTTTGGAATTTATTGTGTAGACATAGCTAAAATTTACATCATTTTGAAAGCTGTATTTTTGTGGTGCTGTTGAAGTGTATTTATTGATACAGAACTACAACCTAACAAACAGCCATGAAGCTGAACCAAAAACCCAGAATAACTCAACCTTTGTCTTGCAGGACTGTTGTGTTAGACTGCATTAGTTTAAGACAGGTCAATCCAGTCAACCGGCAGCTGAGTGTACATTTTACTTGACGGATACTCACCAATGTTAAAGCTACTTCTAGCATTGGTGCCAGAGCCAAAGTACCGTGAAACAGCGGCACACAGTCCACACACAAGACTGGCTCACTGTGGCTGTCCTTCTTTTTCTCCTTCGTCTTTTCTGCCACCAGCAGTCCATTCACTGCCAGGTATGGATACTTGGCAGCATGTAGAAGCATTTTACAGTAAGCCTGGCTTGTTAGTTGAATAGGCATGTTTATAATAGAGGCAGAATCGGTGGAAAGACAAATCCTGCCAAAGTAGCTGCACGTTGAGAAGGGACTGTTGCCGACTACCGCTAGCTTTCGTTACTTATCATGCCCAGAGAAAAGTAGATATCTTCCTCAGCAAGTCACCTTACTGCCGCAATATGTTGTCGACGCTAAGCCTTATAGCGAGTACATGTACGCTTTGCAATCACAACAGTCTTTTTTTCTATGCTAGTTGAAATACTCTGTCACAAAATCTAGCTAAAGGAGCTAATCTCTACTCCACCTTCCACTCGTTTCTGCAGCACCGGTGGTGCCGTAAATGAGTATGGAAGTATCGCGCACAACGAGATCGTCTTCCGTGCGTTCCGGCCTGGTGCGACCTCCTCGTTTACGTGACTTGCATACTTCCGCTTACATTCGCAATCACACTTCCCTGTCGAACATCGGTGGACGGAGCGAGGAAGAGAGAGTAGGTCGTATTTTTTTGTGCAACCAATAGTGTCTTTCTAACCTGATAGAAAAACGCTACACGTTACCACCTGTGGCAACTGTGGCAGTATACACATTTAAAGCGCGAGATGAAATGCCTGTTTTAACCGAAATAAGCGGTTGTGTAGAAGTGACTTTGTCGGCGCGGACTGGCAGCTAGGACGGGCTAACTAACTGGCTAGCTGACGTTAGCTTCTAGCATCAGATTCGTGAAGAAAGATGCGTTGGGCAGACAGAAATTGTCAAATGGTCGTATAAATGCAGTCTCAGTCAGTGGGATAGTGTTGAATTATACAGTACTGTCTTACAGAAACCGGCGTTTCTATGATTATTTTTTTCCCGGACGCTATGACCTTGTGTTTGCAGCTAATGCTAACATTAGCTTAGCATTGCGGTGTGACGGTAGACCTTTGGTTTGGACGCGCAGTTTCAACAACAATAAACGAACACACTTGTAAATAGCTAATAAGTTGTAGTTGATGTAAATGTCGTAACCTAAATGAATTCTAATAAAGCTTTCTGGTAGAGCACTCGGGTGTTTAAAGACTGTCAAGTGTTGGGGAGCGTACTACTTTTATAAACTTATAAAAATATAATACTTCTTAAAGAAGCAACTTCACACCAGTTACATGTGCATTTATGGATCTCTGTAAACGTGGTTTCGTGATGAGACGGGTTCATTTTTCATGTTAACGTTTAAAAAATGTCTACTGTTAGGTCTAAATAATTTTAGGGAATATGTGTGAATGTGTAGAAGTGCTAGTTTATTAATATTTTTTCTATGCCCTTTTCTGCAGAATGCTGGCCACCAGAGCACTTAGCCTTATTGGCAAACGTGCCATCTCCACATCTGTCTGCGTACGTGGAGGGCATGGTAAGTATCACTTAAAATGGCATGAGGTGTTTACTATTTCTGGCTGGCAGTAGAAAAGCAGATCCAGTTTGTGTTCCATATAATCAATCGTTACTAGTTCTGAGAATGATATATAAACATTACTTTTTCCCCAACAACACATTTTCATCCTGTACTGTGAGCCTGAGCAGTGACATGCAACAGCTATTCTGCCTGAGTTGTATCAAATAATATTCGTCTATAGCACAAGTACTTTGACCTGATACAGATTACAGACTACAGTAGGTCACACTTTATTTTACAAGTGATTAGTAAGAAAGAGCCACACATCTGTTCTGTAATGGCATGTAGTTTTGTAATACATGTGTAAATAGTAAACAGCTATTTGAATGTTGTGTGTACCGTAAGTACTAGGTCAGGCTGAGAGTGCACAAACACTACACCTGCTAATTTCATGGGATAACACATCCTCAACCAAATCGACAAAAGACAAATTTTGTGTGTTCTTAGTTAAACTTAGTCAACTATTGAAACTCAAATTGATAATTAATCTCCAATGTGGTTTAAGGTTTGTGTAATTAAACAAGAGAAAGATTTTTCTTTGAGTTCATCGTGTGTCAAAACACCAATCATTTGTAATATTTGAATTGTGTCACAATCTTTAGACAAGAAACTGAGGAATACTACAGGTGACAAGGAGCAGAATTCAGATGATGACATTTAGATGCTTACTGTTGTCAGTGCAGTGCTTTTTCTTTCAATATTTAATAGACTAAGTAAAACAAATAATTTTAGAATACACCTGACATTTCGGATAAGACTGGCATTTCTAGAGAAGGTTGACACAAATGAGGGCATTAAGTGTTGGCAAAAGTCAGTTGATGAGTGACTCTGTGTCGTCCCCAGCAGGAGTTGCCAAGGTAGAGGACTACACTCTGCCTGCCTACTTTGACAGGCAGGATAACCCCCTTCCGGATATCTGCTATGTGCAGAACCTGAATGCCGAGCAGAAGTCCCTGAAGGAGAAGGAGAAGGGCTCCTGGGCTGCTCTCTCCAATAATGAGAAGATTGCATGTAGGACTTCATGACACTGCACTGTGCCTTTCTGAGATGCTCAAATGTTAATCACATTTTTGGGTCAAACTGACTTTATCCCCAGCAAATACTGCAGTAATATACTGTATGTGGTAACATCTTACTTTTTTCCCAGTCTTACAACTTTAATCAACTAGCTTTTGTGTGTTTTCCTATGGTCAGTGTACCGCATCAGCTTCAATCAGAGCTTTGCTGAGATGAACCAGGGATCATCAGAGTGGAAGTCTGTGGTTGGAGGGGTGTTGTTGTTTTTAAGCTTCACTGGACTGGTTGTTCTCTGGCAGAGAAAGTATGGTAAGTATGGGAAATTTGTATGTATGCATGCAAATATGTGCAAGATGTGATGTACAGCTGCCTCTACTTTCCACCTATAGGCTCAGAGTGATAGAAGAAGGAAGTTGCCATACTAATTATTTGTTAACAGTCTAACCAGGCTCATGGCTTCACACACTTTATTGTCTGTTTGCAGTGTATGGACCAGTCCCACACACATTTGACCCTGAGTACAAAGCCAAGGAGCTGCAGAGGATGCTGGACATGAGAATCAACCCAGTAGAGGGCTTCTCAGCCCACTGGGACTACGAAAAGAAGCAGTGGAAAAAGTAAAGGACCCAGAGGACCATAACACATACTTGAAAATAAAGGCAGACCAACTCCAAAAATACAAAAATACCTGTATTTCTGTATTTATCAATTGTCCACATTACCTCAGCTTGTTCATTTGGAAGACCTCTTCCTCTTAAGGTCATTGTGTAATATAGAAATAAACCGATGAAACGTATTGAGTTGTGTTAACTTTTTAACTTCACTTTTAACAGGAATACAGATTTTATATTAAATGATTGTTTCATATCAGGAATTCAGGAAAGAATGAGAACTTAAAATTATTTAATGAGGCAATTTGATATAAATTTGCAAAAATTTTTTTTTAATGGATGGCCTGTAACTGTAGAACAGGTTTTTAGGACATTCAGTTGAAGAATTCTCTTCAGAAAAAAAAAACAAGTTGCGTTGCCATTTTTGTGTGATGAAGTCGAAAGCTAGTTAACCACTGAAGCTTTAGTGGCATTAACAAATTATGGCCAGTGTCTCTTTACCAGCTAGTCATTTAAGTCAGTCACAGGTCATAGAAAATATTTTTTAAATATATATATAAATAAATCAGCTTTTAAACACCTGCAAACAAACCGTTTTAACAGAAGGTTCATTCAATTGTTCTGCTCATCAGTGTACTAAGAGTACAGCTTTATACATACAAAGAACTTTATGTCCACATAATTTCGTGGCATTAGCATTACAAGAACAGTTTGTAGTACTGATGAAAGCTTGAATTGAATTACTCGTTTTCAGTGACGAGAACAAGTTGCAATTGTCATGCTATCAACATTGTATACTCTTGAAACAAGCATGTGGGGGTTCGGGTGCGGGGGTAGGTCGGCTTAGCCAAGGATTACCAACAGGAATCATCGAGTTTTTGCTTATTTTATGGGTTATAATGTTTTTTTCAGTCTCCAAATGGGGTGTTAGCTAAAAAGCTAAGTATTATAAACGATTTATGGGCTCCTCTCAATATTCATATGTCTAAATCCTACACCGTGGCTTGTATGGGCATTTCAAACCTCCGATTGAAGGTGAACTCTGGGGGGAAAGAAAAAACACAGCGGAGCTGACGGCGACGTGCTGTGATGTCACTTACCGGATGAAGCAGCAGCTGCAGCGGTTTCACGTCAAAACAATCCGGAAGAGGACGCAGCGTGACGGAACTGTGGTGGGTGCTGGATAAATAACATTAGTGTTTTAGGCATGGTGGTGGAACTTAATAATGCTGTTGACTAGCAGACAAACATAGCGGCTGAAGCGAAGGGTTGCCACTGTCTAATGAGTTTGAAGTCGGGTCAGTACAGCCTCGCGTTTTGGATTCAGCTTCCATGCAAACATATTGTAGCAGATCAACATATTAAAGTGCTGCAGCTCATCGTACGCTGGCCCAGAGTCATCATGGGGAATGGAATGAATAAGGTAGGGTTTGGTTTTATGTTGTCTTCTGTGGCTGTTTTGTGGTATAACTCTGCAAAGTGTTGCCTGGTGGACGCCTGCCTCAACTACGTTAATCAATCGCGTCACATGTTTTGCACTGTCCCGCACTGATACTGTGTGATAGGCAGTGAACATGAACCAGTGTACGCTGGCTAGTGAGCTCAGAAGTTTTTAGAGCAGCAGGCAGCTCGTCATTTCAATGTTTCAATCATTTGAGATCTGATGGCATTTAAAAAGCATTAGTTGGTTTGGAAGTGTAGCCACAAGCGATGTTACATGGATGGAAATCACGGGTAGGGGTTGTTTGGCTTGGTTTTGCTAAAGTGCCCAAAGGCATGACAGGAAATCCACCCTGCTCTGTTGCTGAGCCTGACCTTTGACCTTCTGATAAGGGACTCATTTAACTTTGCTTTGAGAATCAGATCAATAGATTATTACAACACTGTTAGACTCACTTCAGATTTTGCTCAACAATTTGTATCTGCCCACCCAGTTATGATTCAGTGGCATTTACTTTTCAAATGACAGTGAAAAGTTCACTGCTAACATGCAAAATGACACAGATGCAGAGTATATATTAGTCAGTATAAAGTGAAAATGAATTTTAACATCATATCACTGTTTGAAACCACTAAGACCAGCAAATTTCAATTTCATATTAAAAAGACTTTGCATAAGCAGATAAATTGGTCATTTGTATTTACATTTTTAATTACCACAAAAAGTGCAGGCTGTGTTAGTCATACATTTTATTAGTGTGAAACCAGCACTTAATTATCGTTAGACAACTGCTGCATCATAGTACTAGTACCCAAGTTTTACAGCAACACTGAGTGGCTGCTTGCCGCTCATCACTTTGTGCTGATAATCATGCATCACTGCTTCAGGCCTTGTATGGCTGTAGGGAATACTTCCTTTGCGGGTTCTTGGTTCTTAAGCCTTAAATCCAATCTGGCTCAACCCAGAACATTTGTTCCTTTCAAGTGAAGTTTTTGAAGCTGGATTGTAATGAATATCTAACCTGTATGCAACATGTCTGCGACTGCTGCTTCACAGGTCGTGGATGGGCTCTACCTTGGGAATATAAGAGGTAAGACAAACATGATGTAAAGTGTTTTGCTGTTTCTAAATTTGATACGCACAGTATAGCAGGGTCAGGCCAGGCTTTCAGTACAAAAGGCAGAAGGTCACAATGATAGGCCATAAATGCATGTAGGAATGAGCGGTGGAGGGGTTGATACAGTAGAATATTGTGACACTCAGTCAGTGTTCTTAAACGCATTGCTTTATTTTGGTAGTTTAAACCTTTCATTTTGCCCTCATCTACTTTGAAGGGTTGCCAATTTCAGTGTTTTGTATTTATAGCAGTGGTTTTTAGCTTTAGATTTTGAAACTAAAAAATATTCTTCTGTAAAACATAGGTTGAGAAAAGATGTAAATGCCTCATTCACAAAAAAAGAAAAAAAAAATTAAGAAGCTCAAGTGTTGCTTCATATGAAATAAGAGCCAACAGTTGTTAGTGTGTCATTCCCCGGCCTAGAACAACCCCTACCCAGTTAGCATGGCATTTGCAGCTTTCTAACTTTAGCTGCAACGATGATGGCTCCACATGATGGCACAAGCATAATGGCTAAAATTAGTTCAAGTGACAGGAACAAGTGACCGCAGGCCTAACTGTCCCGAATTGATGTTGCAGGACAGTAAACAGCTCACAGACCTGCCTCTGCAGCAGCTTACATTATAGCTGTTGGTGTCTTTGGTTGATGTGGAAATTTACTGACAAGAGTCTGGTGAGATAATAGTTCTTTCTCTCCTTGTCCCAGATGCAGAAAACAGAGAAAGTCTGTCCAAGAATGGCATCACCCACATCCTGTCTGTGTACAACAATGCTAAGCCTGTTTTTGAGGTTAGTGGACAATCCAGGTTGGCTGGCATTTTTGCATTGTCTTCATAATTGTAATGGATACGACCAATACTTCCTATGAAAATTTTGCTATGACTGTGCACGTCTCTTTAATAATGTAATGAGTGCTGTTAGCCAGCAGGGGGTGGTGATGAGTTGTGATTGGACCAAGAGAGTTTTGTGGCTTAGATGGACAGTTCAGATGCTTAGTGATGAGCTTGTTTAGGGACAGGAGCTAAATAATATCAGAAGCAATGTGAGGGTTCTTCATCTGCACAAATCTGGTGTGATTGATATATAGTTATGGATAGTAAATGTTTTACTCACTGCTCTGTGAGCGCCAGCCACAGAGGCTAATATTTGTCCATGATTCATTAGCAAAATCCACCACCAAGTTCTCCAGTAGCACATCTAGTTGTTGGAAAACTGAAGTGTGCTTGTCTTAATTTTTTAAATCTATATTTATCAAAATAAAGCAAAACCCCAGAAAGCATTCATAATAAACCATTACATTGCTTACAGATGAGTTTTACCACACAGTTAGATAAGAAATTGCTCTGGTTGTCAGAAGAAGGCTTCACATTAGATAAGAGTGCCAGACAGATGCTCATTTGCAACAAAGACCCAGGGCCATAATTTTAGCCATTGATATAAGTAAAGTTGAAGATTAAGAGGTAATATTCAGACATAACATGCACAGCCTATATTCCTATATTCTCTTCTTCTGTTTTGTTTCCGTCGTTACACAGTTTTTCATGTTTCTTTTACAGGACATGACATACCTCTGTATTCATGCAGCTGATGCTTCTAGCCAGAACCTGTGAGTAAACACACCCGGTACGCACACACACATGCATTTAAACATACTACTGCTGCTCATACCACACATTTAAAATGTCCTCGTTCATGTTAATTTCTGAAGCTGTAATGAGTCATGCAGTATGATTTCAACACTGTTACCCACCAGAGTGTTGCGTGGCAGTCACACACAACTGCAAAAAAGATTATAAAACATTTTTTGACAGTTTTAACAGAAAACTGATTTCTACGGACAGTGGCTTGCTCCATTTATACTGTCTAAATTTAAGCAGTATATTAGAAAGCAAAGTGAGCAGTAGCTCTCAGATTATTTAAATGCTTTATCAGTTATGTTCAGCTCATGTTATATAGATATATGAAGTAAAGTAGAGTAGTATGTTGTAATGTTCCTAAATAGCGAGCACTAATAAGAGTTTCTATTTCTGTGTTCTATACATAAACAGGTGACAAGTTAATGGAATGACCACCTAAGTGTCTTAGTAAGATATTGGGTGACCATGTGCTGCCAGAATAGCACCAAAGCCCCTTGGCATTGATTCCACAAGTCTCTGACTCTGCTGAACTGATGGAACACCATTCTCTCAAAAGATATTCCCTCATCTGGTGTATTGATGATGATGGTGGAGAGCACTGTCTAACATGTTGGTCCAAAATCCCCCATAGGTGTTCAGCTAGGCTGAGATCTGGTGACCGCAAAGGCCATGGTATATGAGTCACAACATTTCATACACCTCTCATGCATTATGGAAGGGGGCATTGTCATCCTGTTTCTCCTCTGATCTTTCAGGTTTTTTCCTTTACTTTGTCACCCGTCTGTATGTCTGTGTGTGTGTATGAGAGAGAGCGAGACAGAGAGAGGGATAGAGAGAGAGATGTGTGTTCAGTGTGTCTTTGTTCATCAGGAGGCAGACTCAGTGTTGAAAGAGGCATGAGCTGTCCCTCCGCCCTTGCTAACACAATGCATTAGTCATAGTATTTGTGTTAAAATTTCTGTGTAGGGTCTTTGACCTCATGCAACATCAGCTGCAGTAGTTCTGGATTAACACTGAACATGGGTTAAGGGCACAAAACAGAAGCATTAATCAGGGGTTCCAGATTGAGCATTAGTGTAGAAGGGCAGTGTCATATCTTGTGACCCCTGTAGCCCACTTTTAAATCAGTGCTGGTGCTGGTGAGGGATAATGCTGTTGTTGCTGTACTAGTGCCTTCTACTGGTTGGTCAGGGTTCCTGCACAGACAGTGGTTGGCTCTCAGAAGAACCTGCATAAATCTCCAATGCATTATGCTTCTTGTTGACAGGTGAAACGCTGCTGTTCACACCATGTGCTTTGGAAGTGCATTGCTCTCTACACTATTCACATGTCAACGGGAAGTCTGCAGTGACAAAGAGTAAAATAAAAGTCAAATAGGGGAAATGGCAATGCTAAAATGTGGCCAAAGACAAGGGAAAAGCAAGAAGAGAAAAATTCTGATGCAGGATGATCAGTTAACCTGCTGATTCAATTCAGTTCAATTCAATTATATTTATATAGCGCCTTCCACAATCAAAATTGTCTCAAAGCGCTTCACAGAGACCCAGAGCCTGACCCCAGAGCAAG
>JBBMJY010000001.1:14609056-14632448 GCA_037833715.1 Toxotes lorentzi
TGGGAATAGAGGAGAGGAGGAGAGGGACATGCAGCATATAAAACATGATACAAACAGGGATGGCAATGGACAATGTTGACTTAATGATGTAATAGACAAAGATGTGGTGCACTGTCTGGTTGAAAGCAGGCTGAACATCAATCCTTGATGTCAAAGAGGAAAGTAAGTGAGATTACTTCAAATTTCCTTAAGGCCAATCCACAATGACCAGAAAAATGAATAATGTACAGGGTTGCTGTTAGACTGTAAGTTATATAAGTTTTATATGTGAATACACTGGCCAAATGTTGGGGTTTTTGGCTTGGATGGTGGGAGTGAGTTCTCCAGAAATTGGCTTTGAGCTCTGCAGTCGTTGTTGTTGTTGTTGTTGTTTATTCAGCTTGTAAAATAGAAAATAGAGCAGGGTGAAAGTTAATGAGAACTGAGGTTTAGTGTTTGGTTGGATATTGCTGATTGGGTTGGGTTGGAGGTGTCTGACCTCCACTGTCGCAATCAAGCGTCCTTCCCTCAGGCAGCAGAGGAAGGAAACCTTAGTGTGACATCTGGCTGTTGGCCTCGACCACCCAGGGCTTTAATAAACCCCTTCTGTCACAATCACTGGTCTGACTGACGGGAGTGGTAAGGCCAACTGCCGCCCCACCGTGCTTGCAAACAGCTTGGGGCCCCTATGGCCAGGTTTGATGGCCCCTCCCATGTGCAAGGCCTCGTAAGACTTATTAGGTTAAATGCCAGTAGAAAGTAGCTGGGATTTCAAGGCCAACTTGGTCACCACTGTCAGAGAAGCTGTCAGGGTTATTGTAGAATTGACAATGCAGTGATATGAGGTCAGCACATCTGAAATTTAAATTTTATTTAAATCAACATAAAAATTACCTTTTTTGTTGATTTATATAATTACTAACATACACATGCTCGTGCTTGTAGAGGCACAGGGGTTCCCCTTTTTTGTGAACATTCTCATAAGAAGTGTGCTATGGTTTTAATGCACAATGTGCACTGACCATGAAGGTGTAAACTCATTTGCATCAAACATTTCCAAAATGAGATGTGCATTTGTGCAAGGTGTACTTGGCGGAAGACTTTTTTGTTTTAAAAAAATATTTCTAATGCCTATTGATCTAAACCTATTAAATACATTTTTACCATACCATAGAATTGCAGAAGTTCTTTTTGCACTCTGGATGTACTATAGGTCAAAAGCTTATTGTTGTTTCAGTATTATTCTCTGGATTCAGCTGGTCAAAACCTCAAATCTTTGTCACAAGGTAATTTTCTGCATATTAAACAAGATGGCCGGAAACCTCTGTGCTAGGAAGACAGAACAAAGTGCTGAGGAGACATCTTTTGAAGAGGATTTTGGATCTAAGGAAGGAGGAAAAAAGAAAAGTGGCAGTCAATCTATTTTAGCCCCAGTCTGTTATTCTGTCTGCTATTGAGTAACCAGCATCTGCTCCTCAGGAGACAGTGCTATCAGCCATGCAGTTCTTGATTATGCAAAACACCGTCAGTGTTTCCTGACAATGAACGAGTAGGATATTTGAGGAGCAGTTGCACTGTACTGTGGTGTTTTGTGTTCATTTTTATTTCAAAGAAGTCTCACATTCTGAGTTTATCTCTGATCTTTTATGATAAGAAGCTATTGTTATTCATTTGTATTCAATGGGTTGGGGTATAACAGAATTCATATAGTATGTTTTAGGATTTCTTAGCTCTTAGTTAGCTTGTGTGTTTGAGATGGCTGTCTGACAACTTATGTGTGAGTAATAACTTTTAAGGTAGGAGGGTATGATGTAAACACAAATGTTCCACCATAAGAGAAGACCATTGCTGTGTTTTTCTTGAAAAGTTTAAGTAATTCACTAGGTCATTTTTAAACATAGAATAAATGAGTGCTGGACCCTAATGTTATATTGCACATAGACAAAAACGAGCTCAGTTACTTCCCTTGTCTGTCTCTTCTGTCTGTCCTCTGGTCTACCACAGAGTAGCAGACCTGGCCTTTTTTTTTCTCACATGACTAGCTGGAGTAATTGAAAGAAAAATCAAAATCTCTGTTTCTTCAAACTAACGATAATCTATCAAAACTACCTGCCACATTTGGGGATTGTAGTCGAGACTTACCTGCAGTTTCTACAGTCAAAATCAGAACATTAAAATCAAAGTTTCAGCAACCTTGGCCCTGGAGTTTCAGTTCAAGGTGTCCTTTCTCATATCCTATAATGTGTACTCTATTTTTAGCTTTATAACCTTTCTACCACTCTACCTTTGTAAAAGGAAGCTAGTTTCCTGGTTTCATGAGTGGCATTAAAACTGTTATTCTTGATTCAAAACATTTCTTTCTATATTTCATACTGCACACCACAGAATACATAATGTGCGCCATTTGAATTTGAAAGTAGTCAGTAATGTAATAAGTTGTGTTTTGTATGTGGTTTTTTTTCTTTCCAGACTGCAGCATTTTAAAGAGTGCATCAGCTTCATCCACGAGTGTCGCCTGAATGGTGGATCTTGTCTTGTTCACTGGTAGGTTTTCTTTTTATCTAAAGCTGTAACCAGCCTCTTACCGAAAGCTGGGAGTGTTAAGTCATAAAGTGTGGATGTAGGCGTTCATCAAAACATGGCTCAAAGGACAGAGCCAAAAACAAGCCTGACGAGAACAAAACAGCATTTTCACAAGAGGCATAACATTTATCCTATACCGAGCATGAAGGTTCAGTTTGAGAAGAATTCAATACCTGTTCTGTTATTTACTCATTACCAGTAAGAAATGAGGTGTTAAACACCCAACGGCTTTATTAATTGACCAAACCGACCAGATGTCCCTTGTGCTGCTTTAGTCTTGCAGGTGTGTCCCGCAGCACTACCATGGTGGTGGCCTACCTGATGACTGTCACACCCTACAGCTGGGAGGAGTGTCTGTCCGCCGTCAAGGCTGTCCGCTCTTTTGTCGGCCCCAACTATGGCTTTCAGCAGCAGCTGCAGGAGTACCAGACGACACAAGTCTCAGAGGTAAACACACCAAGGAACGCACAGGCATGATGATTGCATACAAACAACGCCTACAGAAAACATTCAGCCCTTTGTTTTTTCTCACTGGCATTTTCTATCTGTAGCTTTACATTATATTAGCACTCAGAAGCATTTTTGTGTGTTATGTGCTACTGTTGGCCACTTAAACATGCACAGGCACTCACAGGATATGATGCATATAACCATCACACTGCACATGCAGTCCGTGGTTAACCTCTCAACCGTTAATTGTGGCTCTCTTGTTGTCATGGAACATGATACACCTTGACAGTTGTGGTGGACTGTCTCATGTGTGATAATTCCTGTGTAATGTGTTTTATTGTTATTTGTGTATGTGTGATTCCTGTAGAGGCCAATACACGATAAACCATCAGTTCTATGGCTGTGCTGCAGTTTCTGAGATTCTCAGCTACAGCCAGAAACAAAACAGCAGCAGAGTGCATCAAATCTCACATCACGCGACACAGAAGACGTGTCAATCAGATATTCAATCGGTAAATTATAACACAGATGTCAATCTTACGCTGTGTATAGTTCATGTTACTCATTTCACAATTCATATCACTTCTTGTATTGATATCAGAACTCAGAGCAGGTGGTCCTAATCCTCCTCTCTCATACAATGCATTATCCTATTTAAATGCAAATTGTGACCTCTCACTTCTCTAATATGAGTTTTTGTCCCTTTAACCCTGAGAGCTTTGTGGGTATATGTATAGTGGGTTTCTGTTATTTGACAGGTGAGGAGCCTTTTAGGGTACATAATGCATGATCCTGTACTCTTGGAGACAAACACTGTAGCACAACCCCTGTAGCACTCATAGTTTTGATTTGTCTACTTTCACTTTGAAGAAATATCACCACTTATGGGAAATATTCATTGGATTAAACTTCCTAGTTTTATGTCCGTTTTGGTTTGGAGCCTTTTTTTAATGTATGCAGTTAGTATATGAGAGGTGCACATATGTTTGTATTAAAAATGCCGGTTCAAGCCTTAGACAAGACATTGTCCTTCTGTCATCCGAGCAGTGTTTTCAAGTATGAATCATATTTTTCATTTTAGGGAGTGAGGAAATTTCTATTTGCATTTCATTTCGAACCAAGGTCTGCATAGTATTTTAATGCTGGTGGGATGTGTTATATGAACACACAGTAGGTAGCTGTTAACAGCTTTAAACATTTTTGCAGCCTTTTAGTTACTTGAAGGCTCCCGGTGTGTCATTACATTACAGTGCCACTGACCTAACCATTGAGTGGAGAAGGGGAACTGCAGGGGGGTTGCTGGAATTGCATCAGCTTGGTACTGCTCATCACGTGTTTAGCATTACTGTCAGCACCTTGCAACATAACATGACTGAAAAAAAAATGCTCATTGTTGGTAGGTCTTGCACTGATTTCGAGGATTTTAAGGGAAATGGGTTTTTTGCATTTGTGCTTTTCCCACATCAGCCTCAGATAGAACGCGTGAAATTCTCAAGGCAACCGTTTT
Source organism: Toxotes lorentzi (assembly GCA_037833715.1). Classification (NCBI taxonomy): domain Eukaryota; kingdom Metazoa; phylum Chordata; class Actinopteri; family Toxotidae; genus Toxotes; species Toxotes lorentzi. The sequence goes on from JBBMJY010000001.1 coordinate 14,613,576, forward strand.
ACTTGTGTTTACTGCTGCAGAATCACAGTAACAAAGTGTGTAAAATACACTTCAGTGCACATCCCGTCTCTTGAGAGAATCAAATAGTTTTGTGCCGTGGCTCAAATTTAACGTTCCATTTACGTTTTGGTACATTTGAAATCAATTTTCATTTACATATACACTACATGTTACATGCTACAAACACATCTATAGGTGCGTTACAATAACCCACATGTATTGTTTATCTTCACGTCACTGTAAAGATTGTACTATATGTATATACACACACACACACACACACACATTGTAAATATGTCAGTGTCAATGCTGGTCTCATTTCTTATCCTATTTATGTTGAGTTTTATTTATGTTTATTGTATGCACCAACAATGCCACAACAAATTCCTTGTATGTGAAAAACCCGATTCTGATTCTGATTTTTAAATCTATTTTAATGAGGAACCCTCAAAAGGACTTTGGGACTTCTGACAAGATTCCTTTTCTTTTTCATAATGACAGAATTGCAGTTAGCAGAACATTGCGCAACATCTGATATGAGTGCACTTATTGGTGCTTTATCTTTGTAAAGTGCTTTGGACTCTTTATTCGTTTTTAGAGTTGTCTCAGTCCTATGAGTCAGTGCCATACTGTTTTGCCTTTTAGGCTGAGAGGTGAGAGAGGTGAGACTAATTTTAGGAAGATGAATTTATTACTTTCAGAGTGACTTTCACTTCATTGTATTTCATAAAGAATAAGACATTGCACAAAACACCTCATAATTCCTCATAATGGATATCATTTCAAAAATTTCAATTCCTTTCTTTTTGGACAAGTTGCTGTCGCTGAAAACTTCAAATAGTGGTTACTAATAACTGCCAAAATCTCTATAGCTGCAAGTGATCTTCACATTTCAGTTTCCCAAGTGTAAACATGGAAAAACTGGAAAATGAATTTGTGTGACAAACCGAAAATGCAAAAACAGCATTTTAGTCGGTTGCATGGATTGAGTTGTAGTCCCTAAACCTCTTGTTTTTTGTGCGCTACAAATGAAACACCCGAAAATGCCACACAGGTTAAGTTTTCCAGAACTCAAAATTATTTCACACGTGTCCACACGGTGTCAATGGAGCAGCTCCACTTGTCAGTTAATTGGTTTCACGGTTTATAGATTTGCAGGCTCTCATTCTTTATATTGAGGCATTTTGCCGAGTGCTCATGCGTATCTTATGTAGCTGCTTTAGCTGAGCGATTTTACTTTGACAACATCTTTCAAAGGAGGTTCTCAACATCTTGAGAACCTCCTTTGAAACTGTAAAACTGTAAAAACCACTATGATAATTTAAGTCTTGAACATCTTATTGCTGCTTCTCTTTATAGCACTTGTTACATTTTGGGTGAACCAACCTAATTTACTCACTGACCATCCAGTTGGGCAACTTGGACGTATCCTGTCAGATTATCTTGCTATAAGGGACAACAGGTACAAGAAACTGGATTTAGGCCTTGCTAATATAACTTACGAGCCATGAACTTCCAAAATGAGAAAAGTACAGTAAGTTGAAAGGGAGATTTTCCTTAAATAAGAAAGGGAGTGTGAGAGGAATGAAGGGGAAATCCTGAGTCTCAGGTGACTGTGTGAGCAGGAATGTCTAGAGACAGGCATTTCCTGAGAAGTGTTTCATTAAAGGCTCTCTGTCCTGCCCTCTCCTCCCACCTGCATGTCACAGAGCAGACTTTTATATTTACCACTTACTAGGTTATATAATTATCGCTTAAACTCATTCCTTATTAAAAAGAGACCCCAGACATCAAACACAGATTAGATCAATTAAGAATTAAATGGAGACAAACAGCTACAAAATTTATGGTTACAACTCTGCACACTACTAAAGGCAAATTAAGAAGAAAAATACTGAACTAAATAGGGAAAGAGCAGGTCATTTGATTTTCTATAAAGAAAAACACATAATACATTTTATTATACTTTTTATACTTTTTTTAAAACCACAAATCCTCAAACAATATCCCATAATAATAAAGTGACACTGGTTACAGCTTGATTACAATCCACCACAATCCACTTTTGACAAATTAGAAATTGGATATGATGTACTGTTTAAAGACACTACACCGTCTGTAAAGTACCACAGGGAGAAAAAAAATTTGCCTAATGCCATTTGACCTTTATAAAATGACTTTTTTTTTTTTTGTTTGTTTCTCCTCTTGTCTCCAGTACAGAGCCTGGTTACTGTCCAGTTTCCGTCCCAGTCCATTCAATGACCAGGAGCAGGTGGGAGCCCTGCTCAGCCAGTACACAGAGCAACAGGCGAGCCAGAGGAGAGGAGCAGACCACCGCTGGATAAATCAGGGTGTAGGTGTCTGTGCTCTGCCCTCCGACCCTGATGATCCTGAAGGCAGCAGCTGAAACATGCCAAAGTCCGTCCCAATTCTGTCTTGAAATGGCAGTAGCTATTATTCTGTGCTCAATTCCAAATCAACCCTTAAATTATATCCAACTTTAAATTTTGTATAACACTGAAAGCATAGGTTGAAACAAATGCCCCGAGCTTTTTTTTTTTTTTTAACATTTCTTTATTTCCATCTGTCATAGTCATTTCCAAGCAATTAAGGTTGATTTAGAATTGATCTACAGACTCTTGTACACTATCAGTACCTCCCAAGCTCCCTTAACTGAGTACAGCCACAACAGGGGTATCGGTGCTCACAGACGCCTTACTCTAAACACCTCTGCACCTTAGCCATGATGAATACACTATACATGTGGTCACTTTACATCGGCAATGTTCAGCTTGGTAGCCTTAAAGATGTGACTTATTAATGCTGTCTTAAAGGAACATTTTGCCTTTAATTATGTGGAGGACCAGTCTGTGCTGGTGGACAATGAAATTCACCTATTTGACAGCAATTATTCCGACCACTTATTCTAACATGTACCAGTTTGTAGTCCTGTCCGGGCTCTGAATGGTAAACTCTTTAATCAACTCTGCAGTTTGGGAAGTTAGCATGCTTTCCAGGCCAACAGCATAAAATTCATGCATATAAAAATCATGTGCGTCCTACTGAAAGCAAACACTACTGCTTGTCAAATGTTTAGACACAATTGACACTGCATGTACCGCTGAAATACACAATAACTAAATACTGGTCATGGTGTCGCTGGCAGATCGCTCATTGTTCTCTAGCCACTTACAGATGTTAAAACACCGGTAAATATATTACTGTTGCACATCACTGCCACATTGTGAACAGCATTTGTTTACACCCAGTTGGATACTGTTCTTTCATTCCAGTTCGTAGTTTACTTTTTCATTTGGTTCAGTCTTTAAAAAAAAAATTCTAGCCTTGTATACACTATTTGTACCAATGTCTGCTACAGAGTCTGGCACAAACGATCCACAGTGGAATATAGTGACGTGGTGGATAGCTGGGAAGGAAAATCTGGGAGATGGCTCTGTCCCAGCCAACAAAAGTGTCGCTGATTTATTTCTTACCAGGCAGAGAGCTCAAACGACAAAAAAAGTATCTGTGTGTCTTTCCACCATCAACTGATATCATATAAGCCAGGGGTGACATTTGTTAGTAAACTATGCTGCTTCAGTCGGCTACAGAGTTGTGGAGAACACTGGTTCATATCGTGTCCATTTAAAAACATGCACCTAGGAGTAAGTATCAAAATTGGCAAAAGGTTCCTTTAATTAACACCTAACAGGTTAAACTGGGGAGCTACATCAAGTATAGCCGAATAAAACTGTAGCTACACGTGAAGGATCTCTGCAAGTCTTCCTTATTATACCGAAGCTCTGATTTATCTTTTTATTGTGACAAAACTGATTGAGGGAATCTGTGTTTTAAATTTCTGGGTACCTTTTAATTTTTGTAATTGTGTATTTATGGAGGTTTTTTTTTGTTTGTTTGTTTGTTTTTATAATAAAATGTAGCGATTGACAAAAAATATGGAAATGCTAATAAATCTGTACTATCAGTGCTATCGTATGTGTCGGTGTGTAAATGAAAGAAAACTTGGGCAGAGAAAATTACCATACAGTGTACGTGGTTAGTAGTGAAGGAGACAGATTAGCTGTTTGTCTCATGAAGTATCTTTATAACCGCACTCAGTAAACCCGAGAATATTTTTTCTAGAATTTCAGTCTCTGTTAAAGATTTGTGAGGTTTCTGGGTTTTACTCAGCAGATCACCTGCTTTATGCTACAAGCCTCTGACTGTGCAACGTCATGCAAATAAATAGTGTCTTAAAGCTTTTAATACTAGACAATAATAACCAAGGATTTAAAAATGTGTGCCTACACACTGTGAGATTACTGTATATTTGAACTGTAAAGGGACTTTTCTATGACAAGGTGTTATATTTCAGGGGAAGGTCTTTTTTTAATGGGTTAACAGTCTGTGTCTTATTATGTTATACAAAGAAAAAAAATGTGTATTATAAGAATTTGTTCTTCTCTGATGATTTTGTCCTTTCTCATCAAAAATCTAAATGCCAAACATCTGATAATGACATATACATACAAACAAATGAAAGGACCAAAGTATTATGATCACAGTTATTGGTATACAGTACCATGTTTCTGCACAGGAAGAACCATCTCATAAAGTTAAAACTGTTTTTAATGCAGGAAAACATCAGAGGTTACATGAGATAACATTCACCTAAAAAGTTATATTCTACTAGAAAATACCACAATTCATATTGGAAAAAGCTAGTGGACGGGGTTTCTTATGTGTGTGTAGTCCAGTATAGGTTGCCTATGTTCAGGCACGCTAATTCCTGGCAAGGCACCTCCAGAGAGGTGGTGTTTACTCACAAAGAGAAAGCACAGGCCAGGCTTCCTGTAAATTTAGCATAAGTTAATACTGAAAGGAAATGCAGCTGGAACATTGATGAGATTTTAATCTGTCACTACCAAGTTAATATAATAATGATTATACAGTTAGACAGAATGGTATAATCATTATTACCGTACTGAATATAGTTGGTAGATTTCTCTTTTTTTTTTTTTTTTTAAACAAATGATGGTGATGATAATTTTATGTGGCACCGTATACATGGAGGTCATCAAAACCATCAATCTAGGGCTGGACTAGCTATTATTTTCATTGTCAGTTAATCATCAGATTATTTTCTCGATTAATGGTTTAATTTAATAGTTTGGTGTGCAATTTTTCAGAAAATGAAGAAAAATGTCTCTTACACATTCCCAGACCTGAAGGTGATGTCTTCAGATTGTCTGCTGTGTCTGAAGAAGGGTCTAAAACCCCCAAATGACCAATTTACTATCACAGACTAAGACTAAGAAAAACAGAAAATTCTCACAACAGACGAGCCGGAACTCTTCTTGAAAACTGACTAAAATAATTATTCAGCTGTGAAAATAGCTGATAATTAATTCCATGCGCATTGATCAATCAGTTAATTGACTAATTGTTTCAGTGTTATATCAGTCCCAACAGAATATTACAAGAATATCATGACATTAAGGTGGATAGACAGTAAGAGACTATAGGTTTATTATTAGTAGCAGTGGTAATAGAATAATGTTTGACCCATGGGACTTGGTGGATGAAAAATGATGTGGCTTTGTTGTTACTTATAATCTTATTACTTCAGTTATTACTTTAATCCCCCTCCTTCCGATCCTAATATCAGATACTATTCACCATACTGAGTTTTACTCATTATCCTCCCACCATCCTATTTAACATTACAGACAGATATCTCCCAGAGGACTTCAGGTCAAGTGGACTCAGTCCTCTTCAGCATCACACAGACAGTAGGGTACTCTACCTGCGCAATAGATTATTTTTTTGTGGTTTCTCATTGGTGCTGAGTGGGTGTGGAAGGGACGCGTTACCTTAGTGTGGAGCGCAGAAATCCCCACAGCAAAGGGTAACTTGTGATTCTCCGGTTTTAAGCAGTGCTCCACGTCTCTGCGGCGTGGGCAGCAGCTTTACAACCATCGCTTGTGTCAGGCCATTTCTCGTAAATGCGCACGGTTAGGAGAAAAACACTTCCGTGATGGGGCGGTCTTTAAGGCTGCGAATACACTCATTGGTCAGAGTGAGGCAGCCTTGACAAATCGTCTCCCCGCTACTTCATTCATAACACGGAGGACAATAAACTTGATGGGCAAGTGCCGGGGACAACTCACTTGATAAAGTCTAACAGTGAGAAATCTGTCAACACCTCAGGATAATTCACACAGGGCCGACAGCTCAACTCTTTATCAAACTGTAAGTGCTTTTACTTTTGATTTCTAGTCTAACGGGTTAAAGTCTTAGAATACATTTTAAACTTATTTACCTTAATTAAAAACGAATTGTTATAAAATCAAATATCTTAAGAGTAAAAAAAAAAAAAAAAAATTCACACTGTTATGAATCATCTCCTCCTCATTTAGGTTCAAGTTAACGAATCCAACGTCAAGTTTTCTCCATCAAAATGTCAAACTCTGGAGGTCGGAGACTGAAGCAGTGGCTGATGGAGCAGATTCAGAGTGGTCAGTACTCTGGACTGCAGTGGGAGGATGAAAGCCGCACTATGTTCCGAATTCCCTGGAAACACGCAGGAAAACAGGACTACAACCAAGAAGTTGACGCATCCATTTTTAAGGTTTGTGTAGTCCCATGGAAAGATGAATGTATCTTACTGTACACTGAGTTTTGGTTTGACGCTGCGCTGCAGGCAGAACCAAAAGTTGATAGTATATCGGTGGATCTGTCTGGCGATTCCTCACGTCTGCTTCGTTTATGGCCAAATGGAAATGATTATTTAGAACTTTATATGTTATTGTTTTGACTTATTTTTAGGGTAAGGAACTTTTAACTTGAAGAAAATTGAATAAATTCCTAATAATTTTGTAAAAATGTGAAATTGCCAACATAAAGTTTGACACAATGCAGTAAAAGTTCATTGTAATTCAGATTTTCTTTGTCTTTCTTTCTTTCTCTTTAATGACAGTTGAAAAAAAAAGAAGAACATTTTCATATTTCTCTTTTGAAGCATCCAGCTTTACAATATTTTATAATACCATCGTTAATATTTGTTTTGTTTTTTGTTTTTTTTCCCTCCACAGGCCTGGGCTGTGTTTAAAGGCAAGTTTAAGGAGGGTGACAAGGCTGAGCCTGCAACATGGAAGACCAGACTCCGATGTGCTCTCAATAAGAGTCCTGACTTTGAGGAGGTGACAGAAAGGTCGCAGCTAGACATCTCGGAGCCCTATAAAGTTTACCGCATTGTACCTGAGGAAGAACAGAAGCGTGAGTTTGTGTTGAGTTTGTGTTGAGTTTGTGTCTCAGTTAAAAATCCAAATCATGTCTATTATACTCTTCTTTAACACGTGAACAACTGATGTCTTAAAAGCCAGCACTGATGACCTATACCAGATATTTAGCATAGTGCTATTCTGTAAATTATCATTAGAATTAACAGTGCAATGCATGTTGCAGAGTAAAAATTAGTGTGCTCACTGTGTAATAAGTATCAGCCATGAAAGACTGTGCAGCAAGTAAAAACACTATGTTTGTACCATGAAAAGAAGCATAATGCACTATTCTTTCACCCACAGATGGCAAAAGCTCAATGATGGCCATGGCAGCTACCACTAGCTCTGGTGATATCACTGACTGCAACCCTTCGGAAATAGAAGAGCTCATTAAAGAGGTGAGACTTCTTCTCACTTTAAACCATTAACTTTATCTCTCACCTCTCTCCTGCTGCCTTCAGTCACATCTGTTTCTAGATGCGCTTTGCGTTTGTTGCCACGCTTTTGTGTTAGATTTTTTTTTTTTTTCTCACCGCATTTTGTTGTCTCCTCCAGCACTTGTTGCACAGCCCATGCACAACCTCCCACTTGATCTTCATAACTGTGAAGTGTACAGAGTTGCTACTTTGTTGACAACAACTTATTGTGTTGTTTTATTTTGCAGGAGGAAAACTGCAGCATCCAGGCCAGTCCAGAGTATTGGCCCCAAGTAAGCATAAGTGGTAAGACAACTTTTTCTACCAACTTATTAAATTTAACTATTCACAGCTCTGCTGGTGTTTCTGCCTCATCTCTCAAGTAAGACTTTTAGTTCCGTCTTCATGAGATTTGAGCTTTAATGTCTTTGAAAATAACCACAGTGGAAAGCTTAGTGACAACTGTGGGTACTAAATAGAGTTTATTTGCTTGTCTGTTGAATTCTGCAATGGAAGAATTGACTAACATCCTGTTGAACTGTGCTGACTAAGGCGATTATTTCTTTGGGAGATTGTGGTAGAGACATTGCATTTCTGATGATACAGCAAAATAATGACATGACATTGTGGTTGTGTTCACTGTGTTTAAAAGGGCCTTAACTCATCTCTTCCTCCTGTGATTCACAGCTTTCCCTCTGCATCAGGACCCTTTGCCATCGAGCACAGGCATGAACTCAGGTATTTATTTAAAGAACATCAGATCTGTTGTTAAGCATCACTGGTAATAATGAAACAAAGGGAGTGCAACATACAGGGTAAATACAAAGGGTCTTTGTATTTGTAACCTTTGCACTCATTATTTTATATGGTCTCCTCTCCAGCTTTCTCCCAAATGATGATCAGTTTCTTCTATGGAGGAAAGTTGATGCACAACACACTGGTGACTCACCCTGAAGGCTGCAGGATTTCCCCACAACAGCACCTGGGTCGTGGCGCCCTCTACAGTTCAGACAGCATGCAGAGTGTTCATTTCCCCCCTGCTGAGCTCATCGAGCACGACCACCAGCGTCATGTTACACGCAAGCTCCTGGGCCACCTGGAGAGAGGTGTACTGGTCCGTGCCAACCAAGAGGGCATCTTCATCAAAAGGCTGTGCCAGAGCCGTGTCTTCTGGAGTGGGCTGGGCGAAGTGGGCTCACAATTCAGCCCCATGTCTTGTAAACTTGAGAGGGATGCTGTAGTCAAGATTTTTGACACAGGAAAGTTTCTTCAAGGTAAGCCCCTATATTTATTCAAGTATCTGAAAGCTCAGAAGAGTCAAAATCAGTGCCAAACACAAATATTTCTTATCACTTTTTAAAGCAAGCAAAACAATGATGTAGTACTGGTCATTTACAAAGATTGTCTAAACAGTTGTTTTTATGTTCCAGCTCTACAGCTGTACCAGGAGGATCAGTTTCCTGCTCCTGATCCCACAGTGACTCTGTGTTTTGGAGAGGAGCTCCATGATCTCAGCAGTGCTAAGAGCAAACTGGTCATTGTGCAGGTAAGATCAGCGCAGCCATAATTCCTGTCTCACTCTAACAATTGGTTGATTGAGCAACATAAATATCTTTTTTTTCTTCTTTTTTTTTTTACCTAGAAATGTGTTGACAGTAAAAAATGCATCTTTCTCCTCTCTCTCTATGGCAGATCACTGTGGTGAACTGCCAGCACCTGCTGGAGGCAGTGAACATGCGCCGATCCCAGCCTTACTGCAACAACCCAAACCTGGATATGTCTGGTGATGTGGCCACTGATCAGATGGCCCGCATCTACCAGGACTTGTGCAGCTACAGTGGACCCCAGAGGACAGCCTGCTACAGGGAAAACATGCCTATTACTGCCTGAACTGTGAGCAGTAATACACCTGACTAGAGCTCTTCGGCATGTACTAGAACAAATGTACAACATATTAGGGACATTCCTTATTTTCCTGACATACACTGACAAGTTGAATTCACATAATTGGTTTAGACTTTATGAAGCTATAGCAGTCACAGTGGAGACTTAAAGATAAGCAAGAACAAATCTCTTACAGTAAGACTTTTAAGCTGTGGCTCAATATTAGGATGTCCCTAATACTTGTATATAAGTAATGTTTATATTTGTATATGTACAGAGCTGACACAAACTCTGTGTCCAACCTCTGCTTTATTATTACAAGAGATTGTGAAAAAGCAGCATTTTATGTTCAGATATTACACACAACTTAAGTGTTTGACAGTCTTAAGAACAGATTCGTTATGGAGACTATGTTAACAAATCTTTTGCATCTTTTAGACTTTTACTCATTGCAATAGTTTGATCTATGCGGGCAATTTAGTTCTCACAGCTGCCCCTTATTTCAACATGCGTCATCTCTTTGTTGTTGTTGTTGCAGCTGAGTCGCTTCCTTATGTGACAACCATTTGGATGAGCAGAACAAATGGACATTGTGTCAGATATTTTTGTATTTTTTTACAGTAAATAATAAATCTGTTCATGAGTTGATAAAAACTGCATGGAATTTTAGATGCAATGTGGCATTAAATTACAGATAGGTTTTACTATCAGACTGTTCTAGTTAACCTTTATTTCATAATTTTTTTAAATAAATTTCTAATAAAACTAAGTTTTTACTGAACTATACATGTGTTTGTCTTTCTATAATCATATTTTTGTATTATTTAATTTTTATTGTTGAATTATTATCAAATTTCTGCAACAATTTTCAACAGTTTTCTGAAGCACACCAATACTTTTTTGGATCTTTTTATCTATGCAGTCCGTATATTGATCTATACGAGCTTAAAATCCATATAGAACCATGAACTTGGCTCTGCACTTACACTGTAACAGCATACCCACACAAGGATAACGTGCTGTAACTCTGACAATAACAAAAGTCAACTTGATGTTTGTGGTGAATTACCTTCCTCATGCGAGTCAGCCTTATGCACCACTGGTGCATGTTAGGTGGGAGATAACATTTGAAAACAAGTAATTCACCAGAGTGTGTACGGAATATTTTCTGTCTGCTTGATTCAGTGCTTGAGTGACTTTATGCCACGCTTGATGGATGAAACATTCAAATCGACAATACATTACATGATATTGAAAGATCTAAATGCCTTATGCATAATTTCATCAACATTTCTCCATAATGTGGTCCAGTTCATAAAGAGTCTTGACAGATATTTGAGATATTTATTAGAATTTGAACCACAGTTCTTGTGGTTGGAACAACGCTTGGCTACACAAAATACAAATCTCTGTGGGGTTGAAGAGTTTAAAGCAAATTTCATGTTTATCTATGATTTCTGCAGGCATGAAAAAAAATATGATATGAACTTAAAAATGTGTCTTAAAATATTGTCTTGGACAAAAAGGAATTACTAAAGAATGAAAATATGAGTTAAAAACAAAGACTTGATCAGGAAAATCTTAAAAAGGTGGTTTTGTAACTTCAGTGAAAACAGTTTAGAGGGAACTCCTCCACTACTGAGACTGCCATTGAATATATACTGTTTATTACTCCAGCTTAGAAATGATGAAACTAAAACACTGTATGAAACTAAAAGAAGGATCTAGGCTACCTAATACAGGGAAACTCTGGGACAAGTCTCTTACCATGTGTCTGATGAGTAACAGAGAAAGGACAAGAAGAGAGGTGACCAACTAATGCCAAATGACAAAATGAATCAGAAAGAGACAATGACATTCCTTCTCCTTCATCATCTTATATGTCTCATACAGTTGGTTATTTTAAAAAAATCAGGGCAGATTATTGAATCATCTCACGTCAAACTGGGTACATGGTAGCAATATTGGTGGGGAAGTGCGTACAACATGTTTGGATCTAAGCATTCAAGCATTTGTAGACGCACACACACACACACAAAAACACAAAGAAACATTTTCAGTTCCCCAATACAAAAGACATAGGTTTCTAATGGTCAAATTGTAAATGTTTCCACACATACTGTACACACATGTATGTCACCACTGTGAGGGGAAAATAGCCTGAATGCTTGAAGGTTGAAAAAAATAAATGAATAAACATAAAAAACTAAAAGAATACTGTACCAAAATAAATGCCGAAAATGCATGCAAACACAACAAACATGATATAACAAAGACATTAGAGACCCCCTTAAATAAAAAAAAAATAATACCTCTTACAGCCCCACACTATAATTTTGGTGTACATGAACAGATTTCTTTAGAGATGGGGTTGGGAGGCTAAATCTTTTCTTTCGTTTTTTTTTTCTTTCTCAAAGAGTTCACTTTCATGACTCACACAAATATCACATAATGAAAGAAGTCATGTGCTCTTCATATGACATCTCTGGATAAAACCTTTCACTTAAATTAGAATATTTAATGAATGGTTCACTGAATAAAACCACAGGTGGAATATTGTGTCTCTGTGCTCATGTATTTGTGTGTGTGTGTGGTTATCTACGTGGGGGAGTTCTGTCTAAGTTCCACAGAACAGGAACTTACTTCAAAAACTGTCACAGGAAACTGACTCTACCCCCACACCTCAAATAGAATGTCTGAAACTGGATTAAATATAATGAATTTATGATACACATATATTACCATATATATTACCCTGTACTAACTATTGTACTTTTGAATGTGGAATTACAGGCTTGTACATTATCTGAGTTCAGGTTGCTTCGAATAAAAAACATTCAAAATCCCTGGAACCTCAGAATAAGGATCATTTTAGAGGCACAAACACAGATGAAAGATTAGGATTGTTTTTAGACTTAATGAGTTTCTTCAATAAGCTTCTTACCAAATTACAGGAACTAGCTAGATGAATTTTACTGAACCATGAAATTGAACTTTTGTATACGCCTCATTATTTTACAGCTTTATTCTGAGTTAAAATTCTCTGGCAGTCTAATTATTTACTGTGATATTGAGCACTTCACATCACTCTGAAACGTGCTATATATAAATAATGTTATTAATGTGTCAGTTCTAAAACATAAATTGGGGAATATGCTTATTTGTTTTCTTGCTGAGAGTTGGATGAAAAAAAAATCAGTGTCACTCCCATTCCAATGCTGAATCCTAAATATGAAGCTACAGCTAGCAGGTACCCACTGCACCAAAACCTCTGAAATTAACTGCAGGTTTTAGGCTTTTGTACACATTAAACAAATGAGATACAAACGTGTAAAGTAGTGACTTTTAGATGGACCAGTAGGCAGTGTGTGTCTTATGTTCCTGTAAATGTGTGTGAGATGTATGACAAATGTTTTTACCAATGTTTAAGCTATATATCTTACATACATATATCAAAGAGAGGGATGTTCCAGACACCACATGCAGTGTCAACAAATCCCATCAAAAGTTCAACACCAACAAGTGTTGCTGGTGTAAGCTAAGCCGTAATGTCTTATAAACTACCAAAAACACATTTATCAGCCAGACTGCTGCGGTTGCTTGACACGTTCCTTCATTATGATGTCAACATAATAGACACAATAGACTTAATCCCGCAGGTTAGGGTTTTATGTGTCAGACGTGGCATGTGCTCATATTTTCAGCAAGCCAGCAAACGAGGATGTAGTTAGACGAGAGGATTAAAATACTGTACTTCTTACAGTTTAAAACCATGATCTCTCACACTGTGAGAGATCTCACTCTGACAAGTTTTTCTCCGGATCAATCACAATATGCAGTTGTGAACATTGCTGTGAAATGACAGTAAAAGCTCCCCAGACCCAGAGATTCTCGTGGAGGAGGAGCCACTTTTCAGAAAGAGCACTTTAACCTCTGATACTCATTTTCTGGGAAATGCTCCTATAGTTTTAGTTGAATTTTGAAAGTAGCACTTTAAAGCAAAATTTTGTATTTGACTCTTTAACTGAAGTACAGGATCATATTCTTACCACTTTTGAAGGGAGTATGACAGGAGGAGAAAGAGGCACATGCTTGCGTTCATGATTTCTGCTAATGGAGTCTCTATTCTGCTCACATTTTCTGTGTCTGCAATGTGGTTCTCGTTGTATTGCAACATCTCTTTGTGGCGTCTGAGGCTTCCCACAATAAACCATTAGAGACAAGTTACAAACAGAACTGACGTTGCCAACATATACGTAACCATGGCCATCTGCACTACAGAACTTCAATCTACAAGGTTCTACAATGAACACTTTAAGGAAACAACGTGTATTTCGAGAAAAGCTCTGATTCAGGGAAATTAAGCAAAAGAGGAATCTCTGCAAATTGAAAGCTTTTCCTGATAGATTAAAAGGAATTACTTTGTCTTTTATTTTTGTTCCGTAATTCTGTATTTGTCTGGATTGCTGACTCCTCAGTCCTTACAAGGGTTTTGCTGCTCAGCACTGAGCTTTCATTTATGCTGCTGTTGTTTTCCACTGCGTGTATCAGCTTGAATTTAACATGAACCATTACAAGTTCTAATAAAAAATACCTTCATAAAGCACACAAACACATACACGCAGTCACTCAAATATATACATGTATACATAAATATATAATCTAAAACAGTATTTCACTATTTGAATGACTGTAATTACAGGCCTCATCAATGCTGTGCCAGGTGAGTGAGAAAAGATGCATGCAAACAATGCCCTGGTGGGAAGTTGTGATTTACCCCGAGCAGGTTTTGTTATGCAAGCGGTGGTGTTGAAGGCGTTGGTGGTGTCTCTGGGGACACTGGTTTAGAATCAGTGTGGGTGAGATGAGAATAGGCATCCAGAGAGGAACTGGGAGAGCACTGAGGACGCTGACGGTGGAGAGACAGGTGGACGGGGAGGCCACATCCTTGGACGCAGGGAGAAAGCCACCTAACCACACATGTTGTGCACACGCATGCGCACACACCGTGGTAGCCACTGATCAAGGATCATATCCTCTAATCAGTATCAGTTCATGTCCTTTGAGCCAAAGGTCTCTGTGGCCCTTGTACCTAAGGAGGTCTTCTACAGGGGTAACTGTTAATTTTTTCAAATGAAGAGCTGTAAAACTGTGAGAAATTAATATATGTGTCCTTTAAATCTCAAATCAACATCTACAGTGAAGGTAACAAGACAGGTTTAAAGAAGTGGACAAAAATGGGAAATAGTGTGATGTGGCCAGAAAGATATGACATGTAAAAGTGAAGAGAGGGAAGTTGGATGATTTACGGGAAAGTAGCTTATTGTAACCTGCCATCAATTTCAAAATATTGTAATACCAATATCAAGCTGCCTTCCCTCATTGCACATGGTCTTAAAGTTTTAAACATTTGAGTAGTCAGTGGTCACGGCCTCAAAAGCACAAAGGTTATCTTTGTAGCTATTTTTCGGAGGACGTTTTCATTTGAATGACTCGCATGTGACTGATCTCACAGAAATTTATGTCGAAAGCTAACAACTCTAATGTTCGAAACAAACACTGGTCAAATCGGCAAATGGGTAAAGCAAAAGTGTAGGAATAAACTACATGTAACTCTGCTAGTATACAAAATCTAAAGTGACCACAGGCCTGGATTAAAAGTTACTTGAAAAACAGAAGACTGGGTACATTGAAGGAAGGGTGAAGGGGCAGGAGAGAATTGCATCAGTCTGTGCCCTGGTTGCTGCACTCTTTGACTAGAGTGATCCCTGACCGCCTGATCTGTCTCTGGACAAGAAACACAGGAAGGAGCCCAGGAAGATGATCCAGCACACAACTTCTCCCCTAAAAAGAGGAACAGTTGACATTCAGGCCTGCTGTAGAAGAAATTTACACAGTTCGAACCATTTGTAAACTTTGGTTTTAGGGAGTGAAACATAAATGGGAGGGAATCCACCCAGTTGTGGTGAGAACACCATTAAATATGTGGAGATCAGAGGAAGCACACGACTTAGAGGGATTTTTTTTTATTTTTTATTTTTTATGTTTGCCAGCTCACATTTCTCTGTAGAGTTCACTTTTTCAGAACGATTCACACAGTCAGCACAATGGCAGTCAGTGTGGATGAAACTGTTACTTTTCATTGTTTTGATTGAAAATACATAACACTACCACAGCTTTCAAAATTCATTAACTTTTTTTCAAACTCAATCCCCACCAAACCTTGCACTTTCGCATACTATTGTAAAACCTGCTAAATATATGTTGAAAATACAAACATTAACATGTAATTACTCCAAATTAAGTTGTCATTTGCTACATTCAGTTGCATCTACAGCTAAACGTGGTGTTTCACCATTCTCCCCCAGAGTGGAAAAGCCCATTCCAAGATACTGTCACTTTTCTTTCCACCTCCATTCCTCAGCCCCATTGAGGGATTCTCTTCCTCATGGAGGTGGAAAGTTCATGACCAGCAGCCACATGATCAGAAAGGTCAGGTCCGTCTTGGACACAACAAATGGTGGATGTCTGAACATGTCAGAGATCAGACACAAAGGACTGGATGAGAACGTGTGGTTAAATACTGAAGACGAGGTTTTCTAGCACTGATACATTTTTTATATCTCTAGTTATTCTATGCATGTGCTATGTGTACTGTATGGGGAATGTGTATAGTTCTGTACTGTATAGACGGAATTACTCTACTTTCATTTTAGGCACTTGGAATTAAAGCAGCACTTTTGAGCCATTTCTCTGACATGTACTGTAAGGTAGCACAGTCCATGCAATAAAGAAATGTCATTGTTTTTGTTGTAATAAATTCTCCATCCATATTGTAATGCTACATGTCCTAAGTATTTTTAGGTCCATGTGTTATGAGTGACATAGTTGTCTTGTTGGAAGACAAATATTCAAAAATGATTCAAAAGATTTTTACTGTCAATTCACTATATGTGCAGGACACACAGACAAATCAAAATACTGTTTCTCCCTCACCAAGTGAGAGGTGCCATTAAGTAAAATAAAGAGAAGAAATAGAATAGTAAAACCTATGTACAGATACGTATTTAGGTAAAATAAAATCGAATAAGAAAGAAAACCTATGTACAATCAGAGTGTGCAGTATCAGTGTTATGGTACAATGTGTGTGATATTAACTGTTGTGCTGAGCTGCATCATGGTAAAAAGAACAGCATGAAGGGTTTTGGAAAGGTAAACTCAGTATAGAGAATTGTGAGTGAAAAAAATACACCTGCAAGGAATTTACAGGCTGGATAGTTTGAAGACAGACCCACAGACATGGATTAACTCCTAGGATGCAGTGTGTGGGCTTTTTATCACAGAAACACTGATTAGCTATTTATAACTAACATCCATGCATGATGTACTTCTGTTTCATATTCAAGTAAAACAATACTTATCAGAAAAAAAGAAGGTGATGGATGTTGAGGTGGAGGGGATGGCCAGGGTGGGGTGACAGTCCCTGGGGAACCAGTGGCAGGGGAGCATGAAAGCTGTATTGACAGCTCACAGCTTAGTGCTCACTGTGTGTGTATGTGTGTGTGTGTGTGTACATGCAAAGCACAGAAGTGACGGGATGTGGGTAGCCAGAAAGGTGATAGGTAGAGGCAACAGACAGATACCTGAGAAACAGAATTACTGCTGTCTCAACAGATATTGAAAACCAACAGAAATATTTAAGGGCAAAATACTCCTCAGTTGCCAAAAACTACTTACTCTTCCAAACAACTTTACTAAGGTTTTATGATACAGTTGTTGACACAGAAATAGACATCCACAAGCATTGTTTGCACTAAATCATATAGCAGACATTAACATGTTTTTGTATACTTCCTCAACAATTTGTTTCTGATTGCATTTATGTGTGCTGTGTTTTGGTTGATTAGACGTTACTCCATTATTGATTGAGGAACAAAAATCTTTGTGGTTTGAAACCTTGTTTCTAACTATACCGTTTAACCGACTGTATAAGTCACATTGATTACACAACCTTTTTCTGAGTAAGAAGCCACACAGACAACAGGTGCTGATGGGATGGAGATTATTTAAAGTTGCTCTAAAATGGTTCCAGTACAGCTGAGGGAGCCTGTGGGCCAAGCTGTCTATAGACCACATGCCTTAGTAGAAAGTACAGTGACAGTACATACTTCCCCCTTTGAAATACCAGAATCCAAACATGACCATCACATGACTGAGGTGGAATTACCTGTCAAGGCAAAACAAATATAATTCACCCAGTGAATCTGTTAATTTAATGTCAGAGTCATTTGGAAACTATGGTTGACCTTCTTTGTGATTTCGGATTTATAGTTTGCATAATGGTGAATATGAAGCGCTAATAAAAATATATTCCAAATTGTGACTGTTCGGAGGAACAACTTTAAAGTAAATCTAGGAGACAGGAGCAATTGTGAAAAATTTGCATGTTTAAAAGCAGCAACCAGATGAGGGGTTCAGATGTATTTTTGTCACAAGATTTGAATGTTACTGTGCTCTGCTGTGCACCATCGAAGGACAGAAAAGGTACCAATCCTGATGACCACTGAAGCAGATCTCGTATGGCTAGTTAACCATGATGGTTTGCACAGTTAGCAGCTCACATCAATAGAGAGTGTGCAGGGGAAAATCCTACTTATGTAACTCAGGGCAAAAAGTAAGGCCTGTGTCATAAGCATGAGAAGGAAATAGTGAAACTTATGAGAAAGAGGAAATAGCTTATTGTCAGTACACAAACTGTTGCTGGAGGATCATTTTGTTTTACCATTATTTTTTAATTTTTTTAATTGTGTTTTTGCTTTAAATTTGTTACACTGAATGAAAGGCAAGTAATTTGGACAATACCACAAGAATCTACTACAGCCTTGTATTGCCATCTAGTGGCAACATAAAGCCAAAGAGTATTCACACACTTGATTACATTCCTCCGCAGACATGTTGGTTAAAGGTCGTAAGAAAGCACTGCACCATGAAATATATATTTAAAACCACATGGAAACATGTGAAACCCTTAATTCAGTTCACAGAAGTACTGAACTATTTCTCATTAGGTTTAGTAAGGTTTTCTTTTTCAGATTTCAGTGTCGGAGGTCCTCATTACAATAATAATGTGAACACTTTGTACACGTTTAGTGTTTTCTGTAGTCACAGCCGTAACATTCAGTTACGGACTTACCATCAGCAAAATAATGTGTAAATTCTGTGATATCCAGTGTCTTAATTATGTGGGTTACAAAAAGAAAATACATCTTAGGCTTTTCTACAAATATATA
>JBBMJY010000001.1:14644613-14694275 GCA_037833715.1 Toxotes lorentzi
CCCCCCCCCCCCCCCCCCCCCCCCCCCCCCCCCCCCCCCCCCCCCCCCCCCCCCCCCCCCCCCCCCCCCCCTCACTTACACTGATGGTCCTCCACGAATGCTGTGCCATGTGTGCAAACGGACATGCTGTTTCATACCATGTGGTTTCCAAAAATACAGAGGAATGGACACACTCACATCTCCTCCATCTCCACCCTGCACAAACACACAGCCAAACACTCGGCGCAGACACAGTGAGAAAGCACAGGCTGACCCTCCATGTATGCTGTTGCCTGTGACCCGTGCCTGTTTCTGTGGTTTTACAGGCAGCTTCACACCGCCATGTCACGCATCACCACGCTGAAGGCCCCTGAACACTGACTCTTTGTACAGCCACAGCACTGCGTGGGAAGGACCTCCTGTCTCACACCACACCATGTTCATCTATGTGTACATCTCTAACTCCACATTTGATTTTCTCACTCATGGAAAGTAACTCAGTACAATTACTCAAGTATGTATGAGAATTTACATTTGACGTCACTTCTACTTCTATTTTTTATTCCACTACATTAATTCGACACTAGCGGACAACAATTTCTCCGTTGCAGATTAAGATTTTACAAAATTCATGATAAGCTAATAAAATGTGATACACTATCATACCTTAAACTAAGTACATCAACATTAGGCCGCTTATGTGTAAATTTGTTGAATAGTAAGCCTGTAATAAATAATCTGTAATAACATTAATAATGGACTGATCTGTGTACTTTTTACCCAAGTAAAAGTTTGAATACAAGACTTTTACTTGTAACAGAGTATTTTTTTTTTTTTTTTGCATTTATTTTTGGTGTTTGATCGTTTTTTGTTTTTTTTTTTTTGTTTGTTTTTTTGGCATTCCAATCTTTCCTACATGTATGTCAGTCTGTCTATAGGATTTTTTTGTGTGTCTTTCTGAATGTGAACAGGTATGTGTGTGTGTGTTAGTGTGTTTGTGGATGCTTACGTGTGCCTGTGCATCTGGACATCCCTGGTGGAGGACAGTCGCCCATGTATTGTAGCAGTGCAGGGTAAATGAGGCCCATCTGGAAACCATTGGCAGAGGCTGAAGCCCTGCAGCTACAAGAGCTTCTGCCATCCTTATCCTCTTTTCACAGGGCAAAGCCTCTCTCTCTCTCTCGCTCTCTCTGGTTTTGTCTATATCTCTCCATCCGTCTCTCTCCCTCTCAGAGGTGCATACAAACCTTCACTAAAGAAATGTAGGTCTAAACATTCAGAGAGATGCAGCAGGCACACATATACAAAGAGTGACTGACATCACACACACACACACACACACACACACACACACACACACACACACACACACACACACACACACATTAACATCCCTGTTATTGGCAGCATCTATTCCATTCTGAGCCCAGAGGGAAGTGGTGAACTGGGCTGCAGATCCCTATCATCGCAGCCCTAGAGACACTGAGCTGATTGTGTGTGTGTTTGTGTGCGTATGTCCACTTACGTTCGTGTGTGTGGGTGTGTGTATGTGGAAGACAAGCTGTGTCCCTGGAGAGAGGTGGATATAGAGGAGCCTGAGGCCACAGGAAATCCACAGAGACAGACAGACTGAGAGAGTGAAGCCTGTCAGAGTCAGTGGAGGAGACTGTGAGAGAGATGGGGGGAAAATACTGAGGGAAACTGAGGTAGAGAGAGTTTGTCTGCTGCCTTCTACTTAAATATACATAGAGCCAGTTTCAAGTTAGGTCCATCCTTCATCATCAGTGCACAAAAAATGATGGACAAGTGTGCAATCGTAGGTGAGGGATCTGACGTGGGTGACTGATCTTGCTATGACTTTCTGCATCTTCATGTTATTGTAGCAGACAGCTGCCGATCTTGATGTTGGAGGCTGAATTTCTCAGCAAGCACAAAACATCACAATGAAAATCTTAACTTATAGTTAACCATAACCATATAGTTGTGTGATCTAGGACCTTGACCAGCTTTCATGCATTTGCCTCATTTCAGTAGTTCTTTGAGTCATTTTCCTGTTTCAGTGCTGCTCGTATGAACGTGGATTCAGAAGGCCACAGTCAGAGAAAGAGGCTCTTATGACGCAAGGCCTTCTGCTTCACTCCACTCAGACCTGGCTTTGGCCGTTCAGCTATTTAAATCTATTGAAACTTTATTAGGCGAAACAGCCGACCCATGTATGTTTCCCCTTGTGAAAGAGTTGCTTTGTAGCGGGGAGCAGCCGGGCCCATCCACGGCCCCTCAGCATGTCTCGACGGGACACTATTTCCCCCTCTCTGTGTAGTTTTTTCATTTTGGCATATTGTGATTTCATTCGGGCTGCTCCTGCGGCCTTTAACAGTTCACTTCCACTCACAGTGTAGAGCCTTCATGGCCGTGCGCTCTTGTTTTAGAAGACCACCCACACACACACATACATTCATCTGCTGTCTCATTCGCTCCTCTCGTCTGTCTCTTTTATATGAACGCAAACACGCACACATGTAGGCATTAGACAGTGCACTATCCAAACAGAACAATCATCATTCTTGCATTCATCCTCCATGATGGAAAAAAAAATATATAGGGAAAATTAATAAAAAGAAAGTGGAAAGGTTGGGTCTAAAATATTTCCTTGTGTACTTTTCCTCCCAAATTCACCAGTGGATTTACATGTGTCTTGTCTGTCTCTGTGCTTGAATACTGTGGCTGTGCTCACCCTGAGTCTAAGTCTTACTGGACTCCATTTGGTTCCTAATCCCTTGTTGTGTTATCTGTTAAAATGTCTGGCCCCTCTGTCTACATCCCTCTCTGCCCCAGGCCCTGACCAGCATCACCTGGGGGCCTCAAAAGAGACAACCATTAGCTGTGGTATGGTTACCACAGGCAGACCACCACTTGTCTTCTATTAAAGGCTCAGTTCACCAAAATCAAGCAAACCAAACTAAACTGATTCTTCAGGTCACCCCCAGTGAGTTTCTTTATATCTTTTTTTCTTTTTCTTTGAGAAATCAGCTGATGAGATTTTGGAAACATGCAAAACAGTTAAATGTTTTAATACTCTCTCTTTCAAAAAAAAAAAAAAAATTAAAACTAACATTAGGAAAACAATAGGGCCTTCGCACCACTCGGTGCTCGGGCCCTAAAAATCACAATGGGTGAGTTTCATAATTTTTTACTTTCAATATAAAATGATCCTTAACAGTCAAAGTCTTTGGACTACTCAAAGGAACTATCACACTCTCTCTGGAAAAACGTGTTTCTGTTGAGCTGAGTTTTTCAGGGATGATGTGAAGGAGGAATGTTGCAATAAACTCATGATTAACCAGGTTATTTTGTGGAAAATGCCTGAGTACATGAGTCTTCATTTTCTGAATTCACTCTGTACATTAGTAGGAGATAGTGATTTGAAATAAGTAAATTATTATTATTAAATTATATTCATTTCTTTTGTTTTCATAGTAGTAGCAGTGAACATATAAATAAAGGTATAACAATTCTCCCTTATTACACAAGTTGTTCAGACACAACCACATGGTCAGAGACATGCAAAAACCCACACAAACACACATTCAGCCACCCACTGAGGGGTTTTAAAGCCATGGTGGATATCAGATAGATGGCAGATCCTCTAAAGCTCTAAAACTGAGCTTGCAAATTACCATCACCTCCTCCATCCTTTCACATGCGTACCCATGCCTACTTTCATTGAATCCCCCTCTTTCCTCCTGCGTCTCTTTCCCTCTCTCTCTCTTACTCTGACATGTAGGCTATCGTGTTACTTTGTGTAGCTTTTACATGGTTTACAAGACAGTTAAGTCTGGAGAAAGCCCTGTAACCAAGACAGGAAAACAAGGGTTGTTCTTGAAAAGGCTTCTCAGTGACACTGTTTTTACTGGCAGTCGGAAGAAAAGAATTCTACCCATATAGTCTGCATAATGAGTGCACCTTTGTCATGAATAACTCATCTTTATAACAAGGATTCATTCATTTTCCCACTGCTGATTTTTTGTTAGTCTTGTCTGTCTTATATTAGAAATATATAATGTTTGTGTTTATATGCTATATATTGATGTGCACACAACTTACTGATGATACAGATGAACTGGGAAGGATGAACTGTATTACTACGTATATAAAATTTATTGTAGTCTTCATTATATTTAATAGGAAATGTCTATCATTAAACATTCAAATTATATTATTCTGACTGTACATGGTAAAGGCAACGTTTACAAACATATTCATTCTCAAGCCAGAAATCAGAAAAATGGTGTGCAAAATTGTGCTGCAATGCAAGGGAAAAGTGCAAAAATTATTTTGGAATTCATACAATTTGAGTGACCTTTGTCTTTGCTTTTACAATGCTCAGACATGGTAAAAGTAGTAAATGTGATTTGATTACTGTTTAGTAGTATATATATATATATATATATATATATATAAAAATATATAAAATATTAACTGAGAGCCACATGGATTTGTTTTTCATAAGGAATGGAAATAGTGAATCACTGTGAATGTAAACTGATCCTCATCTCACAACACAACTTCTAACAAACACTCCGACTCTGACAAAGACTAAGGATTCTGACAAATACTGCTTCTAATGTTATGACTACCATTACTATTTTTGCTGATAACAATAATTATGATCATCACTGATTATTGTTTTTATATTTCATATTGTATCTATATATTCTTTGGGGATAGACAGAAACATCTCATGCATGCTCACTTATGTGAAATGTTGTGTGGTAGGCCTGAGATGGTGTTCAAGAAAAGTCCTGGCCTCATGATGACACCAGTTCCCACTTATGTAAAATGATGTTCAACTATTCTCTTCCTGTTTCACTTAAACCCACTGACTCTGTTACTGCGTGTGTGTGTGTTTGTGTAAGAGTGCTTGTGTTTTTGGCATGCACCTCCATCTGTGTGTGCTTATGTGAGTTTTCAGGTGTTTCTACCTATGATATGCTATGATAAGTGTGCACACGTGTGTATGTTCATGAGTGTATGGTGTGTGTGTGTGTATGATGATGCATGTGTATATTTTGTGTGTGTGTGTGTGTGTGTGTATGTGACAGACAGAAGACAGAGAGAGAGTACCTTGTTAGGTAAACTGTTTGACATTCACGTGGAAGATGTGGTAAACAGGAAACAGTGAGACCCCCCGCATTGTCCCACAGCCACACGCCAGGGTCATACCAAACATCCCCAATATAAACATGTCTGATACATGGACATTTATAGTTATCAGAACTCTCAAAACATCAAAGCATCGCGTGAACATTGTCTCCTTGCATACAAAAACGGATTTAGTGATATGCGTCTGACTCACAAACCCTGACAGCTGGACACTTCCTTAAAACTTCCCAGGTTTAACGAGATTAAAAAAAAAAAAATAAAAAAATTAAAATACAGCCGAAATGCCAAAAATGAATCAAAGTGCTTATGTGACTAGATACCCTATGTGACTTAACTGATTCAGTATCCTCTAAGTCACTTTTGGTGGGATTACTTGTCTGAGACTAGTCATCTGAACATCAATTCATAGTCATACTCAATATTATTTCTGTATTTTAAGGCAGATTTTTTTTTTTAAAGAGAACTCCTCTATCACTGTCTGTCAATCTGTCCATCCTCTAAAGTCAGTGATTATTCTTCTAGAACTGTAGAACAGTGTAGAATTTGTTTTCTATATTGAAACTTAAAGGAACGAAGTCAAAGAGTGAGACATAAATGGCCTGTTTCTGTGTGTGGTACATCACTCTGGCAGTCATGTGGTAAATATTGTGTTTCCTGTCTCCTCCTTAACTGTTTTGGTAATTGGCTTGTGTTAACCCTGTGACCCAGTGACTGCTGGCCCAGGCCTGGTCTAAGTGTGTGTGCATATGGTGTGCGTGTGTGTGTGTGTGCGTATGTATGTGCCCATGAATGTATGAGAGAATGAAGAATAAATAATAAATAACTATGTTATGTGATTATGGATGATCAGATAAAGGGAATACTTTGCAGAAAATAGTAATATATCAATATCAATAATATAATCAAAAATGTGTCTGATAGAAATATTCAACGGATGAATGGCATCTTCCATCTTGTCAATTTGAGACCTGAACCTATAATTTGACATTTTACATTCATGTGTTTTTGTATGTCATTTTTTTTTTTTTTTAATCATGGTTTTGTCTTAATCTGTTTAATTCTTCACTTGTTATTCACTGATTTTCATTTGATGTGCAACACATAAAAGAGCAAAATTTTGGTAAGGAACAAGACACTGCATGTATTTCACAAAAACAATAGTGATAATGTTATTATGAACATATCGGCAGTGATGAAAATAATATTACTATATTATCATATTTTCATTTTTTTTATCCTAACATTTCAAACCGTTTTACTTTATTTTATTTTATTTTTTGTTAACATACATTCTGTTTTGCATCAATACTCTGGTGCAAGAGCAGAAGAAAAAAAAAGAAAATAAAAAAGAAAAACTAAAATTGGAGCAATAGAAGATAAGGTGTTTACATAACAGTCACAATGATTCAGTTAATAAGAGAGTGAGATGAAAAAATTGAAGCGGTTCGGCGCAGAAGTTGACATTGAGGTTACACTGAGTAGCAGTTGTGTGACAGTTGTGTTTTCCTGCCCGGCTGCTGCATCAGTTCTTCCTCAGTGTTAAAGCTGCTGTCTTACTGTTCTGCCAAGTTCAGCTGAATCACGTTCATTCTGCTCTCAAGCACTGACCTCTGACCTTAACACTGGTCCAGTGGTTAGACTGTCAGTTAGACCTTTTGATAAAATAGGTCAGGCCTGATTCCCTACCTGCTCATTCTCACTAAGCTGCTCTGTGTAACAGTGTCAGCTAAATGCATCGTTGTAACTTTATAACCCACACAGCAAGATTAAACTCAGTTCCAAGGTCCCTAGTTTGCAATGATTGTTTTCCATGTCATGTACACGAGGAAATAAGTTATTGTAACTAAATGCCATGATTACAAGTAAACATCTACTGTGTGGGCATCTGCGTGTGTGCATGCAGTTAGTCAGAGCATGGGAAAGCTTGGGGGCTGAGACTGGGGCCAGTTAGTGCTGCTGAGTGGTTGGAGATACAGAACAAATGAGCAATTAGGGAGCTCCTCTGTACCCCTCTTTTGTCCTTGGCTGATTAGATTGGCTGTGACGTGCTAACAGGCAGAGGTCTCTGAGAAAACCCTCTCATCTCTTCTGCTGTCTCATCTACTCTTCCTCTGCAGTCAAGTTAAATAAAACAAAAACAAAAAAACAACGGCAGAACCAAATCTGTCACATGAGCATTAAACAACTGTTGACTTTTTTTTTTTTTTAGCTTATTTAGTCTATGAAGAATGTAAAATCTTTTTCTCTTGAAAGGTGAGAAGAGTCATTTGTCATATACGGCATCTTTGAATATCTAACACACACTCTAACTCTAACAGCACTGTAACACACATAAATGTATTCAAGTGCAAGCATATAATGGATATTTATTTAGACTTGGATGCTCTTTGAGCTTTTCTCAGGCTCCGACAAACTGACCAGCCACAGTGATTCAGTGTTTTTTAAAATGACTCAGACTGTTGGCAGACTTTCTAGGTTAAGATATAAAGGAAATCTGCAATAAAACGGGTAAAAGTTTGGGTTTGTACTGAATCGTGCAGAGATGCATTTGTGCAGATGAAGAAAATAATTCCCCAAAAGTAATAATCATTAATTAAATAAACAAAAAAAAGTTATTCCTACATTTTGACTGCTGACATGAAAGTGAGGGTTAGTCCTGTCATGAGAAAAAAAATACACTTTAGTAGCTGATTTATTATTACATCTTCCTCTCTTAGTAAAAGTATAGCATTAGTGAAATCAGTTTCTGCAACATTTAGTTGGACTGAAAACCTGGAGAATCTTCCACAGCACATGATTGGCTGTGGCTGGGAGGGAACATTGGTTGCATATGTAGTTTGCAGGCGCTGGTGTTCAATGAAACACACACAAGCTGAGCCAAGATGATATCACAAGGGGCCAGCAGTCCAATCGTGTGCCGTTTCAGTCGATGTCCAATTAGGCTGCCTGCACCTCCACTCACCCATCCGGCCCTATCGCAGTCAGACATGGAAGTCAGTCCAAACAAAACATTTCTTTGTTTCCACTGGCACTGGCCACTCAACAGTGCTGGCCTCTCATCAGCTCTGATCTGTAACACTCGCCCATTCTGTAAAACTAATTTAAGATTGAGTCCATGTGTCTGGGTGTGTGTTTGGTGTAGCATCGTGTGTGTTTGCATTTTCAGACGGCTGAACCCAGTGTGATCCACTGAACAAATTTCCCACACGGAATGAGATATGATTTTTTTTTGCTATTGAGAGGAAAGTTATACCGTGTCCAAAGAAACTGGTGACTTTGAGCACTTTAACAAATCCCAGACAAATCAAAATACACCATCTGCAGAAAGAATTAAGAGTTAGAGCAGCAGATCATAAATGAGCCACTTAGTCAGCCTCCTCTTTGTGTAAGGTCATTCTCTGTAAAGTGTCAGTTGTTTCACGTGTCTTGCACTCAATAGAGAATCAAACTTCTCGAGAAAAAAAAAAGCATTTCCCCACAGTCAAGCGATGACTCACTCTTTTTGTGCCATGTATGGCGTTACCATGGCTATTATGATCCATCCACAGGGAACAGGACATGACAGAGAGATATGAGCGGTATCTGCAGCTATGGAGTCCATGACCCCAGTGTGTAAACAGTGGCTTGTGTGTTAAGACAGGAGAGGACAGAACAGGACAGGGCTCATGCTCCAGCCAAAAGACACCGCTCTCTCAGCCACTCTCACTCTGCTATTAAACATCCCAGGCTCAGAGAGAGAGCGAGTGAGAGAGTGAAAGAAAGAGAGAGAGAGAGAGAGAGAGAGGGTGACAGGGTGGGAGGGAGAGAGAACACATGGAGATTTGTGTAAAAAAATAAAAAAGAGAAGTAAAAGTAATAATAATGCAATAATGCATATCATACAAAACTAATATGTGCTGTGGGGTTGCAACTCATGGTTATTTTCATTGTCAGATAATCTGCCAATTATTTTCTCAATCAGCTGATTACATCAAAAGTCTTGTTTTAGCCAACCTGTTGTTTAAAACTCAAAGATACTGAGTTTATTATTTGGAACATTTGAAAAGCTGGAACAAGCCAAAGTTTAGCATTTTGTGCCAGTGCTCTAATGTACTGTAGGGAGCTTCTGACATGAATGCATGTGTACAACTGTACCTCTTAAATACAAGACGTTGGTGTACATAAGATAATTTTCTATGATGTTCACTGTTCTTAAGTTGTTGTTTTTTTCTGACACTGTATAACCAGTTAGTATTATACTCATATTTGTTTTATTTTCATTTCCACGATTTGTCAACACAGATATATTCAAATGTTGCACCAACAAAGCAAACTGAAACTAAAAAATAATAATTGAGCAAAACTTGTTTTCGGTACTAAAACACACCTATACAATAGCATCCTATAAAAAATGCTCACTATACAGTAGTCAACAAAACGCTGAGGAAAATGCAGCCTGTCAATCCAAATAAAGAGACATAGACAAACCTGTCAATAAAGACAGGCTTTGTTCGTATTGCACTCTGCAAGCCTTTGAGACGCAGCTTCACTTCATCACTGAATGCACCAATTACACAGAATTAAGAGAACAATTCTTTCATAAACCCTGCATTGTGTGTGCAGAAATTTCCTATCAGCGAAATGAGGAACATTTTAGGAGAGCTCTCTTGCCTGCAGATTATAAATGTGACTAAATCACATATATATGACAGAAGAACGCCACTTCACCATTTCCAAAAGTTACGAGGAAAAAGATGGAACGAGAGGCACAAATACGAGAGACTGAGAAAACAACGGAGAGAGAGAGCGAACAGTTACCACTCCACCGCTCTCCTGGGTGGTCTCAGTTAGGAGGAGTACAGAGGACAGGCAAACAGGCAGATGTAAACTGTAAACCCGCTCTACATTACAATGGGCCAAAATGCTGCAGGCACTGGCCACAGAAACAACATAAGACTACTGCGCTGACATTCAGGGAAAAATGATGTGACAGTGACAGAAAGAAAATCAAATTCAGAGCTAAGAAACATGCTGAACAATACAAATATGATGAGTCACTAGAGTCCAGAAAGAGGTGGGTGGGAACTAGGACTAAAGTCTCTTCAAAAGTATAACAGTTGCTTTTGTAGTAAACTTCAGATACATAGGTCATGTAACAGCCTGCAAACAGTTGGCTGACTAAAGAGATCAGACAGCCACACACACATGCACGCACACATACATACTGAGAGCTAGAACAAGTAGGAAATGACACAATTTGCTTGTGATTCCAACTGTCAAACATGAGGACGCTGACCCCAGCTGAAAGGGAGCAGTGTAATCTCATAGCAATCAACTGTATGCTTAAATGGAGCCGTGGCCCAGCAGTTTACCTTGTCCACAGCAGCACAGAGTCATGTAGAGGTGGGGGAGCTGCTGGGCTGGGGTCAGGCGAGTTAAGAAGGGGTGGCTTCAAGGCTTCAAGGACCGTGTTTGGTGACAAATCTTCTCCTGCACATGACCTATTGGGAAATATACGTGGCTGACTTTCTTGCTGCCTTCTCTGGTACGCTGGGAAGGAGGTATGCTAAACTGGCTAGAAGAGACAGGAGAGCAGCACTGGCTGGCAGGCGGGCAGGCAGGCGCTCATCATCCCTCACCACAGGAAATTAAAGCAAACAATCAAGACCTTACATCCTGTCCATGAGACCACACTATGCTGTGATCAGAAAAGTTTGTGTGTGAGAGAGAGAGAGAGAGAGAGACAGAGACAGGGAAAGAGAGAGAGAATGTGTTCAGATGTTCAGATGGATTAATGTGTCATTCTAGGATCAGCAGAAAGATAAATAAATTTATGTTTCTGTCCATCATACAGTTTTAAATATGTCAGTGATTCTTTGGGAATTTGCCCTCAATTTGGATTATGTAATAGTATTATTAAAAAAGTTGTACAGCACTATTTTTATTTGTGGTAATTTATGTGGACAGCCACAGAATTTCCTTCCAAGTGCTTTAATCTTCATTTAGTACCGATTGAACTACTGACAACTAACGTCTGTGTTACATTTGCTACTCACTCAGTTCTACTCTTTGCAAATAACCTGATGCTGCAGGAATACATTTGATCACTTATCCTAGAATATCAAATGTTTCAGATCATGCTGCAATGTTGTAATGATTTAACAGAACAGACTAAAATCTTGAAATTCACAGAGCCACATTAAGAACTGCTCCCATGCAGAATCTGTTTCATATGGGCACACATTGTCATTTCCAAAATCAGAATCGGTTTGTTGGTCACTTGGTCCTCCCTCTAGTGGTTTAGTTCTAGTTTTGGTTTTCAGTATTGAGATTCTGTATCCTTCTCAGAGTCAATTTACCTGCATTACTTTGACGAAAGATATCTCAAAACCTGAGGAATGAAACCAAAACCACATGCATGATTAGATACCACGAGAGGAAACGAGAGAGGAGAAAATATCTTAGCATTTCGGGGAAAGTGCAAAGTGTATTTCAAATTACACAAACAGAGATAATAAGATGAGAGTCTGCTAATGTGAGTCCTTGTTCAGCAGCACTGGAAAACTGTCAAGTCTCAAATCAACCTACACAAAGTTTTGCAACTGGTGATGTTTGACCAGCCCCAGTTTTTGATTTCTGTCCTCACCTCATCTCTTCCTCCTTACCTTCATGTCCTTCCCCCTTAATCCGCCTACTTCCCCTGGCTTCTTCTGTCCTCCCTCCTTCCTCCACTCTTCCTCCCTTGCCTCCCCCTCAGGGGTTCTCAGGTTACCACGCGTCACTGGCCCAGACAAGCTGGGGATTCTTTCAACGAGCAAATTACAGGCAATTAGAAGCCCAAAGGATAACATTTAGTGTGCAGGGGAAGGCTGAAGCAAGAGGGGAGAGGGTTGTGCTGTGGAACACCCAGGTCCTAGACAGAGAGGGGAGAAAAGAGAGTGTGTGTGTTTGTGTTGTATTAGGTGTATACACGTGTAGACTAAGTCCTGATAACCGAATTCTCTTGTCTTGAGGACATGGGAATCCACCTATCTTGTTCCTTACCCCAGTGCTGTACAGACAGAGACACATATGCACCAGAACAAGAAAATAAACCCTAGGTGAAGGGTACTAAAAGGACAGATACAGTCACAATGGGGGTGCCACACACACAGGAGTGTTTAGAGTAGCAGCATGGTTAAGTGAACCACAGCCATATAAACTGCAGCATTCTTTGGGACCTCTGTAGCTTCAAACCAATATGTCTCTCAATTGTGTGTGTTTGTGTGTGTGTGTGTGTAAGAGAAAGAGAAAGTGAGTGTGAGCCTTAGTATGTGCTGCCATCATGCATTTACCATTCTGAACCGAGTGAGGAGATTAAATCTGAACTGGATGAACGAGGAGGAATGGAAAAATGTATCTCAGCATCTCCACACGATGGGGTTTGATTTCTCTGAGTATCTCAAATGAATCCAATTTATGCTGCGGGAGCTTTGTGCTAAATGCGCATTTGGTTTGTGTTTTGTTTGAGTGGGGTTCACAAGGTCAACTTCATCTCACTGATCACTGCTAATAAGATGAGGTTTCACCAAACAACGAGGAGAATATTAGAAAGCGACTCCAGATGGTTATTTCACCATTTATCACACAGGGAAAGGCTGTATCTATCTATTCAATCTTCAGTGCAGCTTTTGAGAAACTAAATCTTGACATATTCTTCATGCAAACAAACTCTATGACAACTTTATGCCCTGTACAGTCTGGGTAATCACATGTGGACACCACTCATCTGGCTACAGAGTCTAGTATGTGTTCAACCTGCTCATTTTTTTCACGCAGTGGAATTAGCAAACTATTACAGCAAATTACCTCTCGCTGTAGTGAGGTGAGAAAGGAAGAGAGAGAGTGGAAAGAGAATGAGTGCACAAAGGATGGTGCGCTTTACAGCTGCGAACAGCCCGGGGCCTGGAAGAGCCAACATCATAATTCCAGGCCTATCATTGTAATCACAGCTCCATCACAAAATGGATTTTGTCAGGGCACGCCAAGTCCACTAAGAGCTGCTGCAGTTAAACATTAAGCAGCTGGTCTCTCTCTCTCTCTCTCTCTCTCTCGCTTTCTCTCTCTCTCTTACACACACATACACACCCACACATGCAAAGACACTTACATACAGGCACACAAATATATGACAGGGTTTATGTATTTGTGTAGTTTGTGTGTTTGTGAAGGATAAGAATCTTTTTCCAACAGAGAGGAGTATACCTGCATGCATGCTTCTGTGTGTGTTCTTTCGTGTTTCGTGCTTCAAGTTAAGCCTGGAGCTGGTTTGGATTAGCTCTGTGTCTTGTTCAATCCGACAACAGTGACGTGTGCCCCGGTGGCCTGCACTATTGCAGCAGTGTGAGTGTGCAACCGCTTCTCTGCCTGCATGTGTGTGGGTGTGTGTGCATGTTTGAGCATTTGCGTGTGTGCTTGTGCGTGAACTTGTGTTTGTACCTGCCGCCTCACTGCTGGCTGGGAATGCAGGGAATGCTTCTGGCTCTGACCCCACCCCTTGTCCTGTTTGCCCAGCCCACTCCAGAGGGACACTGATGGGGAGTGATGGGGGTGCTCGCAGGGGACGGGGGTGGGGGTAGTGACAGTTCAGTAACACTCACCAGAGCCCGCCGTCCCCTGTCGCAGAGTGGCATCGCCCACCCTCAGTGCCAGAAGGGAGAGTTTATTTTTTTAGCTCCTGCTCTCCCTAGCGCTGGCTACAGAGGACCACCGAGCGCGGGGTCTCTCTCTCCCTCTGCCCTAAGCCTCTTCTCCCCCGGCCGGAAAGAGATTTATTGGGGGGGTAGAGGGGGTTGGGGGTTATGACAAAAAAAAAAAAAAATGGTTGTGACCTCCACTTAACTAGAAGTAAACACACGGCCGTGGTAGTTTAATCAAAAGTGCACGCTCCTCTCTCTCTGTCAGAGCAGCAGGGTTGTGGGAGTGCTGTAAACAGGTTGTAGTGGTGGCTTTTTTAGGGCAATGGATGGGAATGTGGGGATGTCAGGGTAGGGGCCTTTAAAAGTTCTACAAAAAATGGGGACAAATATATGGGCTTTTGTGATTGAATCAAAACTTTGAGATATATCATGTCAGCTCACATTTTCATTTACTCAGTGATTACAGCTGCGTATAACAGCACAGCTCATCTCTGAGAATATCTCCATCTGAAATCAGATCCAATCTTCCTGCCCAGCAATTAAAACACACACCACTAATAACCTACATCTGTTTGACATCATATTTATTTTACAAGGTGGAAGTCTCTACAACTTGTTTGGCTTATTCAGCCCAGTACTTTTAGAGCCAAGCTGTGGGTACACTTTTTTTTTTTTTTTAAACTGACGTTTAGAGTTTTGATCAATATTTCCATCCAATTAATTTACATTTGAAAATAGAGTTCACCTGTCTTAGCTTATTTAGTTGTGTACATCAGGTCTTTTTTGTAAACATACCAGCGTATTAGTCACACAATAAGACAGTAAGCTGTATTTATATCAAATATAAATATATGTGTTTTTATTTGATTATGGCGTCTCTCTAATTATAAGACAGCTTACTGTGAAACAGCTGATTTGTTAACTCTTACTAATCATGAGTCTATAATAAACCAATAAATGCTTTATAACACATTATAATGTGGCTGAAAGCAGGTAGAAGAATATTTTCCTGTGTGTATCAATTCATTTGTCAACAACTTGAACTCCTCTGATTAAGGATCCCTAACTGGTGTATAAAAAGATATATAAAGATAATCAATGTATTACACTATGACATTGTTGTAATTATAAATAAATGTGTGTCTTCATGAATTTTAAACACATTTATAAACAGTTGTCTGTGTATAATTTTGTGTAAAATCAAACAGCTACATTAGTGTTTATTACACATTACAACAGTTATAAGAAGTTACCATTGTTGACAAATGCATTAATAAACCCTTAAAAATGTATGTAAGAAAGAAAGAAAAAAAAAATCAGTGCTCATAACTGCATCAGAGTGTTACAATGTGCTACGGGTTTATATACTGATTGTGAATTTAAAATGGGGGATTAAAATTAAGTTAAAGTCATATTAATATTCAGATGTTATGTTTAAGTCATTTAGTTTCATGTTATAAATGAATGTGTGTGTGTACATATATATGTATATATATGTGTGTGTGTGTGTGTGTGTGTGTGTATATATATGTATATATATATATATATATATATATATAAACAAACTAAAACCTGGAGAATTATTTAGATCTGCTTGATCTTCCAGATAATCCAGAAATCCAGAAAACAGTCTAAAACACAGGTGCATGATTATTATGCTGATATTATGCTGATACACTGCGGGAGTGAGACACTGGTGTTAAATGTCAGTGATTACACCACTGTTCCTAGCACTGCCAACAATTACACAATGTTCTGTATTTCACAATGTTCAGTAATAAGATGAGTTTTCCGTTGGGACTGTACTGCAAACTCTTCTATCCTTTTTCTCCTCAAACACATAGTCACTGATTTCTATCCCACCCGCCATATCTCCATCCAGCACCTTCCAGTTCACACATGAAATATAATAATAACTTTATTTTCTCAGTTCCACCTTTCTGCTGTGTTTTGTACACTGGCCTTCATCTGACCTCCTCCTGTCTCCCTGTTTCTCTTCACTTCCTGACATTTTCTTGGTTATGGATTCACTCAGTTCCTGGTGCGATGTGGTCACAGAGAGATGTCCGGTGCATGTGAAAACCACACTGACCATTTTACAGAACAGAGTGTGACTACAGACAGCACTGTACACTAACACTACTTAAAAAAAATAAATAAATAAAAAAAAAGACTGGTCCTCCGGGGAGCCGGCAAACACAGATCCAGCTCTCTGACAGGACAGTGGTTATGTGAGGCCTGAGTCTGGCTTTCCTGTCTAGACCAGTGGAGATGGGGTTAATGAAATGCTCAACGCTGTCTGAACATTGGCTGTGGCATCCATCTTCAACTCGTTCCCGCTGAGGCAGACCTTCACACCTCCGCACACACCTTTATTTCTTTCATCCCACCCCCTCGGTCCCTTTCCCTTCCACTGCCTGCCTCCTTTTCCCTCCCCCCTCCATCCTCGACCACTAACTTACACTCACTGTCACTGTGGAATTCTTCCTCCCCCCACCTACGTCTCTTTTGCTCTCACGCATGCGCTCTGTGTTTTCATGGAGAAACACCGTTTATGAGACAGTCCTAGAATAAATGGTGGTCAGCAGTTCAGCATGCTGGCTCGTCCAGTTCTGTAAATATGGATGACTGGGCCTAGCCAGAAGGAAAATGTGTGAGCGTCTACAACAGCGGCTGGACGGTTCTGCCAACAAGAGCACCTGGATGGTGTTAATCACAGTTTAAAATAAACACCGCTTCAAAACGACTGCACACACACACGCGCGCAACCAAGTGCATGCGCACACAAACCGCCTCCTTTATGTGTGAGGACATGTACGTTAGCAGAGAGCCACACAGACACTTGCTGATGTAATTCACATAGCGCCCACGCAAAAGCATCCATCATTTTATTTTCAGCAAGAGAGCCAAAAACGCACGCAGGGGAGCACATCCCTATAACCTGATATTCATGAAGGTAATTTTCTTACCACTTCATTATTCAGTCTGACTTTCTAACTTCTTGTTAGCCATTTTCTGTGACTTTGCCCCAACCATTCACGAGTGACTGATGTATCCAGCTGCTCTGACATAATATCAAGCCGACATAGAGGCTACTTTACGCAGGTCAGTTCGAATAAGTTAAACAAGTTTACCTGGTGGCAGGTAAATGGCAAGTTGTCAATTTTGTGCTCTTGCAATACGGCACAACAAAGGAAACAACGAAGTTTTGATACAGGAAAATAAACAAGGAAAAACTGATGATTCTATAATTGCAGTATAGTTCCCTCCACCAAGTTCAGTGCTTTCCTATATCAGGACAAGTCACAGTGCATAAACATGGACTTTAACTGCAAATTCCTGAGGGAATACGTTACTATTAAATACACCACGATAAAGTCCAGATGTTCTAAAATTCTAATTGTATACAGTGCCCACAATTCCGCAACACTTAATGCAACTATAAGCTAAACATAGGTCACGCAGATTTTAAAAGTACAGAACAACACAAAATATAAATCAACAAATGAAACACACATAGACGGTCTGTAGTTATCTCACCACTGATCATAGTTTCCAAAATATTGTTATTGTCACTGTCCTTACATAGTGATCATTTGTCACCAAATCATCACAACCTTGCATAGTTTCCTGCGCAGTAGTTTGTTGTAGCCTAAAATATAATTGTTCATCTGTAGCACATCTACCTTTGCTGAATCAATCAGAGTACACTCCTACACAGACTTGCAGCCACACACAGACACACACAAAAGGAAAGGGGGACACATTTCACTACAGTATGCTCTTTTCTCTGCGAACTGATTTGTGCACCAAAGCATTTTAAATCGGTCTCGTGGCACTTGGCCATCCCAGTATTTATCTCTCTGGGACCTCGATTCGACCATAATGGATCATCCTCATTGTCACTTAAGATACAGTCAGCTCTGTAATAAGTAAACACATGCTGTCACACATCAGCCCATAAGCCAAACCTCTCCAGCGGAGGGGGCCCTTGGTCCAGCATCTCCACCCAAGCTGTGTCTGCGTTTGTCGGGCAAACAGAAGTACACGGCTGGCCTGGGCGCTGACAGCGACCATGCTTTATTGCCCAGTGTCTGGGCTGAGATAAACACAGTCAGCATGCCACGAGAAGGTTGTGTGTGAGCGCGTATGTGTGAGTGCGCATCAGTCAAAAGAGAAAGACGTATTATCTGTTTAAACTCCCTCAGTGCAGCCAGGCCACACAGCAGGCCTGCTGCCTATTTCAGCTTACACAATCTGGCCTTCTTCTCATATCTGTAATACTTAACATTTTTTTTAAGCTTACTTTAAATTTCCATTCCTACATCAAGTGTCCAGACTGCAGTAATATTACAGCGTGACTGCGGCAGACAAATATAATTTTCAGTATTAAATTTGCCAACATGATAAATCCTAATAGTAGAGAAGTCTGCTGTATTTCATACATACTAACATTGGCAGTATTGATAAAGGTCAACTTAGAATTGTTTAACATTTTGGAATAAAACTCTTTATAAGTGCTTTTCCTTCCTGCCTGTCAAGTCAATCTGTGCTGCCATGTTGTATATTTCCCATCAGACCTACCATATGACATTCTCTGAATTGTTTGCTTTCCCTCCGGTGTAATAAGCACACAATCTGGCAACCGCAGTGTCCAAACCTCAACCACAACAGACCAGATCTTGGTTTTCAGGACAGGGTCTGGTTTTACTGGAGAAGGACATGATGATGGCGGGGGAAGTAAGACCAGTTTTGAAGGTATACATTACTGGCAGTGGTGGAAGAAAAATTCAGAATTCCACAATGTAAAAATACTCCAGTGGAAGTCCTGCATTCAAAGCAAATGTACAGATGTATTATCATCAAAACACACTTAAAATAGCAAAAATAGAAGTCCTTGTGCAGAATGGCACTGTTATATATACAAAGAGATTATAATTACTGACATTCAAGCAGCATTTTGATGTATTTTATTAGCAAATCATTTTCTGTGTGAAATACTAAACTTCAAAGTAACTGCTAACTTAAGCTATTCCGTAAAAGTGCAACAGAAGTTTGAAGTAGTGTTAAATGGAAATACTTACATAGAGTACAAGTACCTAAGAACTGTACTTAAATAAGAAATATACTAAGATACATACCTGATTACTGACGAGCCTTTGACCGCTTTAATCTTTGCAGATGTTTCAAAGGTACAGAATCTTCTTGTTTTATCTGTTTTGAAAGTAGAAACATGTAAATCATACACGCTATACCCAAATCTGATGAAGTGATCAAAAATCCTCATGGTTTCATACTTGCTCACTCCTAATGTGTTTCTTTTATTTTATATTTATGTACGTTGCATGTTTTCTTGCACTGTAGGGATTTTGTTTTATGCTCTTTAACAGAGAAACTTGGAGTGAACCTGTGACCTTTACTTTATGGGAGGCACTGTAGTGGTCTCACTTCTCCTGTGGAGCCAG
Organism: Toxotes lorentzi; assembly: GCA_037833715.1. Classification (NCBI taxonomy): domain Eukaryota; kingdom Metazoa; phylum Chordata; class Actinopteri; family Toxotidae; genus Toxotes; species Toxotes lorentzi. The sequence continues at coordinate 14,663,878 of JBBMJY010000001.1, forward strand.
CTGGAGTCTCTTCACTTCCAGCCCATTAGTACTCTGTACATGCAGCTGTGTCTCTGTCAGACAACAGGCCTGATCCACAACACATTACCAGCTCCTCCTGCTTCACTTCTCACATGAAGATCAAGCACACAGGAAGAGAAGTAGTAAACTAGGATCAACAAGTTAGTTTCAGCGTGACCCCTCACTTCTACCCTAGCAAATACACACACACACCCAGAGACACTCACACTTGGCGACCTGTGTGGTTGTGAGGCCCCAGACCTATCCCATCTACTCACACATTGATTAACCCTGAGAGTGTTTTGCCATTAGAGCCTGATCTGCAGAAATCAAACCAATATGTGAACTCTGTGATTAGTGTCAAAAGTATTACAACGCCTTTCACTCAGAAACCAGAGCGTGGTGCATTCCAGTCCTGCTCCCCATATCTCTGGCATGAAATACAAATACTCTACGATGAGGGAGAGAAGCACAGGAGAGATGCAGGGTGGGGGTTATCGAGCAGCTACATTTTTTCCGTGTCAATTTAGAGAACATGTCACCCTGGTGCTCTCTCTCTCACACACACACACACCTACACACACGCACACACACACACACAGACAATCAGTTATAAAAATATTTCTCCATCGTCAAATGTCCAGGGGCTACTAAGGCAACACAATTTTCCCCCGTGGGAGGCAGATCAGAGGAGTAGTTTGCACTCTACCTGCTTTACTGACAGTCCTCCCTGAAATCCACTGCCTGCATTTCACCTGCAAGGGCAGCGGCAGTGCACAAATACAAGCCAATAACCCCAGAGGGCGAAGGGCAGCAATACAACAGAGGCTTTCTCCCAGTGCAGACAGAGCCCCCGACTCTGAACACCAGCCAAAGACATAAATGCCTCCTGTATCATTTACGGCGTCCAAAAAAACCCGAAAGCCAAGGACAGGAAAGTAAGAGAGACAGCAGGGATACAGTACAATGGCGGGGGTGATGGAAGGATTGGGAGGTAACAGGAAGGACTTATACCACACACTGCGTGGGTGATGAGGACACAGAGGCGGTACAATGGCGTAGTGGGTATGTGTATTTACACTAAGGGTGATTTCTCTGCCCCATCTCCACCTCTGACTCAGTGGCAATGTGCTGACTGGAAACTGCAAGAAGGTCACTTTCCATTTCATCTTGACCAGGCATGTCTTTTAACTATCTAATACACATCAGTTTAGTGGAGTTTCTGACCTCGGGCTGAATATTCCTCTGGAGACAGGACTTTCTTATGTAGCATAATAATCTAAATTGCAGAGTCATAATTGAGATATGATATCATGTATCTTTCTTAGGGCTGGCTTGAAGGCAGAGGCCAAGCAGGAAGTTAGCGATAGGAATAAATTGTTAAGAGGAAGGAAATGTTTAAGTCCAGAGGGATGATAGATGATGATTCTGCCGTAACACACCTCTTAGGACAATTTAAGATGCTATCAAAGTTGTGCAAACTGTGCTACCACTCTGTATCCTGGGATTTTTTTTTTTTTAGGGAAAAAATATTAGCTCAGGACATATCCAATGCTCTTTCATCAACACTAAAAGCTTTTATATTTGCTGTTGTGCATTGCTTTCCTGTTATGCCGCTATTGTAACTACACATGAGTTTCAATGCTCTAAATCCTGTTTTGCTCCTGTTAATTAACATGTAGAGCAGAGGGACATGCTGGTGTTTGGCTTTATGATTAATTTACACTCTAATTCAAGGAAGCTTGCGGCAAGGACCTGGGACACCTTATGGAGGCTCGGTGGCTACACCAAAACACTTCACATGTGACTGAAGCAAACATACAGATTCATTCCTTCACAGTGTTTCTACCCTGAACAGCTAAAGCCATGGAAACTTGAGCCCTCTGCTCTGAAACAATGAAATTATATGCACGAAAACTGTCTGTAGTGAAAACTACTGCATCATAGCAAACTGTTCTTAATTAGATGGACGAATAAAAACCCAAGAGCCACATAATTGCTAGCAAGATGCAGGTTAAATGGCATTTGCAGGCTTTTTTTTGCTGTCAGGTTGGGATTTCCCCATGACCCTGAACAGGAAGTGGTTTAGAAAATAGATGGAGTGATGCCATTTGTCATCATGGAATAATACAGTGAGTACAGCACAGAATACAACAAAGTACGGAGAGTTACAATAAGCGGTTGCAGGTTTGGTGACTTATCTGGCAGCCATAACATTTACATAACAGACACCTCTGTCTGAATGACAAATAACATTTATTTTTGCATCTAAATCAGCTAAATTACATATTCCATGTTCAAAAGGGCTTATTTTAATGATTCTGTTAAATTCTCATTGCTCCAAGTACAGCTCTTCTTCTTGTTCACCAAAATCAGTTGAAAAAATTAGATAAATTGTTTATGTGCTCTGTCTGAGCATATATTTTGATGTCTTTGTGTTGTGTTCAGTACTATTATCAATACATAAAGGGTCTCATTATACCAAACAGTTTCCTAACCTGTGGATCCACACTCCTCCCTGTCGTACTTGATGCAACATACCAGCCTTATTGACAAGTTTTTGTTGCAAATGGAGTGTGTAAGGTGCACATGTGGGACCCAGCCCTACAGTGGAGGAATGAGCCTATGGAGGTCTGGAGCTCTTCTCTCCACAGGTTTAGTCTACATGAATAGAGGACTACAGGCCCCACATCTGGACTTGACCACCATGAGCACTAACACAGTGCCGAGGCACGTGCACCCCTGTGCCCAACATGGATAATAGAGGGAAACACAAGCTATTACAGGCCCAAGTGGAAGCATGGAGAGAGGCCGTAACACTTTTCGTTGATTGCATAAGGTACACAACAAACGTGATGTATTTCCAAAGGGTGTGCTGTACTCTGCACGTAGAGCATCACATGCAGGTGTTTTTCCTAAGCTACAAGAACCCCAACATAAAAGAGAACAACACTTTTTTGGTCTGCATAGCTGCACATGGCTTCTTCTTTCACAGTTCAGAAATGAGTGAACATGTGTGTGTGCATATGTGTGTCTTTTTGTTCTGTGAGTAAACGGTTGTTAGGGGGTAGTAAACAGATATAGAGGAGACTCTTACGGTAGACCTACCAGCAGGCCACTCACAGTTCACTACACATGGCACACTGGAGCACTCTTTTTCTTTACGACTTTCTGTCTGTCTCTCACACGCTCCGTCTTTACCTCCTTGTCCATCTGCTCATCTTCAGAGCAGGACTTTTCACGGGTATGATGCAAATTTGTCAGAGTTCACCATACATCCACACACATCTGGCATCTGCCTACCTCAGCCACAGAGGCACTTGTTCAGAAAGAATAGACTGTTTTCCTCCACCTTTCTTTTCTTTTTCATTTCTGTCCCTTTGTCACACACATGGGAGAGCAAGAGCATCCAAAGTCCCATGTAATGGCAAAATTCCTAGCAGCCTCCCTCGGATGTCCCCTCTTCCTGCTATTCTATATATGTCACCAGGCCTTCTGGAGGGGGCTCTAATGGGAGCCTTGCTGGCGAGAGATTTGTCTTCGCACACTCACGCACACTTGGCATGCACATGCTTGAATATACACTAGTCGCACAGATGCCTGACACATACATACACATCCAAAGAGGGGTAAATGTGAGGGATCAGTTGCAGGGTCTGGGTATGACCATGAGGAATGCCAGCCGAGGGCTGTGGTCTGACACCTCTCGCTGTCTGTGTCGCTGTCAGCCATGGGAAACGCTGTAGCCCAGGAGAGCTCTGGCCAGAAGGTGACGTGATGGGGCAGGATGTGTTTCCAGTGGTGATGTTTAACCATGTATGTGGACATGCTCAGAGGCCTGTGGAGGAAATTCTCAGCACCCCTTGGCCTCTTCATTTCGTGGGTGTCAGTAGCAGTGTGCCCCAGCTGGCCACACACACACGCATACATTCACACATTTTTTTTTTTTTTTTGCAAATATCAGCACCTTCACCATGAAACAGCATAAATGGTATTTCATCTTAAGTTTCACCTTTAACAAGGGATTTTCTACCTGGAATATTTCTTGCTATTTGACATTTACTGTACTCTTTTTCAGGCTAAATATACTCTCTGGCAATTCAGAGGAGCAGTGAAAGGTCCACTGGTGATCGTTTAGTGGCTTAATAATACAAGTTGGACTGATTCGTCCAGTTCTGCAGTGGAAGTTATGACTTCTTCCTGTTGCTCTCAATAAATCCAAGCCTGTGATAAAAACATCGGTCATTTGCATTCAAAAGAAATCTGGAATTTTAATTGTTCCCACTGAACCACGCGCTGATTTCCTTTGACAAGAATATAAATGGTTTCTGTGCTCAATGGACTGTGACAATCCTTCAGAGTCTCACAACGTGGCCACACGTTTTCAATCACAAACTGTACCCTTCCATTCGTTCTCTCCTTTCTCTCTGTCCCTCACACTGTGTTTATTTCTCTCACTGTAACCTATCCCCACTCTCTTCCCTACTCCCAAAACCTTGTTTCTTGCCCTGTGATAGAATTAGGGAGTCCTTGAACCATGGTGATCAAACATCCTGAAGCAATTACTATTAAGCACCAGTGGCCAGAAAGCGTCGTGTGGAGTGTGCTACAGGGGTGGGAGGCTGTTTACACAGAGCCCAGCAAGAAGCCTGGTGATACCCACCACTAGAAGCAGCCAGAGGTGCTTTAAGTAAGGTAGCATAAAGAGGCTGGGGTCAGTGGGGATGTTGGGGACAGAGGGCTTATGTGGCACTGATCTGTTTTTGGAGGGTCCAAGCTGTCTGAACTTCCCCACATGATATGAAATACTGGGAAGCTTTACATTACAGACAGATGTACTTCAGCTTCTCATGGAAAATCAGAGATCTGGTAACACACAGGAAGACAAGGAAAGAAGGCCAGATGAAGGGAGGCAGGTTGAGAAGTGGTGTAACAAAAAAAAAATGGAGATTTTCTCTTTTTCATCCTTTGCATTGTAACCAAGTAAGGGGGCACGCAAGAAAGGAATTACTGAACCTTAGAAACATGAGAGGAGATAACAATGCTTGTTTCTGAATTTTGACAGCACCCTTTTAATGTGTCAAAGCCACACATGCTCAGAAGTACATGATTCAATGTGAGCCACTTTCTGCTTAAAGGAAAATTGAATTATTCCACTCTATTTTCCACTCTGGGGACTGACATGGGGAAAACATATAGAAATTTAGAATATAGAAATTTAAAAATTTTTAAGAAATTATAGATAGAAATTTTGTTGAAGGTCTGAAGCTTTATTAAACAAAATTAAAAAAAACTATTGCTCCTTTTTCCTCTCTCCTGTCAATAAAGCCACATCCTGCAGTCCATCAGCACATCGTTTTATTCAGCATCATGGTCTTCAAGACAAATACAAGCATAAACCAGCTGTTTATTTTTGGAATGGTCTGTGTTATATCTAATTTGTGCAGGATGGGTGCTGGGAGACCCAAGAATCCCCTGCAGCCTCGGAGGAGGAAGAAGAGGAATGTGACCCCAAGAGGTCAGCGGTCCCCTCTCCTGGGTTACAGGGGCTCCTGCAAAAGGGCCAGGCCAGGGTCACAGGTCAGTAGGCTTGCTCATTCGGCTCTGCCCTGGCGCCTGCCTGCACAGCCTTCAATTTGTAAAGCAGTAGAGGGTGACCCCAGAGGGCCTCTCCTGGCTTCCCTGGCCAAACACAGGTCTTAAACACTACCAGCCTCCCTCTGATACCCTTGTCTCCCCTTGACTCCCCCGTCCCAAAACCAGGACCTATAGTCTAACACACACACGTGCGCACACTCAACACCAACCCATCCTTAATAAGAGGAATTACCCCAGGCAGGGGCAGAAGAGAAGGGGAGGGGGAAGCAGGTATGCTGCCATCTCCGCCTCATTACTTAGTGGATTTATGTAGGATCATATGCCCTGTGTGTAGTGGTGCACTCGGGTGCTTAACTCCTTGACCTGCACTGTAAATAAGTAAATTAATAAATACAAAGCCACACTGTCTGGGTACAGAGGTGGATCAGAGAAACTCAGCAGGGCTACCTCAGACAAAGTGCAAGTCATTATGGTCATGACCACAACTTCTAAGCTTCAAGTATTTTTCTATTTCAGTGAATAAAAAATGAATAAAATCAAATAGACTACTAAAATACAATAAAATCGGGTTTTTTTACCCAATTGTTTGTCAGAACAGCTGCCCTCAGTAATGCCAACTTCTGCAGCTAGTGCTTTGGAAAAAGCAAGGGTAGACTCCAACAACTGACTGTCTGCTTCTGAGTGAGTTGTTTCTGATACTGACTGTTACAGAGACCCCAATTATCCTGGCCAATGAGGACAGGCCTCTGACAGCATAATTACAGGCAGCCTTGCCTTGCAGCAACCATATGCCTGGGTATGGCTACCAGTTACCCAGCAGTTGGGAACAGAATACCAGAGGAAAGCAGAGTTGGGACATGAGGGTGGGTCTGAGGGTGTCTTAATCCACCAGGACCCAATGTCCTGTCTTGTCCCAGACTCTGGGGCCTCTCCATGGGTTGCTGAGAGTTGGAGCTGGGGCCTGATTTGGCCCAGCTGGAGGAAGCGGGCGATCAGAGTTCAGTTGGTGCAGACAGAAGTAAAGTAAACAGCCGTGGTCACTGGGCAGGCCGTTAGCAGGCCTCGGACAGATGAGCAGGGGGCCGGGAAGACCACACACATACACGTACAGCCAGACCACACAGGGGCCGGGGATCAGGGGCCTACGCACGCAAGCACACGCCCCATCGGCAGGGATCCCCTGTGGGCAAAAGCATGCTGCAGGTCAGGGCGGAGCAACATGGAGCACAGAGGAACAACAGACTGGCACGGAGATGGCCTGAGACCCTCGGTGAGGCTGGATGAACCTTTACGTAGCCTTAGTATGAGAGAGAAACTGGCAGGTTTGACCCAGTGACTGGACACATAATCCTCCTATAAAGCAGCGCTGTAAGAGAGAGTAAACACAAACAGGAAGAGATTCATAAGTACGCTGCTGTTCCACTGCCAAATCTTAAAGTGCAGTTTGGAGAGTGTGTCCGTCTCCATGTCGGAGGCACGCACTCTCATCTGGGGAAAAACCACACGTACATTAGCTGGGAAATCACATCAAGCTGATGAAATGAAAGTCACAGTTGTGGCAAATAAGCAGTTGTCAACAAGATTTATTCCTTGTATGAGTTCTCTGCTTTATAAAAAGTTCCAACAGAGAAAATGGACACATTGAGCGATGCAGTTGATTGTTTTATAAATTATTGATCTTTATAATCAGAACTCATGTGGCACATAATAAATTGTATTATTTAATATAATAGTTTTGGACAAATAAGTGCATTTAGATACAAATTTCCTGATCTTGAATAGGTCTGTGGTAACCTCAGATAAGCTTGTGTTGTGCATTTTGTGAAAATGAAATCTCTCTAGATCTCTAGCTTTATATTTAATTTACTGGAAAGGTATTTCCAGAAAAAAATAAGACACTGTGTGGGAGGATAAAAACTAAGCAACTGTTCATGTGTATGGCTTTAAAACAACTTGCATACTGTACATGGAAACACATTAGAGAAATTCATGACCTGGCTGTTACATAAACAGTTTTTATTTTATTTTATTTTTTTGTTTTTATTTTATGATCCTTAAAATTCTATTTAAATCAAAATACAGAAAAAAAAACTTATCACACTCCACAAAACTCTCTCTCTCTCTCTCACACACACACTTTTGGCAAACACATTAACACGCAAGAGCTAAACAAAAATAAATATATACCACACCAATACACTCACTAACATACTCTCTCTTTCCACCATACCACATAACCATCAGTCTCTTTCTTTATCTGGACAGTGTCAGAATGACCCATGGGAGAGCCTGTGAATGTGTGTATGTGTGTGTGTCTCAGCCTGACATAGGGTGGAGTGAGGAGTAATGCTCTCAATCACAATTACTCCCCACTGCCACCAGTCATGCCGTCTGCCTCGCATCACCTTACTACGTGTGCACACATACACACACACACGTATGCCTGCACACACAGACACACTGAAACACAAGGTCAGCGTTTCAACTGGAAAGACATGATGTACTCCGAGTTCGGCAGCGAGTCCAAGCTCACCTCCACCGAGGATCTAGTGCAGCTGTCAGACGGATCAGGCAGAGCAGGGCTGGACTGCACCATCTGCCTGCTTACAACACACACCCTCCTGTGAATCAGTAATCCTCAGCACCCTGCCTCCCTCTTCTTTCATCGCTTATCTCCACATTTAATACCGCATTTATGATAACGAATGACAGGTAGCTTGGGCTGTGATCCCTCCTCATCTGGCCTTTATCTCACAATGGTACGAGCTGCATTCTTCCTTCCAGCACAGGGCCCTGCAAGCCTTGCTAAATCCTGATCGCAGGGTGGGCAAACCACTGGCTAAAAGTTTTTCTGGCTGTAAAAGAGGACAGTTGAGAAATAAGTACGAAATTTGCTGCAAATGAAATATGCAGGCCACGTGTTTGTCAGTAAGGTATGTGTGAGTGCATCGTGCATGTGAACGAGAGGAGGAACAATCAGCAGTATTGCTGTATTGTCTTGAGATGCATTGTTGAGCTGAGCCGACAAATTCAAGGTCTTTTTGAATAAAAGGAAAGACTCCTTAACAAAGTCTGAAGTTAATGCTGATGTTTGCCGTTTTCTGGTTTTGAGCTAAGCAGAAGTTGACAGTTTGTGTCTGGGGGTCAGACTTGACAAGGACAATGCTATGTATTAGGTGTCTGGACAGGAGGCTGGGGTCAGGCGGATAAGAAGTGGCGGTTATTTGAGGTCATGGACACATGACCTCAAATAACTGGAGTCTAGTAGAGTCTAGTAAAGGTAGCAAATTCTGTTGTGAGGCAGTCAGATGATTTAATGTTGTGATGGTGTGGTTAAGTCAGGGTTGAGGGGAGTCTTGGAGGTCTGTGGTACTGAGGAGCGGTGGGGTAAGTGAGCTTCAAGAGGGAGCTGGACACTGGCAGGGTTAGGAACTGGTGAAGGTCACAGAGCTGTAATATATGGCTGTCAGGTAGAGGGAAAGAATAACACAGACTCTGTCCTTCCTGCCTTGTCACAAGAGTGTCTGGGTCCCCACTGGGTAACATGGTGGGGTCATGCCCTGCATGCAGGCTAAGACAAGGTTCTCACACACATAAGTAGATATATGTAAGATGGACATTCACCGACAAGACCCTCATCCTATAAAGAATGATTAGACAACAAGGCTTTATGAAGCGACTCAGACTTTGCTGTTAGAAAAAACAGCAATCAAGATCATCTTTAATTATATTTATATAATAACATTAATAATAATAATAATAATAATAATAATAATAATAAAAATAATAATAATAATGACAGATGAACTTCACAATTATTGAAAATTTAAAAAATCTGAATAATGCTCTTTAGGTAAATACCATACAAATACTATCTTCGGCCTGTTCTTTTAATTGAGTCTCCTGTTTTCCATCTGAATCTTTTGAACTGAACCAATAAAAGTAAAGGACTGTTATAGATATTTTGTCAACATTTTATAAGGCAGAAAAAAAAAGAAAGTTGCAGAAGCCTTGGCCCAAATACTACACAGGACAAAATATTAATATGGCCCATTTTCTTTCATCTGAAGCTGTGGTGAGACTGGTGAGACTAAGCCTCATTGAAAGCCGAAAGACTTTGGCTCCGAGTCCTCTATTGTTTGATCAGACTGGAGAAGTCCTCAGCTCTCTAAATTGGTCCTTAATGAGACTCGCACGTAGGCCACTTCCCTTTGACCCCCAACATCTCCAAGCCTGTCTCGCGGTTCCTCTTCGGAAAAGGAGGACCAACTGGCGAGGAAATCTTGCTGAGGGAGTAGAGCTACAGCGCAGGAAGGCTCGAGAGAGAGGTGACTCATTTAATTTTTCAAACGTGGGCATTTGGCCCTAAAATGCAACAACACACACTTCCTGTCTTGGCTGCTGCCAAGTGCTGCGTCAATTGCGCAGGCCGTGTGTATCAGTGACAAATCTTTTGTGCATCCGTGTGTGCAGATGGTGACCTCTGAAAAATCCCGCAATTAGAAATGATGATATAATTATTTAAAAATGAAGAAACAAAGAATTTTGAATTTTAAAAACTAGTGTGGAATAGTTAATAAAGATTGGCATGATCCTACATTATGTATGTTAATATTAAAATTAGCAGCAGTGGTCGATGTTGCTGTTGTAATGTTTTGTTTATTGTGTAGCCTACGGTTAGAACAATTGCTTGTGAAACAGCAGCAGTCCTATGTAAAACGTGGTAATATTCTTAGTGGTAAAATCCATATTGAAAGTTATGGTTTAGGTTTGTCAAAGACAAAGTTGGATGGATGGACTCAAAGTGGAGTCTGTGAAGACACAGACACCACTTTGAGATGTGGAGCACCATCCAGCTTTCACTGCTTTCCAGATGATGGCTTCGTTTTTTCCTTCTTCTTCTTCTGTTATTATTGCTGTCTAACGTGTCCAGTGCCGACGACGGTTCGCACGGGTTATGACCAACACATTACGCATGAAACGTCTGCTCTTAAAATAGCACCTGCGTTGGAGCTGAAAAACAGAGGGGCGGAATCGCTCTGTCTAAGAAATGTATAAACTCACAGGCCCGTGCAGGCCCTCTGTCTGGATTTAGTTATTTATTTATTATTGGGGAAGGGAAACAAAAATGAAGAAAAAAAAGGGGGGGGGGGGGGCATCAGTGTTGTAACCAAAACCAAAACAAAAAAGAGTGATTGACAGGACTGGCTTTGGTGAAGTGAGAATGCATTAGTTCACCACCCTGTTTCATATTATTCATGTGACCACAGAATCATTGTCTGCTAGTCACTCCTGGTGAAGTATTTCTAAGACGATCAGACCAGACCTATATTTAGGGGAAAAAAATCAAATCAAACACAAATAATGTAAGGGGTCAAAGACAGACTTAGAATTACACAATAAACACATCTCATATCAAGAAGATAAGAAAGATTATATTGCTACTTTGCAATTTAGGGGAGATGGGTGAGTTAATCTTTCTTTAAAAATTAACCAAAAACATTTTTTTACATTTTTTGTTTGTTTTTTTTTTTAAACTGAGTATATAATAACTTTTATTGCCATTACGGCTGTTGTCTTTTCTTAGAGCAACTCATATTTTCTATCACCAATAAACTGGAGAAAAATCCTTTGTTTCAAGTGCAAATTCTGTGACAGTCAGGGCTGGATAAACAAGAAAGGCTTTCACTATTTTGAGTTTTAATGTTGGACTTTTAATGTTCACCATTCAGTGTTCATAACAGCACATGCACACAGATAAGAGTGTGTGAAGTGTGAGTGTTCGGTTTGCTAATATGACCCTCTAGATGGCGTTAACATGCTTTGAGGGTCTGTGGGTTTTTTATCTGAAAACAGACACTTTACAGAAACAGAAAATGCTTAAAAAAAAATAAAAAAATGCTGCTTTGTAATTTGTGTTTAAATTACTTCATATAAATATCAGCTTATCTTCATTTCATTCGTTAGTGTCAGTGATGTGCACAGAATGTGTTCGCGTTTGGCAAAGGCAGTGGATGATAAGTTGCTTGTTGACAAAAGTTATCTTAAGCAAACAGGAGCGGTACAGCATGAGAAAAATGACTAATTGAAAAAATGAAGAAATGAAAAATGTGAATTATAAATGACACAAAGAAATGACTAAAAATCTATTAAAATCTATGATGAATAGAATTTTAAAAAATTCTTCACAAACTTCTAGAGCATCTCTCTCTCTCTCACACACACACACATATTGACCGGGTCATCATTCAGAGACACTTTGGTGTGCCTGTTGCCCTTTCACATATTTTCACATATCTGCTGCACTAAATGCTCATAATTGATGCATCTGTCTGTCAGCTGGCAGCACATGATTGGGCTAAAACGGTCCTGCGAAGAGAAAACTGGGGGGGGGGGGGTCTCACAGACCCCTTATATCTAATGATTTGGAGTCCCAGGGTCCCAGGCTCCATGGCTGTGTGGTCCTGAGCCGACACAGCAGGCTCAATGAAAAGCAGTCCCCCTCTGGGACAGAAACAACATTCATTCTCTGGATCAAATAGCAACATAACACTCCAGTCGACATCAGATCTCACCACGGCACAAAAGAACTGTTGTGTCGCTCCATATCAAACAGAGACAAGCATTTAGACAGCTTACAAGGTCAGTGCCACCTTAATGTGGAAGCACCCACTGAAAGGATTTCACTCGGGGGATTTTCTGTTATTTTCAGTGAGTTTAATTTCTGATTTCCAGCTCTTTGAGGAAATAATAAATTGCTATTCTTAATACAATTTTTCAATGCCGCTTTTTTTTTTTGAAAAGAATTCATTAATTGCTGTTTTTTTCTCATGTGTCCAAGTTTTTCCTTTATCTATATATAGAAACAGTAATGGAATACAATCCTGAGGCATCCAGAGATGGAATAAAAGCCAAGCGGATCTGAGTGATTGCTACTATAAAACGTCTCCCAGGCCTTGTAGAGCTGTAAAGGACAAAGAGATAGTCGGAGAGGCCTGTTCTCAGGCTGCAAACAGGCGTCTGGCTGCCTTCAAGACTGCTCTGTCTCTCTAACCCTCCTTCTCTCTCAGTCTTGGTCTCTGTCTTCTTCTTTTCCTCACTTTCTCTTTGTTTCTCTTTCTGTCTCTCCTCCGTTTCTTTTGCTCTTTCCTTCTCTTTCCCCCAATCTCTCTTTTAGTGTGGCTGCTCTATGTCTCAATGTCTCTCCTTATAGAGAGCATCGAGCCTTGGTCTGACAGAGCTATTTAAAGGTATGTGTATGTGCGCGTGTGTGAACTGACAGTTGTTAAGGTAGAGGTCTGGGGAAACAGAAACCAGAGAGTGTCCCTCAAGTGTCGGATGGGGTCACAGAGAATCGGGGGTCTTCTGTGACCCATCACGCAGAGCAGAGCAGAGCAGAGCAGAGCAGTCGGCAGGGAGTTATCACACTGCACTGTCATTCACAAATGAACTGCTCCACACACACAGCCAAAGACACACATATAAACATGCATGCAAAGCAATGACACACTTTGCTTCTGAGTTTCTTTATAAGGAGCTGTTGGCACCACATATGCCGTGTGCTGGAACAAAAACTTTAATATCCAACCTTTATTTGTTATTCTTCCATTGGCTCTTTTGAAAAGACACAAACACACACTCAAGCGTGTGCCGACGCAAACATGCAAAAGTAGGCATGCAAACAAATTCAAGGATTGACCCCACGATCAGAAATTATGGGGTGTTAACATGCAATTAAAATGACGCTGAAAGTAAATCCAAGGTTACAACTTGTGCCGCACGTCGCTCCTACATCGAGGTAAACAGATACAATTTCTAAGTTTCCAAATCTGAGTTTTTCCCCTCACATGCAAACGCACTTGAGAGTAAGACAGATTATGACTCATAGCCATTAAATTCAAATTTACCCGAATTCCTTTGCACTTATTACGGTCAGAGTGTGGATTAGTGCTTACGTGGGTGAGTGTTCAAGTACTTTAATTCCAGTCCTCTGTTTGTGTTGTGTGTGTTTCTGCCTCTATGGTGTGTGAGAGAGTGTGTGCAGGCGGTTGGGGGAGCAGCACAGTATGAGGAGAATTCATGTTAGTCAGCTCTCAGAGAGGTCTCAAATGTCTGTTTTCCTGACGTGTGATCCATAAATATTTGAAGTGGAATGGGCTGCGCTGCGTTGTAGGACAAATCTAATTAACCCAGAACTTCCTAAGGGTTCCTCCGTCTATGGGACTGCGTGGGTGTTTCTTACATTGCCAATTCACCTCCCTAAAAGGGTTTGACTCCTCATTTAAGCCACTCAGACCTTGATACATCAATCAGTCGGAGGAGATGAGGAAGAATTAAAGCCCATGTTGTAGCGTTCAAGTTTGTTTTTAATCAATAAATATTCATGACCCATTCTAAAATTGGCTCGATAAGTGTTGTGGGTTCACACTGCACTTCAGGAATTTGCTTAAACTAACACCCACTGTTAATATAAGAAATTATTTAATTATAGAGCAGAGAAAGCAACATGAGGCATTTTGACAGAGCAGCCTAAAAGATTATAGTCTGTTTAGAGAGTATTGCCACTGTGGTGAGACAGAAAAGAAGGACAGAGACCACCATATGACCAGAGACAACCTTTTTTTTCTGTCATTCTGTCAAGGTTCTCATCAGACGATCCATATAAAGTTCCAAATTACGACTCTTGGCATTGTCTTTTACTCGAGCCCAGTCTGTGTGCTAAGTACACAACGACAGTAGGCTATGATTCAGTGCACCATACATCTCTTGCCTTTCTGTTCTCAATCTGACCCAAACAGGAAACTCAGTGCCTCCAAAATACTACTGTGCTGCTGATTCCAAGATAGTCTTCCATCCTTTTAGCCAGATGAGACATGAGGCCTCTTCTCCTTAAAACCGGCACTGGAATGCCCAATTGAAAAGACGGCTTGGGTGAGGATGTAGGGAATGAAAAGCCATGCATGGATCTCATTCCTGAGGCCTGGGGTTGCTGATTTCATTACAGTGCACCACACTATTAGAGCCGCCTCAGTTTGCTTTGCACTCGCTCCGAGCCTCACATTTCCATAATGCAGACGAGGATTCAGTTTCACACGTGAGGGCCACGCTCAAACCATTTCCACCGTAAACCGCTCGCTTAAGTTATTATACATTTTCACAATAAATACAAAGGGAAATGCGGCCAGCGTCTCGTTAAAAGAGGTTAGTCCTAAAGCCACGTCAACCCACATGCTGTTCCTGTTGGTACAGTATCATGTGTTGACTTACTGTGATAGAGAAGAGCTCATACCATCCTTCTTTAGAACATGTTCCACTTTTTTTCTTTTTTTTTTTTTCCAGATTTTTATCCGCTACACTGGCAGCCAGCTGAGGAGTGCCTGGTCTTCGGCTGCTGCATGAGTTGAAATAAGGTGAACGAAGGTGCTGAGTACCCTCCGTTATAACAGGTATGTCTTCGACTCCATAAAAGATCACCAAGCCTGCTCCAAGGAGGAGTACAGCCTCATAGGCAACCAATGAGCTCTGTTTGGGTCTGCACTCTCTGCCAGCAGTTATTAGACACACAGACGGAGGGCTAACGCCTGCTCCAGATGTTCCAGCACAAGCAGCAACAGGGAATTGGATGAGACCTTGAATTAAAAAGCATCACACACACAGCATATAGTGCACTTCCCCTGTGCCCCTTAGAAGTGCTATTCCATTTCACTGCATACCACCAACAGTGTACCACTGAGGCAGGATAATGAGAAGGGCCAATTAGGAGAGCTGTTGGACGGGATAAGAAGTTTCAGAACAATACTGCCTTTATTATGATTTCTTGGTAGCATTAACACGGGCAGTGCGTGTATTCAAAGCTGAAACTGCCTTTGGAATACAATCACCAGAGAAATCCTGTTTTCATTTTTTTAGTATTTATCGTTGACAAAAAAAGGGGAAAATCTGATTGTGGATCACAGGCAGTCCGGTTTTTTTTTTTTTTTTAATCTGAATGTTTGTATGTATGCATGCATGTCTAGTTTTGTTAATGTTGTATAACTTCCACATGTTATCCAAGATGGCTGTGCCTTCTGCAGTGGTGGAGAGTAACTCTGTACATTTACTCAAGCAGTCTTTAATACAGTTTTGATGAACTTGTATAGAGCATTTCCATTTTAAAATACAAATTTTACATACATAGTCTCATATGTGTCATATGTGTCTCATAGAGCACATATGAGTGCTCTATGAGACAAACCATCACTATATAAAGGAGTTAGAATTAGAACGATCACATACAACATTAAATAAAATAATAAATACTGTTAGTAGGCTCCTGTACATTTAATTAAGTAGTATTTTAAAGGCAGGATTTTAAAGGTGTATTCTCACAATGTGGTATTAACTAATTTTATGGACTTAAGGTATCCAAATCTTCCACCACCATCCAGACATGTTCCCAGCTCTGCCTCTATCTCTGTCTCGCACACAAACATCTACACACATTCAGGATTATGAATACATTTGTATGCTTAAAGTATGAATGATTTGGGTGTCATAGTTCAGTGTCATGGGTTCTCTACATAAATACATAGTGTATGTTACATTCTTTTAAGGTGTGTCTTTAACCTGAAGTTCACAGAAAACACTTGAGTTGCATTTTGCTCTTCAAACAACGGACCTTTTATGTATAAAATGACCAAGACATAAGTGCAAGACCATCTATGCCTTTTTGTGCTGTGATGCTAATGAAAGGCTACTTCACATAACAAATGAAACATTACAAAGAGTTGTTTAGTCTCAGTGGCTGTTTAGTGCAGACCACCTCAGGCCCTGAATGACAGACAAAGAGAGATTTGGTTTGGGTGAGTGTTTTCTCATGCCCGTACAGTCCCTTGTGGCAGCAATCAAGCTTGTCATTTAAAAGGAGTCTGACAGTTTTTCTCAGTATTTATTATCAATATCATATGTGTCTTGTACTAAGAAAAATGAATAGTGCTCAATACGCTGCAGTTTGGTAGCATAAACAGTGCATTAATATTAGTTCCTATCACAAAGTATACTACAGGTAAGTTCACAGTGTGCTGAGAGTTTTCATGTTGAGGGGAGGACAAATTGAGTTTCCCAACTCAGACAGAAAGCCACAGCTACTGATTCATCAGCTACCCCAATTAATACAAACCCCCAAAAGGAGAAAATAGTCCATCTTAAGTGGTGCTGTACTTAAGTCAATTTGTCAGATAAAATAAGATGAAAAACATCATGTATGAACCGGATGAGCTGACAAGCATCAAAGAATGTCTTTGTAGATAGTATAATTATTTAACTAGATGTTGAAAACTATACCCTGATGGATAAAAAAAAAACTGATTTGTGGAATTTTAAGCCCTGCAATAATAGCCCTTTCTTCCCCCTTCTCCCTCATTTGGTCTTATCTAAGTTGTAGTGCTTGGTGGTGAGACAGTGTTAGATCACGGAGGGAAATGGAGAACATGCATGCCATGTCGTCAAGTCAGATAAGAGACGACTCAGAGTGTGTGTCTATGTTGAAGTGCAAGTTTACGTGTGTGTGTGTGTGTGGGGTGGGGGGGGGGGTGTATGGCGTAGAAGAGTCTGGGTCTCTGATTGCCTTTGCCAGGCTTCCCACATTAAAGTGGCCTCTGCCCGAGGGAAGAGATTCCTGACTACATTGCCAAATGGAGAGGGGTAGGCGATACGGCAACTTAAAAAAAAAGATACTAGAGAAGGGAGTAAAGTGGGAGAGTAGGGGCATTTAGGTGAAAAGGAGCTGCCAAAACAACTCCCAGGCTTCATCTGGCCTGAATCCAAGTGTCCGACGCACACTTGTTCATGCTCCCTTTTTCTCCTACAAACAGACAAATACGTGCAGCTTCACCCATACCACATGTTCCTAAGTGCAGACCGCACAGGGGGTAGCCCCCTAACCTCCCTGCCCCCATATCCCGTTCCTCTCTTCCCCCTCTCAGCTTTAATTGAGAAGACAAATGGATCTTTCAGAGCCCACTACCACGCCACCATACATCAGTCATGACAATGTTAGCTTTATAACGGTGGGCTCGCTGTGAGCCGAACCATATGTTCGGCCCGCGCCACACGCACGAGCAAACACCTCAATACCATGCTAATGGCGCCCCAGTAATTGCCTGTTGTTTTATTATTAAAGGTAATTTGGGCTCTAATGGAATTCATTCAACATTGTGCATCAGCCCCACCCAGACACTCCAGGCACTGTGGAGAGACCACTCTGTCTGTGCCGGACATCAAGAGAGTCTTTTATCTCTACCGAAATAAAATATTATTCTACATTATGAAACATGCTGCTTAGAGCCAGATACCACCCCTTTTTTTTCAAGCTAGCCTCTGTTCCACTAGTCCCAGTAAGACAATGAATTTTCCCATCACTTTTTCCTATCCCTGGGGTTTTCTGTTCATATTCTAAACTAAATTAGTATCTGCCCCCTTCTGTATAAAAAAAAAAAAAAAAAAAATCAGTTGCAGCAGTCTCAAGGAAGAACAACAATTACTTTGATTGCATCCAAAAACTACAGCTCAGTTAAGATTTTGATTGCACTTACATTATTAGATTCATGGAAGCTTGACTTAGGCAATGCTAAGAGAATAGTAACAATTTTGGTCAAAACTACTAATCACTCAAAATTAGACTCTCAAGCTGAATATGTATTCAGGTTCTTTGGGTTCAAATATGGACAGAAACTATCTCGGCATTTCAGTGATTACAGTGAAAGGGTGGTGACAGAAGCTGTCAACAGGAAAACATACAACCAAAAAGTTGTGGAAAGCAGTGGAGCACAAACTTACAGAGAAATTACCTTCCATGGATATGGACCCTATTTTTCCTTATTTTGCATCCAAACATTTCACAGTAAGTATTGCCTTCAACAACAGCCTGAATCAGTTTAGGATGGTGCCACACCAAATGAGCGAGAGTAAAAGCTGAACTCCTCACATTAAACAATTTATCGGGATATTTCACTCTGGTATAAACCAACAAACAACTAGCAAGACAAGGTACAAGCAGAAGACTGCTGGATGGCAAGCAACATTAATTCGTTTATGTGGCTACTGTTAGCTACATCATAAGTTGCTTATCTGTCTCAGTTTTGCATTACAACAAAAGTTGTGTAGTTCAGGGAGCCTGAGAATGTGAATTCCCAGGATGTACCTGTTTATCAAGATACACCTTGCAAAGACACACATGACATCAATGTAAATAAAAGTCAGTAACATGTTCATGTTTTCAGCCATGAGGATGTATTTTGACTTCATCCAGGGGGTTTTTACAAAAAGGATCTTGGCTAGAGAAGTGTAACTGAAATAATTACATCAGCATTAAAAGTAAAAAACAACATAACAGGCCAACATCGAATTAGTGCATAGGCAGTCACAAAATAACCAGCCAAAAATGACAGTTTGACTGGACATGAAAAACTCTGCTGGCAAACCCGATTCTACTCTTAATGACGTTGTCTAATGGCAGCATTTGGAATCTGCAACAGATTAATGAGTGAGTGGGCAGAAACAGGCCACTGAGGCCTGATTTATTGAAGGCTAGATACAGAGCTATGTGAATGTGATAACTTACAGCATAATTATAAAGGAATATGATGAATTGGATGACAGCAGTTCGTCTTAAAGAAAAGCAGATACTCCTCAGACATATGAGAAAATGTCACACAGACATCCACAAACTGAAAATCTGCCATAAGATTTACTAATGCGCTGTGACATACTGGAGACTTTTTCGACCCTTGTCAGTGTAAGGTCACTTTCAACGCATACACATACAAAGCTCTGTACGTCCCGCAGAGCGCTTATCAGTTCATCCTCTGTGTCCTTCCCCTTCCTCCTCTCTTTACTGTAATCTCCAGTGAGTTTTTATGTCTTCCAGCTTGATAACCACTGATACATTCCTCACCTCATTACCCTTTGCTGTACCTTTTTTCTTCACTTCTTACCCATTTCTAAATCTCTTTGTCAGTCTCTTTGTTTCCCAACACAGGAAGCCAGCGTGGTACCCTGGGATCATGTGAGGCTGTGTGATCATCATTGCTCCTCTTCCTGGTCCCTGCTCCCATGGTTTTTCATGCCTGGCGTCCAGCATGCCTATCCTCTGACTGGACTTACTTACATCTGGGGCCAAAAACACCAAAATAACAATCTTCCCTCCCCTCATCTGCTCGCTCTTACACTCCGGTCTCTTTTCCACTGTCTTTCAGCTACCCACATGTGACACAAGTCTCTGAGAGAGTGTTCACATGGGCTGTGCCACCACAACCTCGCTCCACATTTTATCACATCATTTTGAACATGTTAAGAGGCATAGCCAGTGGTGGCATGTTAGATTATTTCTGTTTTTATAATTAAAACCCTGTCTTCTCTCTTTATCTCCCCCTTACTGCTTCTACTCTCTCACTCTCTCTCACCCTCTCATTCCCAGCAGCATGTGAACATTAGCCAGGGTTTTTATCAGAGTGCTTGCAGCAGAGCTCCAGCAGGCCTTCCCAGGAGAGGAGGCTACAGGAAGTCGTAGGATGATAAAACTGGGCCATTACTGGGCCAGCACAGGACCCCGGGGTTCATTATCCCCCCTCCTCCTAATCTCACTCAGTGTCTGCGACACAAGATAATGCTGAAAGCACCTAAAAATCATTACATTATCAATCTATGCTGGCTAGAATTTTAGACTTGAATCATTGTGAAATTGGAGGGAAAAAAACCTGACAGCCCCATTTTAGCCTAAATAAGATACACTGGGACAAATATATAAGAGATATTGAAAACCTATAACATGAGGTTCATCAGACTCAAAAATTTATTTTACAAAAGACAGTAGGAAGTAGAAAATGTAGTCAGATCATTTACTTTTTAACAAATAAGAAAAACAAGAAAAGTTCCCAAACTATTACTCAGCACTCTGCCAGGCCCTGAGAGCGGGTGCAAGGAGCACATAAGAATAAAAACAGCTGCCTCCGAGGTGACGTCACAGCCTTGAACACCACTGATGTAGCTCCCAAGAATAGTACACAAAAACATGGAGCTGCAGCTCTTGAATAGTAGCGTGGGGATGCAGCGAATTAATTGGCAGTGATGGGCTTGTGGAAGTGATGACAGCTGATAGAGAGAGCAGCTGGAAATGACAGCACAGAAACCACCAACGGAGGAAACACAGGGAGGGACAGATACAGAGAGGCAGAAAGAAGTATGTTACTGCTTATTTCATGGTATGACCAGGACAAGATTCAGTGATTTGCAACAACTTGTACTTATAATTTGAACAATCTGTCTGTCATGTTAGTGGTTTTACTTTACATAAATGCTTGTTTGTTGTATGTGTTTTTGACTAAAGGAATAGTTCAACATTTTGATAAATACACTTATTCACTCTCTTGCCAATAGTTAAATCAGAAGATAAATACCACTCTCATCACTCTATATGGATGGTAAATATGAGGCGACTGCAAGCTGCTGGTTAGCTTATGTAACCCCGCTAACCTGCCTATAATGATACCATAAGTAAGCTTTGATTAGTTACCTGAGTAGAGGACCAGTTCCTAGGTTCACGGAGGTAAAAGCTGTGAACACTTTGTTTTAGAATATCTTGTGAAAAAAGATTAATTAATTAATTTTACAACTTAGCACCCAGTATCTCTAATAAAAGGAAATACATTAATTAGTGCACTTTCGTGAAACCAATAATAAGAGCATCAACTCAGTCCATGATAAAAGGATTTCAGATAAGAATTTCAGGTGAGATCCCTCTCTGATGAAGAACCAATCAGATCTCCCAGTGGTTTGTCATCTCCCTCATCAGGGAGAAAATCCAGTTTCCAGAGTCCAAAGAGTTTCCAGCGATATCAAAAACCCTAACCTGCATAACAGTGTAAAACTTTTAATGTTTACAGTTATAAACTTTGATCACTTATGCCCATATCCTAGCTCTCAGAAAACAGTACAACTACAGTTCACATTCAGTTTCTTCGTGTTAACAGTGAAATATGTGTCCCATCAATTAGCTTTTAACATTAGTTAGCAGTAACTGTCGCATTTTGCATGAAACACATAAGCTAGCTAGCAAGCACACAGACACGCGTGAGGAGCGGGACGAAGCGACACAGGCTACCGCCATTAGCTACATTAGCTTAGCTGAAAATGACTCACCAACACGGTCACAGTAAACCCTCCTCAACAGGCTTCGGGTCGTCTCAGTCACCTCTGGTAAACCTTACGAAAACTTTAAAATGGTTGAAACTAACTTGCATGTCATAAACGACAAAAGTTTACTCCTCATTTCTCATTCGATCACACGTTGCGCAATACCATACTTGCTACCTGGAAGAGGGCGGGACTTGCTCCCTCCCTCCTATGGCTGTTACTATTACTGTGAGACTGGACCAGTGACAATAAAATAAACTTGACAGACATATAAAGCAACCAAATAACTTCAAGTAACCATAGTTTTGTGAACTGGAAAGTAAAGAAAGTAGTAAGAAAATAAAATTATGTTTAAATATTAAATATTTAACAAAATAAGGAAACTGTGTTTCTACTGGGATACACTTAGCCGGAAATAAGGGAAAATAGCTAGACTGGCTATATCCAAAGGTAACCATATTCTAACAGCATGTGCAAAGGTTTCAAACTAAAACACAGGTTAACCACATGCTGTTGGTACCTACATATTTAGAATACAAGCATGAGAGTGGTTATCAGTCTTCTCATCTCTCTCTTGGCAAGAACGTGCATAACAGCGTTCCCCAAAATGTTGACCTATTCCTTTAAACATGATGCCATCTGATGACAGTGCTTCATTTGTTTTCTTTTCAGTTAATACACAATTAGTGGACCATAATTTTTCCAAACTGAGACTAGAACAAAGATTTTTTTTTTTTTTTTAATTTATAGTTCATTTCAGTTTACCAGAATTGCCCTTCTTTATAGTAACTAGGTCTATAAAATGCGTCTGGTTGTTTTTGACATTCCTTTGCCAATCCAGAGAGAGCAGCCAAATGACCCTGATGCTCTTGGGACCCCCTGTTCCCCTCCCCTCTCATACCAGCAGATCAACCCAGCTAGTTTCCTTATCTGTTCAACACTCAATTTCCCTGTGCTGCTGAGGGCATTTGAAGCCTCAGACAAGTGGCCTGGAGGTTACAGTGGGCTGAACTGGGAGGAAGCACAGGCTGCTGATGGCCTTTTAACCCTCCATACACAGAGATAAAGAAGGAAGGAATGGGGTGCTGTGGCTTAAATGTTGAGTAAGTTAAATCTATGGTTAATTATGTAAAAGTGTTTGTTTGTTCAATATACAGAATCTCCATGATAATAAAGTTGCTGATGACTTCATCTTCTGGTTCATTTTTCATGAGAAACCATCTATCAAAATCAAATGATACTGCCATTTACAGTTATCTTTCCCCTGATTTTCACGGTCCCAAGTGCAGTTTTGTCATGTGATATTTGATATCACTGGATCTGTGGTTTAGTTGAAGTTTTGAGGGATGTCTTACATATTTCACTGACTGCTCGCTCAGCCAGTGACGTGACTGCTGGGCTGCTTTTGAGTGAAGACTGACTGACAAACAGTGTTTGACAAGTGCCTGAGGATGTGAAAAAAGGGGGGAAATAAAATTTTCATCTGTCTTACTTAAATTTGTATTCTAGTTGGAAGCTAACATTTTATATTGAAGGGATGATATTCATCATCACATGTTCTAAAGTCTAGGTCTGCATGAATCTGCCTTCTAAACAGAGATGGAGAGAGTCAGAGATGGAAATAGAGGCAGGACTGAGCACTGAGAGAATGTGACTGTGGTGAATGGAGTGGGGAGGACAGCACAGAGAGCTAACATCTCTTGTCACGTCCCTGTCTCTGTGTCTGCAGGATGTTTCCCTCCTTTTAAGGCAGCAGTGATGCTCTTCTTTGTTCAGCAGTGCAGTTCCAGAGAACAAGTGAACAGGCATTGTAGGAGGCACATCTTTCTTCATGGTGTTAACTGCAATTTTTAAAAACATTTTTTTCATTTCTTTGTATCTCAAACACAGAGCAAACTGAAAGTTGAGTCTGTTTATAATTGACTTTTCCTTCAACCTCAGGGTTAATCACAGCCATTTATTCAAAATTTTCATTCTTGTACACAAATAGTCCTGTTCATCTCTTCACTTCACTGTTTGTCCGTACCTCTAACATGGGAGATCAGACCTGATTTTGCCACTCTGTCATGTTATCTACTATCCACAGATAGACTTATCTCTCTGTCAGCACCCGGCTGCTTCATATTATTTATCACACTGTCTGTGGCGGGGTCTCCTCACCTGTCCATCCATCACAGCCAAGATGCTCAGTGGCATCACTGGGTATTTGCGTGTTTATCAGTAATTAGAGAGGAGGTGTTGAGACTGAAACCAGCTGTGTGCGATTTGAACTCAGCAGTCAGTCAGCTGACAAGGGACTTGACGACAGTGAGTGAGTTAAAACTCTTCAACTTGTCTGCAGGCCTCACTATCCAGTGTAATTTTACATGAGCACTACTAAGGTTATAGTCTGCCTCTTAAAGTAATAATCACTGGAGCTGAGGCGATATGCACATGGGAAGTTTTTGATATGAAGCACATGGTCAACTGGAGCTGGAGGGATTCGATACTGTGCTCAAGGACACTACCGCAGGGCAGATTATTTCTGACATGAGGGTTTGCACCAGAAGCCCTTTGGCTGAAGGGTGGTCTTTCCACTCACTACACCACTCTGCCAGCCTGAATGCCATCAATAGAGAAAGATTTAAGAAAGACTTTGTAGATTTGTGTATAAGTGCATGCTTGCATGTAGGTCTAATGTGCATGTGTGCAGAAATCCGACTGCAGCAACGTTCTCCCCTCTCTTTTTTTCTTCATGTGTGTTCCACGTGTTCCAGCCACATTTCTGCAAATATTTATACCGGGTGTAAAACGCTCTTGATCTCTCTCCCCTGTTTACTCTCCTGTTCTTTCTCTCAGCCGACGCTCACACTGACCTTTTTTCATCCTGACTGAGAGTGACAGGAGGGAGGGGACAAAGAGTCAGGGGGGCAGAAAAAGAGCAAGTGAGCACAGAGTGAGGTCAGGGGAAGAGAGAGAGGGAGCAAGGAGAAAGCCTTTGGTGGAGAGAGAGAGACTCATGTAATGAGAGAGAAGTGAGCAAGGGAGCCAGGAGAGAGGGTTCAGTGTGATGGATGGCTTGTCATCTTATAGAAATCAAAAGCCCAATCCACCAAGCCCTCGTTTAGCAAAAGCACACAATGCAGTCGTGCAAGGAGGCCCATTGGGCTAATTGTGGAGTAATTTGACATCTGTTGACGTCTGCAAACGTGTTAGCTACTATTGAGAGAGAGAGAGGGCGAGAGCGAAAGAGGGTGGTGTTGTAACGATCCCTGCTTGATTTCTAAATGAGGCACATGCTGCTGACCAAGCAGGGTGTACACGCCTCTGAAATGAGAACAAAAACACAGATCCAGTTACAGGACAAAGTATCACATTTGTGGTCTTTTGTCATCAGCTTCGCTGCATTCACAGGAGCTTGATCAATGGGGTTTGTGTAATGATATTTAGCCTGAAACATGAAGTAATGTGTTGCTGAAACTAATGAGCTTTGCAGCTGGGTGGCCTATTGGACACCACACACATACACACGTACACACATGCACACACACTCTAAAACACAAATCTTGCTCTTCTTCCCGGCATTCACTTGTATTTTCTCTGTCATGTTCAGTAATGGTCTGTCAAGAAATGCTGACTATTGAACATGATCTCAAATCCTTATCCATGGATGAAAATTACTTGTTCAGGATCAGATAGTGATATTATTTCACAACTGTCAACAGCTGTATGCCATGAAAGGCAACACATCGGTCATGTAATTCATGTATTTTGGAGATACCTGTCATCAGATACATGGGGCATTTTATTAAACTAACTGTTAAATCATTAAAATCTCAGCAACAGGGAAAACATTTCTGCTGTCAAGGCTGCATTAGAAAAACCAATTTGTGGACTGTTTTTCAACAATTGACATATCATAGCTGCTAAGGGGGTGCTAACATGTCCCCAGCTGTGACGAGTCCTTCAACTCTACCTCTACATTCCTTCCAGCGTAAAGGGCTGCTGTTCTCTGCCTGTGGAAGGGAAACAGAGCTGGTAGCTGGATTCCTCTGCAGTATGTTGGCAAAAGCTGTGGAAGAGGCCTTAGGATCATTAGTGAGGCTGGCATGAGAGGTTGAAGGAAATCTGCTAACACTCTGCCATTATTCAGCAAGAATGAAGACAGGTTTGCCTGACTCTAATCACAGCGGCAGTTTTATTCTCTTTTAAATGGCAGCTGTCAAAATAGGTCTTTTAACACAAAATAGTCAGGCAGCCCAGGCACGTTCCAAGTCTCTGCCCATAAGTGAACTGCTGACCGGAGGCATGCAGAAGACCTCTTTACCCTCCCTAACACCCTGCGAGACCTTGTAACGGCTCTGGCAGACTCGCCTCGCTCTCTTCTGTGCAAAGTCGTGCTGAACACCTGACTTAGGCGAAGCAGAAATGAGGAGTTCAAGACAAACAGGAAAGAAAACATAAGCAAGAACGATGTTGTAAGCAGACGAGGATGAAATGGAAAAGTGCTGGGTATAAATGAAGAATCTGAGGCACAGAAAAAAAAACAGAGAAAAGCTGTCCTCTCTACAGACCAGCACATGACATCACAGCACTCCCAGCTTCCATTAGAGCCTAATAAATGAAGGGCTAACGAGGCAGAGTGGGTGGGAAATATGGGCGGAGGGGATGGAAGGGGGGGGGGGGGGGGCTGCCTCCCCAAGCCTCTGTCAGTCCCCTCAAGAACATTTGAAGGAGGGCTGGGAGTGGAGTGAGGTTTGTAGCAAAGCAAGGGTGGAAGGAGGCTAAAAAAACCTCTCGGCCCATTAGAGAAATCAGGCCGGGACTCTAAAAACACCCTGAGAGCAGAGAGGCCGAGTGGCCCTGGTGTAAACATACGGTGGGTGGCAGCCCCCGAGCGCTCTGACAGCCAACGGCGGCCATGATGGATCTGTGGAGTTATCTCATTTTCCACTGTTTTAATTAGAGGCCAGGCTGTGAGCCTCGGCAGCTGGCTCTGCTGTACTGACTCCTGCGGCCTGACAGAGAAAAATGTCCAGCAATACTGCTGCCAAGTTCAGCCTGACCAGAGAAAAGGGAAAAAAAAGAAATCCAGCTTCTGGGATTCATGCCTCTTTTTACTGAGCAGGTTGCACTTTGATCAGTATTGTACTCTAATAATTTGAGTTGATTTCTTTCACATTTATTTCTCTTTGACAATGTGTTTTTAATTTCTAACTCAATTTAAATGAGAGAGAGCCATGTGCATAATTTCGAAGGCAAAAAAAAAAAAAAAATCACCTATATTTACAGCTAATTAGAGCCATGCATTTTAGATGACAAAGATAGGATGAGTTTAGGTATCAGGTATCCATCCACAAAATGGTCTGGAGTAGAACCCATGCTGCACCCTGTTATTAGGTGGCGCTCTCAACCCTGTAATCCGACAGTGCACCACAGTGATGGGGTCAGACAGGATCAGAGACAAAAGACAAAAAACTACCTCACGCAGTTTCTGAGAGTATACTGTATGAAGTTTATATCTGCATGTATGCAATTACAGGTCGTCAAGCATAATGGGCACAAAGTATGTTTGGTAAAATTACACAGCTCCTAAAAATTAAATTCTCATAAAAATATTAAAAATATCAAAACATACTCCCAGCATCATCAAAATAATCCACTGTAGGTAAACCTAAATCTATAATTTAGTTGGTGTAGTGATCTAGTTAAAAAAAAAAAAAAAATCTTTGTACCTTTGTTCTGTCATTTTAACAGATTTAATATAATGTTTATAGGGATACAGAGAATTAAACGCTTTGTGGAGACAAAGCTTGGTAGTGGTTGTTTTGGGCAAAACTCCTTTTCTCTAATTTAAAATAAATTAGAACTGGCTCAAAAATCTTTAATATGAACCAAGAGAAAATATACAATTTTATTTTATGTGTAAAAATACCCCCCTCCCCAAAAAAAATAAAATAAAATAAAACGTCAAGAACATAACTTTTGACTGTACTAGATGGCCACAATGTTGAACTTTCTTCTGCACCTGTATACATTGATTCAGCAGGCACGTTTTTAAAAAAGTTGTCGATATCTGAATTCATCTGTTATCTCTAATTAGAGCACGAGCAAAGTATTTCCATGAGGACATTTCACGGTGAAGTGGGGATCAGAAGCTCTTTTTTTTTTTTGCATCCTCCTTCGCTTCCTATCATGTGCTGAAAAGAGTAGAAGTGGAAAGAAAACACGCAGCGTGAAAGCAGTTTTACTGAGTGCTGGAAAATAGAAAAATAAAATCATGACGTTGTTGTTTACACTGGACCCCCCTCAACTGAAGGTCTGTGTGTGTTCCACTGTTTTCACTGTTTAGGCGGCGTGTTATTGTGAGTCGGCCTCAAAGGAAATTTTGAAATTCACCACCATCAGAGACCAATTTAGAGTTTCTTTGCTGTCAAGTATTCTTTTTGTCCCATGCTCTCAGAAAAACTCATACAAAAAAATTTGCTCTTATATTATTAAACAAAAAGATTTTTTAATCTAAAAATTTACTTTTTAAATGGATATGATAAAAATCATGAAAAAAAATTCACAAACATTGAACAGGAAAGTCAGTTCAGGCTTGTTAAAATTTTTATTTCAGATGTGAATATTTTTCCACAATATATATGTGTGTGTTGATGATCATTTGATGATGTGCCAGACATGCACACACACGCACATGCACATAAACACAAATATCATAGTATCAACACAGACACAGGTGCACATGCTTGCACGTAAACACACATACAGGTACATACGTGCATCCAGATGCACACACAGATGCTTGATGATCTCAGCGAGTACATAGATGATTTTCTCAGACTCTACCATGTGCTCAGCTTCCTGTTGGCACCGTTCAAACAATAGAATAATCAGCCTAGTTTTTGCACATGGTCAGTATCTCACTCCTGCCTTATCTCTATCTTTTCCTGTTCACTCTCCTTTTGTGTCTCTCACCACGCTGCTGCTGCTGCTGCTCCCTCAGCCTCTCTCCTTGCTTCTCTAGCATTTCTCTGCCTCTCTTCGCCTCTCTGCCTGTTTAGAATGAATAGCGGCCTCCATTGTAGAATGGCAGGGTGTTATGACAGCAGGCTACTGTTAACTGTGTTTGGTTTGGGAGGACAGGGGAACACACACATACAGACGCTCTGCAATGCGCATACATACACTAGGACATTGACATCTTCATCTTCAGAACTGCCATTGTACATGAGAATGCTCAAACACACATACACACAAATACAGACACATGTGCTTGCACACACTTATGCGTATCTGGCATCAGCTTCTCCAGATGGAGCTCATCCCTTCCCTGCCTGAAGCCATATTTTGACTGTTTACTCAGAATTTCTCTATATCTGGCCATTGTTAAGCCTGCTTGGCTCTGTGAACACATTCAGAAACATGTTTGAAGTGGGAGTATAGTATGTGCTACATGTGCCAGTGTAGAAGCACTACATTGTGTGTGTGTCTGTGTGTGTGTGTGTGTGTGTGTATGCTTTGGATGAAAGCGAAACACTTTTCAACAAAAGCTGGGTCATGGATGTGCAAGTGTTTGGTGTGCAAACATATCTGTGAGGCCACTAACTTGTGAACTGTTTGACCTGCGCAGGTGGGTGTCATTTCGAGAAGCGAGCCCTGCCTCCACAAGACATTTGTTTGTACACATGATGAGTTAGTGTTAGCTGCAGCAGGATGTTTGGGACCTGAACATGTGTGAGAGTGCACATCAGTGTGTGGGTGGGTGGACGGTTGGTGTGTGTACTCGTTTGCACCCAGACATTACCATGAGAGTTTGCAATGCCCTTAAAAGTCGTGTTATCCCTCTGAATTAAAGGCTTTCATTGAGAAGCTTGGAATCTGTCATTGTGTTAAATTACATGCCTCCTATAGTCATGTAATATACAGTATACCATAGCTGCTGCAGAGAGTGGAAAATAAACACATTTGAATCTTAGAAAATAGTGGAAAAATGAAATGGTCGACAGAGCGGAGCCTCATTGCGCTATTGTCTTCCTCTTCTCCACATTCACTTTTTCCACATTTAGCATTGGCTGCTTTGATGCATGCTGAAGGAATGCAGGGTGAGTAATCACAGGGGGGAGGGAGGAGGGCGGAGTGAGGTGGATTACACTGATGAACTGAAGAGGTGATGGAGACAATTAAAGAGGCCACAGGGTGAGAAAAGATGGACATTTAAAAAGAAAGAAAGGGAGGACAGAGAAGGAGAGCAGGAAAGAGAAGTAGAAAGAGAGTAAGAGGGGCCTCCCTGGTCGTCGTTACGCCGTGTGCGATCATTTGGGTTGATTTGGATTAATGCTTTAATTGGGAAACACATACAGACTGTTAACATCTGTATCCCATAGCAGTGGAGTAGCCGCCAAGACAAACCAGCGCAGCGTCACACTGACAGATTCCCCCCAGTAACAAGAGCGCTCAAGCTAAGGCTCTGTGTGAGAGGCACAGGGGTTTAATGGCAAAAAGGCCAGGGCTTAGGACTGGGGAGCTGTAGGTCATTAGACTGGCACTGCCAACATGAGAGCGAAGATCACACACACACACTCACACACTCACACACACACACACACACACACACACACACACACACACACACACACACACACACA
>JBBMJY010000001.1:14694375-14711467 GCA_037833715.1 Toxotes lorentzi
ACACACACACACACACACACACACACACACACACACACACACACACACACACACACACACACACACACACTTGTACAAAGAGTATCTCTGTAGAAGAGCAGAGAGCTGGAGAATTAAATAATTTCATCTGGTTTCACAGTATTACCACACCGCCCATCTTGCTCTGTGAATACAAAAGAAAACAAGTCCCAACATTTACAGTTCCCTTGAATATAATTAATTAGTTGAATAGATCACACTCCAGTATTTTTATTTTACGGTGCTAAAAATAGCAGCCTCAGCAGGAAGGTGTGAGGAATCAAAAGCCTAACACGGTCAGGGTTCACAAATCCTGTGAAAAACCAGCTGTAACTCTTAATGATAGTGTGATGCAGAGGGAAAAAAATGCTTCAGTGCCAAGCTAAATGTGCTCTGCTTTCTAGATTGAGGTTGAATATTTCTACCTACACTATTTAATTTAAGTACTGTGAGCAGAAGAGAAAGTAGAAACCATAAAAAATTGAAGGACTGAAGAAACAACTTGTTGCTTTCTTCATGTTGCCCAGCGTGAGACAGAATGAGCAAAACAAAACTCATCAGAGGTGATAAGTGACAGTATGCACATGGTTTGTCATCTATCCACGTAAGAAGATGAGTGGTGCTGTGACTCTTCACTTTCCTTGCAGCCCTGCTCCCTGCAACCTTTAGAGCCATACAGAAGAGGTAGTAAACCCAGCTAGATGCCTGTTCCAAAATACATCCATCTGAACTGTAACCTTAAAGTAGTCAAGTCAGTTTTATGTGTAAAGTCCCAAAATCACAGGCTTCAGAATCTGTACAGCATAAACTACTTTCACTCTTCCTTGTCTTGTACTGTAAGATGGTTTACGTTACATTTAATGACATTACCTGAGAGTTCTGTACTTGTCTTTCTTTCTAAATTAAACATCTACTCATATATCTTTTGTAAGTCCAAGGCTATGTGTTTTACGACAAAGGGGTAACACAGTAAAATTCATGAGCACACACATTCTTACAGACAATTGTGAGAAAGTGTTTTCATCATGACACACCGTCATTCATACAGCCGGGCTGCCTCAGAACAATGTAAGGCTACACACCCTGTCTGTGTGATTGAGTGACCTGTGGGACCCCTGTGCCCCAGAGTGCCTCTCCTACCCAGACTGGATCCCTACTACACAACTCCAGCGTTGACCCACATTCATTTGGACCGACCCTTCTTATCAGGTCTGCCAGTTTTGGCTATCGTGAACAGATGCATGTAAAGAGCCTCTCCTCTCTTCTCCTGTTCTTATCACCCCCCCTCCTCCACTCTCCTTCAGCCGTACACATGTCAAATCTCTCTAGTTTACTTCTCATGCATTCGCACACATCTCAAACCACATGCTGTGGGAAACCATGCTGACTCAGTGCTCATGCACTCATGGACAGAGCAGAGACCAGAGTCGAGTATCAAGGCCTCAGATTCAGCGCGTGAGGCCAAGAAATCAAACCTTGCAGAGGGTGATTAATACAGCAGAGAACCCAGGCTTATTGAAAGGCCACAGCATCCAGAGAGCATTCCCGCCAGGCTTGGAGTGAGGGTGCTCACACACACACACACACACACACACACACACACACACACACACACACACACACACACACACACACACACACACACACAACTGCCAAGACAGCTTTCGTGACTGCTTCCTCTGGTCCCTGTACGGTTTCACATTCACCACACTGCGTTTGATCATGCAAGCCTGCAACATACTCACATCACCAATCCTAATTAACAGTGAAAGGTGAGGCAAGACACTTACATGCACGCTAACACACAATGGCAAGTACAGTACATACATGCCTGGTACAAATAACACACACACTTCTGAGCAACATGACCCCTTACTCATGGATTAACATTACTGCCTTGTCAGATACACACAGTTGCTCTTTGGCAAGGTACCACACACAGTGACCATGTTGGCTCAGCAGCAACTTGCAAACCCTGAGCACAGTCAAAAATATTAAAGAAAGTGACACAATAAATGGAAATGGAAATGAAAACAAACACATCACAAAAGAAAACTCCTTCATTCACTGAATAGGAGCGCTATCAGAGTGGTGGAGGAAGATGTTTACAACACAGATAACAGCTACTGAATCTCCAAGCTCTTATTTCATTTGAGGAAACTTGTTCCCCCTGATAATCAGTTTCTATAAAAACAACAATCTGGAGAAGAGAAAAATCCTCAGGGTGAGAAGGAGAGCGGGAGAACTCTGACATCTTCCTGACACTTTAATGACCACTTATCCTCACTGCAGCATGTTGACAAGTTTCACCTCAGCAGCCTCTAGGCTACCTCTGTGTCTCCGGGCCTTGGGGCTTTGAGGGTTTTGGCTAACCTCATCTCACAAGTGTGAAAATATACCACGCCATCAAACGCCAGCCTCAGTCTAATGAGACTTCTGAGCACCCTAGAAAAAGGACAGATTTGGCATCATTAGCTCCAGTAAGTGAAAACTGCCTCCATCTCCAATCCTGTACTGAAAGGCTCGGTCAGAAACTAAAATCATTCATTCTAGCTTTGTATAGCTGTTTCACTCTGAGCCAAGGGCATGCCAACTGTTCCACACGCAGCAGCTGGCACTGTCTGATTAGCTCTGTCGTTAACTCACTGATGCTTGTCCTGTACCACTGTGATGGATTAACATGGTGGAAAAGGAGAAAATATACACTGAAGATGTAGGAGGATATCTCTCTATGAGTCTGTCTAGCTATGGTGACCCCCCTCATCATTCACCAGCAGAAAAACAAAAAGATCAGGCAGGCCTCAGGGAGGATAAACAAGAGGTGGGCCAAATTACGGGTGCTAAAATGTGGCAGAGAAAGGTGGTTTCTCTGTGCCTATTTACTGCCTAAAAATACGTCAGTGCCAACCCAAAGGACCGTGTGCCCACAGAGGGATCCGTGCCAGCACCTTTTATATAAAGCACCTTCTCCTAACTTGTGAAGAGTAATGAGCATCCTGAAACATTCAATTACAGATTTTCTACCAACGAGGTAAACAAGGCATCAAATGCAGCTCAAAACAAAGCTCTTGATGAGGAGTTTGTAGTCAGGTAATACTGGATGTGTCTGAAGTTACGGGGGTGGAAGGTGTTGACAGTGTTAGTGTTTTCCCTGAGAGAGCAGCCCTGGTGTTTTCCCATATTTATGTCAGTATTTATGCATGTGTGTACAGGTCCTTAGAGAGGTTTACATACTGAGGGTAATAGGATAACTCTGGGCTCTAGCAGAGAAACAGGTGCTTATCTTGTCAGAGCTGTTGTGCTAAGCCAACCTTTGACCCCTGGTTAAGAGCCAATTGAGAAATTAAAACAAGAAATTTGCACGCCTCCTCCCCCTCCCCGCTCTTTCGCTCCCCTCTCTTACATATGCACTCGCAGGCACAAAAAAAACCAACAAAAAAACAAAAACGCATGCATGTTGTAAAGGTCAGCCAGATGATGAATCATTTTACAGCTATTTCCTAGTATCCTTCACTGGTGTTCTGCAGCCCAGCTTGCTGAAGAGTGTGGTAAATGAGAAGAGAAAGACACAAACTGAAAACACAGAAAAAAATAGAAGAAAAAAAGAGAGATGTAGGGTGTTTTACCCAACGCTGGACAGGGAGAACGGAATCTGGGGTTTCTGGTATAATGTAGAGGAAGGGAAGATCGAGGGGTGTGAGGGGGAGTGAGGGACGGGGGAAAGCTCACTGCTGTGTGGGGTCTGTCTTGCGTGCGTTCACCATCGGGGCCTGGGTTATTGATTTTCAGGCATGAAGCAGAAATATTGTCCAAGGTTCTCCTTTGCTCTGCACTGACTGCCAAGCTCTTTCTAGTAAGCCTCCTCCAATTACACAGTTCTCTCTGACAGATAGACTGACACTTCACGTCTCTTCATAAAAACTGCAAACTGTAATATAACCGCATCTTTAGACTGAGCAACTTATTAACAACAGTGGGTCTATTTTGATCATTCTGCTTTCACAATTTAAAAAAACCTGAGTTGAACACAATGTTTTTCATATTGTTCTGAAATTTCTGGTTACTCTAGAACTCATAGAGCCAATACAATTTAAATTTAGCCTTATTATTTTACAGGAAGGCAGAAGAAAAAAGATTTTTGCTTTTCTCTTTGTGCTGTAAATGTTGGAAAAAGCAAAACTGTGCATTATACTACATTGTACTGTGCACTATACATGGATGTTTAAAGCTACAACACTTCCTAGATGATTGCCAATTCTACTCTTTTCACTTTGACTATTATTTTTTTCCATTTCCATGTCAAACAGAACGTAACAACACACATACATAAAGAAGTAAATGTGGCAGCATTCTTTCTACCACAAACCTTTTTGACTCTGTTTCAAAGCTCCATCTAAGCCGCTTGTGAAATAGCTTCATTTTGTCTCCACACATCTCTGTTGTATGAATCACTAATTCTTGAAGTAAAACCAGAATCCACATTTTTCATTGGGATCTTTTATGACTAATAAATATAGTATAACATATTTCAAAACAGATAAAACCCTGAGTTTTCACAACATTTCATGGCTGTTTGGGTGAGATTTAATATAATCGGATTAAGGTTCTTGAATGTTGGTGTGGTTAACAGGCTGAGAGTATGCAAGTGATTGTCACTCAGCTTCATTAACTCCTGCCCATATCCATCATCATACCCCTCACACCAAATATAAAACACACACGCACACACACACAGGCATGCTGACATGAACTCTCCTTCACACATGCATAAACATGGATGCATAAACAAGCAGTTGAATAGCTGAAGGAAATGCGCAGGCAGACTAAAAAAGACTCACAGCACTTACAGAGAACAAAATCACATGCGTCTTGAACATCAGTTACTTTGAAAATTAAAGTGAAACACAGGCACAGAATACAACGTATTTTAGGGTGCAACCTGTAGACGATTCAAAGATTGTTTATAAAGAAGGCACAAACACTAATGCATTGCAATCAGAGGAAATTTTAAAAGTGCACAATTAATCTTTGGTTAGTGAGACATCAATCATATTCCACTGTAGGGACAGTGGTTCATTTTATAAAAACACTCTTACAGACACATGAAAGTTAAACAAATGAAAACAGTGCAGTGTTTTGCTGCTCAAAGAACATGATGAAAAATACGTGGCCATGCAGAAGACACTGGGGGCCAGGAATAACAGCATGAGGTTAAAATTAAAAAAACTCTCCTACTCATATATTAACACATCTCCTTGCCCTTAGCTACTGACGGCTATAAGTTTCCCTCCAAAAAGCCAACTTGGGGAGAGCAGCTGCCTGGCCGGCAAGCTGACAGAATGAAAAGCAGTGCTAGTCAGGCCTAAGTCCAGATCTGTGGCTCTGACAATGATTCAATTTTTGACACTTTTGAAATAAATGACTGTTGAACTAATTTGAGTTATTAATAACTAATTTGATTCGATGTGAAGTACAAAAAAACTAAAGCAAATAAACCAACTTACTCTAAAATCCTCGGAATATTACAGAAGTGGACATGAATATAAAGTTTAAACCCCAAATAAAAGTAAAAAACACCTATCAGATATAAATGTGCCATTTTTAATTATCTCTATTAGTTACCCCCTTCGCCAATAAGAGTCTAAAACCTGAAGAATTCGTCTTCTTTTTCATCTGTGCACTACAGAATGTTTAACCCTCCTTCCAAGAAATAAGCTGTCAAGTGTTTGGGGTTAGTAAAACTCAGCCTGTGTGTCTCCCCAATAATCTTCAGGCTTTAGAGAGCTGTGGAAGATAGGGAGCTCCCTATCCTCCTACTACGGCCCGAGGGCTCAGAGCAGATCTGGGACTGAGGTTGATAATGAGCAGGGGGATAAAGTAGAGTTATGGAGGTCTTATCACCCTGAGCCCCTGGGTCACACGGCACTGCTGGTGGTTACAGCCCCTTAATCTTTACAAAAACTCACAGCTCCACTCACTACAAATACCAAACAGGTATTTGTAGTGAGTGAAGAGGTGAGTCAGCTGGAAAGCTAAATTTTTGACTCTCTAAAAAGAGTTCTAAACAAGCTTGGAAATATGCTCTTTATGTGAAGATTGAAAACACACATGCTACAGCCTTACAGCACATTATAGATTTCATTTTACCTCTTCATTTTACATCACTTGTACAAAACGTGACTGTCAAATTCACTTTGCTTCCTAGTGCAGTTGCTGGGAGTCTAGAGGGCAGCATGGCTTCGACATCTGGTCAGTTGAGCTTTATAAACGGCCCCTGGCTGATATCTGCTTTGGGTGCTACACCCAGTCACACTGAGCTGTGTGGGGGTCAGAGAGAGAGACAGAGATGAGTGTGATGTGGGGTTCGCCAGACCTCAGGCTGTGATTTGTTAAAGTGCATCAGACGGGAGTCGACCAGAATCTGAATAAATCACCTCAGTGGCACCAGTGACAAAAATACCCCTATTTTAAATGCATTTGTGCACCTCTAAACCAGCATTGATTATTGATTATCTATAAGTAAGCCAGTTGTTTAACAGCTTTTATCTTTTTAAGAAATCGAGTCACTTTTTATTTTAAAGATCCCCTCCAGTCATGTTTTAAGATATATCAAAAATACTCTGGTTGGAATAATCATTTACGCTTGACATGGTTTTACAACAAAAATGTTCAATTAGCCTGTTAAAAACTCCATCTACTCCTTCCTCAGTTAATCATGACCATGCAAATAATGTACTTTTCCCACTTTACTCAAAAGTTCATTTATGTGCACTGGAGGCTTCAAGCTTCCACATCACATGTGAAAGACATGCACTCAACCATGATTGGTTTCCAAACTGGTTCTTATGTCACAAAAGTCATACTTGTACATATACGTCTCAAAGTGAGATTTAAGATGAGCACAGAGAAACTTTCCCCCTTCAGAGCTGAATTTAAAAACCGCTTCCTAGACTCAAACTCATTCATAATTCTACACAGTGATGGTCGAACATCCACGTGATATAACAAAAAGCATTTTGAGTTGGGTGGGTCTCTAAGCCAGCCTGCGCAACAATAAGACTCAAAGAAAACTTGCAACGTTGCACAATATAAAGTTGAATTTGCTCTGGCACTGCAGGGAATAGGAGGTCGGAGTAACTTGTAGGAGTATCATGCATGATCCCAGCCAGGATGAGACAAGCCAGTATTGTCTTACCATTACTATTCTTACTCCAAGCCAACCGCAGACACTGCAGCTGATGAAAAGACTGATTGGAGCAGGTTAAAAAGTCATTTGATACTGCTGAGTTTGATTTAATGACATGTTTTAGGATTAAAACAGTATCAACAGCAGTGGCCAGCAGGCAGAGTGAGTGACAAAGAACAGAGCTGCTTTCTGCTAATCACTATTATTCCACTTGTTAGGTAACTTTCTATTACCCTTCGAACTTAAAAAAAAAAAAAAAAAAGTCAGAATATTTTTCACAACAAATGTCAACACAGATATTTAGGACTGAATAAATCCATCAGCATTTCTATGGCAACAGTGGTGAAAACAGGAGCAGGCCTCCACTTCTTCCCTCATGTCAGTATGTATCCCATTATGGTTGTACTGTGCGGACAGAAGAGCTCTGCCTGCTCGCCACAGCTTTATTTATTTTACTGTCTTTCATGTGCAAACCACCACCTTTCTGCATCAGAGGGAAATCCACTCTGTGTATCCCATAGGTGTCATTTAGGATTGATTCCCTGGAATTAGCAGACGTCAAAGTGGAACCATGTGGCTGTCTGTCTGTCCATCTGTCTGTCCTTACCAACACCTGTGATAAGGCTCTGTGGACACAGAGAAATGGCACATCTCTGCCTTTGGTTCTCCACACATTAATTATGGCCACCGGGGATCCCTGAAGGTTTACTTCTTGAGTGTCTGTCACTGTCTGTTAAATACTAAAGGCAGAAGTAATAATAAGCAAGAAGGGAAATGTATTACTATCCATATCTGAGGTAAATGCTTCAGGGCTCCTGTGTTAATGCCAAATAAACTATTCTCCCCTTGCTAAAATGCCTCTAATGAAGCTTGTCCACTTACCAAAATGACACAACTTTTGCGAAGTTGACTTGATTAGTTTTTAATTATTTTTCCATCTCTGTGGTACAAAACCAATAAAATGTCAAAAGGCTGCCATAAGAAACAGCAGAGTAAACACACACTGATCGTTTGTACTTTTTTTCTAGATGGCAAAATTCAGATGCATTTTTTAAGCATATTTGAGCTCCTCTGGTTCACATGACCTTTTCAGAATAACTGATAAACCAATGTGAATCCACTTTTAGACAAGCAGAGGTCTGAGGTCAAACAGAGATAACTCTGGCATTTAAGATATATATCACACAGTGATCATTATTGATTAAGTAAATCATCATTCAGTAGCAGGGTCTACTTATTTAGACATTTGGATAGTATGAAGTGATCCCTACCCCACTGGAGAAAACTAATAACTCTGAAGTAAACAGCAGGACCACCAACAGCTTCGATATTGCTAAATTTGTTTCTGGCAGTGTTTATCTTATGAGCCCGCACATTACCACAGAAAAACAGAGAACTCATCATAAAGTCCTTAAGTGGTTCTTCACTTGAATTTGGCAAAGAACAAGACTAAGGAAGCTAAATTTAACTACAATAAAGTGGTTCTATGCGTAAAAGAATGTGCATAAATAAATTAATTACATGAAAAAGGAGCTTTTATTTTAAACGTATTATTTTGTTAATCTGCTTGTTTAGCTCCATCTGCATTTTTACATAGAAAAGTGTACCTAGTCGACTCTCAGAGCCGCTGTTTCATTTCTGACTTGTGAGGAAACCCAGCAAAGCAAACATTCAGTACGTCAATTTGAAACAGGTTAGGATGAGAGCAGGAGAAACATGGGTAAAGGCGCCGACAACAGTTCCAACTCATTTTGAGTGGAAATTTATTCATGAAAATGTTAAAACAAATAAAAAAAATTCAACATTATAATGTGTCCAAAATAACTCAGTAATACAAAGACAATGTTAAAAGAAAAATTTAAATATTATGCACACAGTGACAATTCATTATTTAATTTTTTAAACTTGTTTTTTGTTTTTTTACAGTATGCAACGATGAGACGTTTACAGTGTCATAATAATGGAAAATACGGGGACAATTATTGCTCAAAACACCCTGGAGTACATTTACACCTCTAAACCTTTTTAGTAACACATAATAATATTATAAAGAGTATGTGCCAGACCTGCTCTATATGAAAAGTGCCCTGAGATAATTTCTGTTATGATTTCGTACTGTATAAATAAAACTGACTTGACTTTGTGGGTAGAAATTCCTAAATCTGACTGTACAGGAAATACAAGTTTAGGTATTTTTTATTTCTGCAAATCCAGCTTGTATACAACAATAATAATGAGCACTGCAGGTACTCATTGATAAGTTCAGTACCATCCTGGCTGACATTGGGGTGGTTTGAACCGAAAAGCCCATACGGTCTGGGAGAACATACACTGCTCAAAGAGATTACATTTTCCACCTTGTCTAAGAATCACTCAGTTTATTTACACAGTTCCTAACACTGGCCAAATTTTGTAAGACTTCAAAACAAAAAGGAATCACTAATATATCTGACTCCATGGAATTATATTTTCGTTTGATTGCTATGCACAGTTTTACAATCATTTTTCCCCCCTTCATTTAGTTGAAAGAGAGAGCACGACAAAGTTGACTGATCCAACATGAAACATGAAACATCTGCCACCTGACTGATTCCTGAATCAAATTGCCCATAGCAACAACTCAAGCTCAGGCTTTTAAAAGAGCTATTTCGCCCTAATACATGGCCCATTACCAAATGGCCATTCATCACATTAACCCTGCCTCTAGAGAGCTGCCAGTGTCTCAGTCGGTACAGTGCCACAGTGCTCTCTGTCTCCAGTCAGGACACACTCAGCAGCATGTCCACTTTGCCATGACTGTGTTTACCTCAGGAATACACAAACGCAGCCTGCCTGAGGCTCTATTAACGAAGCGAGAAGAAACCTCTGCTGATACAGAGCACA
The DNA here is from genome assembly GCA_037833715.1 of Toxotes lorentzi. NCBI lineage: Eukaryota > Metazoa > Chordata > Actinopteri > Toxotidae > Toxotes > Toxotes lorentzi. The sequence continues at coordinate 14,704,463 of JBBMJY010000001.1, forward strand.
GGCTGATTGACCCTCTCATGTTCTGTACTGTACTGTATGTAAGTTATTTGTCATTATTTGTCAAGTTTTACTGTAATGTAAGACTGTACATTTCTGAAAGGCAAGATTTTTACACTCTACGTTCAGTCTATGCAGCATGATTTTTCTCTCCACTGACCATGATCTTTCTGATGAAGATACAACACTGAAGGTTGCTACTAAATGTTCCAGAGAGGACACAAATGCAACAATCAGCGCACTCTCATAAAAACACAGACAACTATATTTTAAAAATTCACAAAAATAAACACTTTCACCAAACCTTTAATTAGCATGAAGCTGTGTGCTTTAGCTGGAATTAAGGAGCTTCAGGCCCAGCTGTGGTGAGCCTGATTACTTAATAATATGGTGATAAACACAACTATCAATCAAAGCTCCTGACAGGACTTACAATTCAGGAGAGATTCGCCAAAAAAAGAGCCACTGACTCTCTCATTGTGGCGGTGTGCATGGGGGTGTGTAACAGGATACTCGCTACAGTCAGCAATGAAGTTACTCGCACCAATGTAATGACGGAAAGAAATAAAGTGTCACTTTTATTTACAGAGCACAACTGCAGTAACTACAGCTGTCTGTCGAAAACAACAGTTGTGCAATCTGAAATCTAAAGTCGCTCAGCGTGGAGGACAACAATGACACTATGTTTGAAACACTGAGAGAAGCCACAGTAAACACACCTTACAGTACATGGAACATAAAATCCTGCAGAGCACAGTGCAGTACGTGTCCAGTGTGGTTCATGCAGTAATGGCACTGTATAAACAGTCGTTCAAATGTGTCATAAACACATTTTGCAATACAATGAGCAAATTGCTTATTATAATATTGTATTTTTGAGGCCATAAATTGGAGAGTAACTTGTAAGGCATGTCACTTTATATTGATGCACAGATTGTTGCATGATGTGTAAGATGGAGATGGTGAAAGTATCTAAGTTGTAGACCAAGCTTTTACAACTACTTTACAGTGATTTCAGATCTCTGCAAACTTTAATGTGTTTGGTATTTTTATAAAATCATTTTCATAAACACATAGATCACTGCAGTCACTGGTGCTGACTCTAGCTGGCTTGCTTTCATAAAATCCACTTGAACATAATATGAAGAATAATAATTATACAAAAAACTATTATGATTATCATAGAAAAATGTCCTTCCTTTCAGTGAAGCTTGTGACAAACCTGTGACAGACACAATGTTAGACTAAATATTGGAAATCTTTATTTTTACTTCAGCATAACCAAGATGTTGAGTTGTTGGTGAAATTAAAATTATCTAAGTGTCTTAAAATTTGATATCAATTAACATATGACGATAAAAATATATATATTATTATATTATTGTTGAACACTATAATCAGAAGCAGCACATGTCTTTACTGCTGTTTTTTCTTGTACATTTACTGAAACAAAGCAAGAGTTACATGCACTTCGGTGCTCGGTGTCCGGTGAAATCCTTGTAACGTTTATGTCAGTGATTTTCATTTAAGTAAAGCAGTTTTTAGATTTGTAGCAGAGAAGCCTTCTGAATTAGTTTCAAGACAAATCCCACAGTGAAACGTATTGTCATCAAGCTGAGAGCTGTTTTAGAAAAACATGGGTCGTGTGAAGAAACAAGTTCTCATTCTGCGACAGTGAATGTGTGCTTTTACCTTCCAAGATTAGAAAGCAATCAATATATTAAGAATTCTTTAACATTCTATATACACATAATGAATTATCCTGCCTATAATATCTGTTTTATCTGTTCAAATAAAAAGCATGGCATGGGTAAATGCACACACATACTATATGTGTGTACACATCCTCAGTTACTGTATTTTGCTGCGATCAGAGTTGGCTTTTCCTCGACAACAGCCCACAGCCCTGCTAATGCTGCCGTTGTCTGTTGGTCGAAAGTCTTTGCAGCGGAGATGATGTAAAATACATTCTGGTTCTGAGAGGTAAATCACTGCAGCTCTCGGGGACTGCAGCTATTCTCTGTCACCTCGCCACTTTTAGCAGACCGTGGCTGATTTCCTTCCTTGCGTGACTCCAGAGTGTAAACACACAGCCAGAGTGACTCATCACTATTTCTCACTTCCATGGTCTGATATAAACACATGAAGGGGTCAGGGGTCATTTTGAGGTGGTGAGTGGGTGGGTGGGGGGCCAGTATGTCTCCCCATAAGACATCTTCCATTCTCCAAAGAATTCACAGCTTCCTGTGGCCAAAGCCGCATGCCTGCCCACTCCAGCCTGGAGGAAGGAGAAAGAGAAACACAGTTAGAAATAGAGAAAGAGAGAGAGGGACAGACAATTTGGGTGATAGATTACCTTCTCTGCCACTGCTCTTCAGCAAAATGGAAAGAATGCAGTCATGATGAGCCTGTATCTCTTTTCACCCCAGACAGAACAAGAAAAAGAGTGATGGTTAGAGACCAGATGGAAGGGATAAAGTTGGATTCAATTGCGTGGCATAAATTAACTTCATTCTGTTTCATCTAGTGGCAAATTGATTTATAAGTTACAAAACCTTGTTTATGTGCTCCTGCCGACTCGTCTTTTGGTGCCGATTGGCATTTTATAAAAATAGGAGGTCTAAGTTCTGATCAGCACTCTACCCTCTTGAGCCCTGCGTTGCTGTTGAGTAGTCGGGGTGGAAGGGAGGGATAGCCACTTCCTTTCAGGCCCCAATCTGAAGAAGGGCCAAATACAGTCCAACATCAATCACTTTGCACTCCACAGCTTTCCCAGTACCATTGTTATAGAGCAGGCCAACGGGAAGAGGCCGGGAGCAGGTGGAAATAAAAAGCCCTTTGACAACTATAGGGTAAGATTCCTCCCAAGATCCTCACAACATTTACACAAGCCAAAGAGAGCAACGTCTGGTTGCCGGCTCTGGGCTGAACGCACACACATATACACACATATACGCACACACAAATATTTAGTCAGTAACATTCTCATATGCACTGCTACACAAACATATGCATCCATGGACAGCCATTAGAGACACTTAAAACCAAAGGCATGTACACACAATGCAGCCATGGACATACATATGCACATGTGCACAGAAAAAGAGCCACGGAGGCACACAGATGGACACATACACTCCTAGTATTATCATTATGGACAAACAAGTGTGGTGTTAAGCTAAAACAGCCAGTAAAATATGTTGGATCACTCTGTTGAAATCACATTAAATGCTCCCTTTGCAGATGAAAGCATGATTATTTTCTGGGATGTAAATGAAAATGAATATGAATAGAGAATACACTCCGAACACAGAATCTGTATTTTTGGAATAACATTTGTTTTTGGGTATTTTTCTGTCACCCGGTTGGCCCAGTTTGCCACAAGCATCACACTCCTTACCCTCGGAGTCATAACTCAGTCAGATCAAAACACACACAACACATCACACACAGATACGTCTCTACAATCAGTAAAACTCATTCTTTATAGTTGTGTCAATTGAGGTTAAACGCCTTTAATTAATCCCCTTGGCAATCGTAGAAGTAGTCACTCTTGATCTTGGCAGATACTCATCTGATTCAAGATTTTTTTTTCCAATATGAAAGAAATCAAGGTGATTGTTGCCTGTATTTTACAAACAAATAGGCTACAGGCTAAAAACAGCAAGGTGTACATAACTGTAACTTTGACAACGAGGGTCATCCGCAATAACTTTTCATCAGTTTTAACCAGATTTGTTTGGAACTGCAGGATAAAGTTTGACTGATGCTGCACAGGTGTTTTTTTTTTCTTTTTCAACTCATGATCCAATTTATGGCACCTTGGTGACAGCAGATGGGAAATTGATGAGCTGAAGGTGGACTGAACTGTCTCAAAAGTGCATACAAAATGGCTAAGAGAGTTTTTGTTAATAGCTCTCTCATTTTTGAACCAAAGACTTTATTTTCATCAGGAATTCCTCTGATTGTTTAGCCAACCTCCAGTTTATAAAGAAAATGGCTCAGCGCAATTCTGACTTATATTCTCCCACTGCCAGTGCTCTCTGCTCTATGTCCATTGTTCATTCCCACTGGACCATTAACATTTACCAATTATATTTATATTCAGTTTATATGTTTTTTATTGTTTTTGTGTTTTAGGTTTTCTTTTTTTGGTTGAATAATACATGATATTTTTATTTTATTATTTACATATGTAGATGAGGAATACAAATGACTAAAGAAATACATTTAACACAGAAAACTAAATTTTTAAGTCCTCCTCTTCTCCAACCTTCGACTAGTCCTTTCTTCACAGGCTGCTTTACAACAGCTACAGTATTTGTGACTCTCGTCCTCATTATAGCTTCGTTCTGTTCTCTTGTTTCTTTCCTTGGCACTGCCCACTTCAACCACCACACCTCCCCCACCACTGTACTCTTCTCCTCTCCTCTCTTGACTTGGGATCATAGGCTAAAACCTGGCAGGATCCCTGTCACATGATGCCCATGCGTGTGATGCTTCGCTGGGACCCCCCTCCACTCAGGAAATGCTCTCGGCCTTTTTCCCACCCTAGTGTTCCGCTGTGGAGAGCTGGGCATTACAACCGAATCCAGTTACCATCCCAAAGCATTCCTGACTGATTCCAACCACTGGCCTGGCTATGGGTTCCCACAGACAATGAGGATATGCCCTCATTTCAAACCGGCTGGAGCACGGGGTATCAAGTTGTGAACTACCAAAGCTGTTTATGGCAGAACAGAGGAGTTTGAACTCCACAATGGACAATTACCATGCCCACACATCCCCCTCCCCTTCATTCAATTTGTGGTTAGTCTGTAGGTGGGTTCGGTTGTGCACAGATTAAAAATAGCCAGCCCGTTCCAGACAAAAACTGCAAGGGACATGGAACACATATTGCACAAATGATATCTCCCATTGTGGTGTACTGTTTGGGAATTCTTAATTGCTTTTTCCGAAGCAGCTTGCCACAGGAAAATCCCCCTTCAGAATAAAGAAAAAAAGAGTTGGTGAGCTGTGCGTAAACACCATAGATATTATGTAAACATGCATGTAAACACATACGTATAAACCCATGTCGCCCCATGTGCACCCATCAAACTGCCATCAAGGCAGTATCAAAGGAGCTAACCTGCAGCAGAGCCATTTGCGGCCTGTGTCTGCCCTTCTTCTCTCTTTTGTGTTCTCCACTGTGGTTTCTGCTTGAGCTCTTATTATTGATGTCTCTCCCTGCATCAGACAGACCATGATGGACTGGCCCCGGGAGGTGTGCAGGGCTGCAGGGTGGGGCACCAAACAGGCTCCCACTCAGTGTGTGGGACTGAATCTTCTTAGAAAGGAGCAGTGAAGCAGAGCGCCAAGGAAGTGTCTAAAGGAAAATCTCTTTGTGCTTTTTGGCCTTATATGGGAGCGGAAAGCAATACGCAATGTTTTTGTTTTGTTTTGTTTTTCTTCTTTTCAATCAGTACGCATCTGTTGACTTTAATGTGTGATATCTGCAGAGGTGATAAAGGGAAGAAAGGAAAGAACACATCTGCTTTCACATGGGCAAAACACATGTAAAATAAAAATGCAAAGTTTAACGTAAGAAATGAAGCCAATGTAGAATTACAAATTTACTTAACTAATGATTTATAGTGTTTATTCTTCATCATGAGAGAATAATCATAATCATAAAAAGTGCTCAATACAAGCCCTAATTATTCCTAAAGCATGAGTAACATAATCATTTAGAAAATCAAGAGCATCCTAATTTTAATATTCAACACTGAAATGTAAATGAAGCTTCAACAAAAGAGAGTTTCTCTGTGACTTCAAATGAAAACATCCAGTCTCATACACATTCTTCACATAAATGGATTTGAAGACCACACACAAACACTACAGTGGAACACAGGGGAGCCTAAAAACTTCATGGATGTCAAATATTGTCATCGAATGGTATCAATAACTTTCATTAACTCTGACGACCATACACCAGGGACAATAGTGGAAATGAGTGCTTTCTCATTTTAAGCTGATATTTTATGTTTCTATAAATATGTTAGAATGTTTCCAATAAACCAGAACCAATTACCTTAAAATCCTCAGCCATTCAATTCTTTGTAAAAAAAAAAAAAAAAGAAAAGAAAAAAGAAAAAGAAAAGAAAATATTAAATTATTTAATTTCTGTTGTTTTTTGTCTCAGAAATTGGGCTTCAATACAAAGACAAACCATCTGACAACCAGCCATATGAAAACCTACACTGAACCCACAAACACACTTTTTTCTTCATGCCTCAACGTTTAAGTCTTAGCCTGAAGTAATTCAAATCTTCTAATATTTTTATTGCTTTAATAATTTCCTCTTGAACTTCTTTGGTCCTATTTTACACAAAAAAAAAAAAAAAATCAGCTTGCCAACTTGCTGAAACACCAATTTGTTGCGAACAGGTATTTTAAAATTATGGAAGATTTTCCCTGCAAGTGCTAACCACATTTGGACAGTTTGGAATTTGTGAAACCTCTGGACCTGCCAAATCCTCCCCACTGTTGTCCTTCATGTCAAATTATGTGGTACTGCCTATGATCACAAAATAACCCAGAAAGAATGCCTTTATTCTTTGTTTCATTGTCTGAAAGACACGTTTTCTGTTCAACACGAGGCTGTCAAAAGAAGACAATTCCGAAAACAGAACCAAATGCGCTTTAACATGTGACAAACAAGTGAATACAGAAATAAGAAAATGGCAGTCTGAATGTATGAGCGGGCTATCTTTAAATTTGACAATGCAGCACACCACAGACTGTCGCGGGAAGGCATGTGAAGTTTTGCTGGGGAGGCCTGTGTTCTCACAATAAGGTTTGTATCAGTGACTCGTGTTTTGGCATGATGACCTCTCTTTCTGTGGCGCGTTGGCCGTTTTTAACACACACAAAAAAACTTTGTGTTGAATGCTCCATGATCCAAGATATTAACTCCAAAAGGGCCTACCAATGATCTACAACTTGCCTCAAAGCATATATATA